>JAFELO010000260.1:229788-270627 GCA_017140195.1 Eumaeus atala | reverse complement strand
AACGGGCAGCCATGGCTTTTTGTTCACTACCGACGCCCATAGACATCTACATGTATGTTAAACAGATTGTTTACGAAGGAAGGAGAGAAGCAGCTCTGTTTCCCACTATTGGGCCGTACGAACGGCAGTTCGGCTGCAATGCAACATGGCACGTGTTATTCTATTTTACCAGTAAACCATAAATGAAACTAAACTTCGTTATTAATTCAAGACCTATTACTCTATGTAAATGACTGGTGTAGGTGAAGCGCAATTAGAGCTCCTGGGTTATAACTAGACTATACATCTATTTTGTGCCTACTTCCATACATAGCACATCCAAGCCACTTAATTTATAACCCCTGAAGCCAGCCCTTAGTCTCTCGTCTGCTGTACTACTCGCCACTACTAAAACCAGACCAGAGACTTTTTTCCTAGTGGAGTGTCCCTGATCTGCCCCTAAGAGGCCACAATTCACAAATTCGGGTGCTCATTTTCAAGTCAAAGATAATAGTAGATTTGAGAAAATGTTGTGTGTAAAGGCTAGATTAGTGTATACAGATAAATCTAATAAAAAATATAAAATAGATCGGCATTAGAAACAAAGTTTTTTTTTTGTGTAAAGTAGCGCTTGCTAGAAATAATAATTATTTAGTTCCTAAATTGTATAGTTTCTTTAGGTACAAAAAACTTGGAACGACGAAGGGAAGTCCCTTCGTCGTTGCTCACATGATACCGGCGTTACGTGATATCTTCGGAGTCACGTTTGGTGCGGTCTGTGAGTAGCTGGTGGCCTATTGCGGGGAGGAGGAAGGGAGGGCAACGTATCGGCATAGTAAATGTGCGGATGTTCATAGGCGTTGAAAGTCGTACAACTGCTACAATTTCCCGTTTACACCCGTGTATGTGCTATAAAAAAGAAACATGAACATGGTTCCATAAGAGGTGGTATACCATACGGTCACTAGTTACAATTTGTTAAATTCAAATAGAAATGAAAGAGCGTCATTGCGCTAAATCGGCCGGGTTTAGGCACTCCACGCTCTGAAATCGATATGACATCGTGGCACAATTCGCTACTGCTATCGTGTCGCGTTTCGTGTGGCTTATGACAGTCCTAAATCCTAACAAATTTTTTATCTCATATGTAGGAGATAGCATTCACCTAACGTCTTTGTTGCAACTATAACATTTCACTTTCCAATAGGCCCGCGATTCGTCATTTGCTCCCTTTATCATGACAAGTAACGTCATTCATCAACATTCACCAGAAAATTGTAGCAGACGACGGTAAATTTGTTTATAATTATATCTGTGTTAAAAATTATATAAAATTTTTGTAGTGTGTTCTTAGATCTAATGTTCATGCCGAAACGAGATTTTTTCAAAACCGGTCCGCGCCCCGCTGACAGCTCCGTTGAGTTGTGGCGGTCGTTTGTCAATTAAATATCGCCACATCTGTGCCATCGCCTGGTCTCTCCGATATTCTACTTATAACCTGCCCTTTTTTCAAAATTTCATTGTAACCAGTTCACGACAGGCCTTGAACTCCATAAATCGGATCCTGTCCGAAGCTCCTCAAATCCGACTCATAAGTATGTACACAGATACCAAACTATAATATACTAGGTGTGTATTACACCATCGAAGATGAATGATGGATGAAGTTTTTATACACATAAATACAAACAACCGTAAGTTATAACATTCTGTATAGACAGATATAAATAAATAATATCGGCTCTCTGGCCACGCACCCCATCTTACACCGTCGCCCGCTTCTTTCAGGGTGTTCAATCTCACCCTCTCAAGCACTGATATCGTTGTGCGGTACGTAGATATACATGAGTACACATTCATATAAACATATATTCCTTTCATATAGTCTGTACACTGCAGATGGTTAACGAAACCACAAAAGATTTTGATCTTTTGAGTACTTTGTCGCGAAAAATGTTCGATATTAAAACAAACACTAAATGTTAAGTGAGGCTTGGCGAAATACGCCTTTTTTTTTTTTTGTTGACGCGGGGAAACGCATTTACGCGCCTTCACTGGCCCTGGGTGGGGTCCAGTGGTGTGTGGGGCTCGCGGCACATTATATAGTGCCGAATACCCACAAAAACCACCGCCTTGATGAGGTGCCCCGGAACAACAAATCATCAGGGCACCTCGACGACAAATCAGCCCGCGAAGAGACCGACGCCACCTCCACAGATGGGGTTGTCCCGCACCACAGGACAACCCCACCGACTTTGGGACAGTGCAATGGGGTGAGGTTCACATCCTCGCCCCTTGCCCCGTGCGCAAATGCGCCGCCACTTCTTGCTCTTTTGTCCCTTCTTCTTATAAGAGGGGTACAAAGAGCGGCACCTCCTCCTGCTCTTTAGTCCCCTCCTCTTATAGGAGGGGTACTAAAAGCCGCCACCTCCTCGGTTCAATTGGCTTCGCCCAAGGATTCTCGGATAACCCCAGGCTACCGAGCCCCACCGCCACGACAAGGCTTGAACCATGGTGGGGTGGCGAAATACACCATGGACAATTACACTTAACCTCACCGCATTTAAATATTAAAAAAAATCAAATACATACATCAAATAATCAAAATATGAAAAATATTATAAAACCTAAAAATGAGTCACATTTCATGTTTATATGTGTTATTTTTTTCAGTTCTTTCGTTGTTCCTTTACCATACCGCAGACTCGCAACTGCCAGAATTACCTTCGTTAATTCTTAAGACAGTTACATCCTACAAAACATCGCTCCCCAGTACATAAATAAAATGAAACCCTCTCATTGTACAAGCTATTTATGTTACTTACATTTATAATAACACACTATACTAGCTCCACATTTATAATAACACACAACATTTATGTTTATGATGCAAACACGGTTACATAACACTATGCTAATAGTGTGCTCATGGTTTTTCTTGGGAAAAAATATATTCATACAAAGATTTGGTAATGTTATATAAAGGATCCTCTCCATGAGCCAAACGTTTATGTCTAGCCTCGGCATGCCGAGTGCTAGCTGCACACGAGTCACGACACGACGTCAGAGTCAGAGAGGGGGAGGACCTCTCGGTACATCCGGCCACGATAATAATAGTTAAATCAGCTGTTACAGATAGTCTCATATCGGGATGCATCTCTGGCATCTGCGGGAAGAGGTGGTCGGACCATGTTTCTACCCCAATCCGACGAGTAGACGTAGCAATCCCATGTGGCTTGATTGGACCTATCTTCGCTTCCACGGTGAGCAAGTTCAGGTCCGAATTTTTTTTTAAAGTCAATAAGGGCTGAGGTCAAGTTAACTGCATCTAGCAATTTAACTGGTATAACAATAAAAGTTGATAATAATGGTAACATGAAATGGTGTGAACACTTACTTCATTATTGCGCAATGTAAGATAATTTTTTTTTTTAGGAGCTTTGAGCGTTGGCACTATGCCATTTTTTATACTTTAATAGTTTCTTAATTCTAAACATTTACTGACGAAATTATATAAATATCTAAATTATCATTTTGAGGCAAACTTAACAAATATAAAAAGTAAACCAATATATAAATAATTAATTTTTAACATTCTACATACATTAGTTCTATAAGGTTCAAACCGGACACATTCTATCAACAAATGTACTAAAGTCTTCAGTAAAAAATATATTTAATAATATTAATAATAATATCTGTGGACTCATCACTGTGACACTACACGATCATGCGCCAGAAGTCGCGGGTTCAAATCCCGCCTTGGTCATGGATGTTTATCTATGTATTAGAATATGTATTTCTGTAATAGACATCTTAGATTAGCTGTACGGTGTTTTGTAAGTACCGTAGGGCTAAGACTGTCCAAAGTATGTTAAGAATACATTCTACAACAAGGCTCCTCTCTTATATACGAATCGAAGTAACAGTTAAACTATCAAGTTAAAACTTCGTTTGACAAGATTAATACAATTTAAAAAGAAGTAATACAAAAAAATTGTATCTCATAGTGTGTTTGTGCTGAGCGAAATAAGCACTAAAACACGACTTTCTTCTGAACCAGGTCTCAAGCTAGTTTCACTTGGGTGTGAAGTAATAAAATTGTAATTCAAGTGAGCAGTTAAATCCTTATACGGTAGACGTAAGTGAAAACTATCATCAACGCGTGTCTTGTCACATTTACGACCATTTGCACGTCCAATAAAACAATAAAATATCTTATTAATCACAATTAAACAATTTTGAAATGTTACCGTGGTTTTCAACAGTTTTCAATCTAAGTAAATTTTTATAATATGGAAATATAAGTATAAAAAATAATTATTTTTATACGTAGCTAAATTTAAAAATTATTGGTATAATTATAATGATTTTATAGGTAGGTACTATTAGGAAACTGGCGTGAAAATCTCATAAAAATACGAAAAAACGAGCAATCGGAGACTTTTTACGACTACCGACGCCCAGGAATATCCACACAATTACCATGCTGATGCGTTGCCAACAATAGGCCACCGGCTACTCCCAAACCGCTCGATACGCGACATTGAAGATATCACTTTACTTTATTTAAAAGCTAAAATTGGCTATCAATGGCGGCTAGGCTCACCAACATGTCTATTAATAAACATTTACCTTATTTAAGGATAAACTTGTTCAGATAAGTGACTTGTTCAGACAAGTGACTGGTAAAGTTCGCACTGTATGTACGCAGTCACTTAAGGATCTCTCATACAGTTTTACATGTAAAACCGCTTTGGTTAATAAGCGATGTTCTTGACGTCATAAAGTTGTTAATCGACAACGCTAGCTGCATGCACGAAAAATTATGACGTCATAGTAATGTTCTGAATCATTCTAAGGCTCCCAATAGGCGGAGCTCGCGAGAGAGAGAGCGTAACGATTTGATCAGATGATATCGGGATCGGGTACCTAATATGGGGGATGTAACGACCTCCGTTACCCAGAAGGGAAACGAAGCCCAATCCTAGATTACGTCAAATTCGAATACACGAATCTGGGTTTCCTCACGATGTTTTCCTTCATCGCAAAAGCACTCAGAAACTGTAATTGAGTTAGCAAAACTCATTGGAAACGAGCCTGGACTACACGAGTGGGAATCTGTAGCTCTAACCGGTAGACCACTGGGGCTCCATCAACTGGGAAAACGTTACTTCGTAAATTTATATCACACATAAACCTGCTCACAGACAAGACTTTTAGGAAGAGGTAGTGCCGTGCTGCATAGGAGGAGGTTGTGCCACGAATAGTGCATGACACTACATTATCCATGTAGCGAATATGGGTCTGCACGACCGGGGATGTGCCTATCGCTCAATCGATGCCGGTGTAAAGTGACAGCGTCGCTGTCGCTTTTTGTGCGGTTTGTGAGTAGCCGGTGGCCGATTGGGGGGGATGAGGGCAAAGGGGGCAACGCATCTGCGTAATAAGCATGCAAATGTCCATGGGCGTCGGTAGTCATGAAAAGCTCTGATTGCTCTTTTGCCCCCTTAGGCTATAAAAAAAACTAGTTTTAAAATACATGGAGGCAAACGAACGATGCTTTGCCCTCCTTCCATGAGCCTTCAGAAGTTCACACAATGCACGAAACGCGGCATCATAGCTGGCACTTTAAGGCCTCGTGCTGCACTAAACCTAAAACTAAGCCAAGAGTTCAAAAGTACAAGAATAACAATCACATATTGTAGAATTAATCAGCATTATAAAGTATGGTTTTCTTCAATAGTAGACAATCGGAGCCATTTCATAACTACCGCACACTGGCATCATACGCAGATGCGTCGCCCTGTTTCATCCATCAACGCAGCGCTGGCTACTCAAAAATCACCCGGAAAACTGCAACATTTAAGGCGGTATTCTGTGAATACCCTATGCTGCAGTGCAGTATGGTACTACCTCTTACAAGTAAACGTGGCAGTGGATTGCTGGTTCCCCGTTTGCTTTAATATTCAGTAATAGAGGCCCGCATTCAGTATGCGCCCGAAAATGATTGAAAGAACCTTTTTTTCGCTCGAAGATTTATACAGTAGGTACACGAATTGACATTTTAAAAATTAACTCACAGATATTTTTCTTACAATGCACATATCAATTTCAGTAATAAACACAACGGACAAGCTTTACATGTTGATAGTTGATACTTGTCGAACTTTAACCGCTGCGTTCAAAGTGAACGTGTGCGAGCACCTTTATTTTATCACGATTCTATGTAACAGTGTTATTTGTAAATGCTGTACCCGCATTCGCATGAGATCCGTGACGATATAATACCTGCATATAAAGTGCAGGCTTACCGTCAATACTGATGCTACATTCGGAGTGATCTTTTTAGAAAGGCAGGCTTTTCATTGTTTTTTATTTTTACTACAAAGACCTGAGGATGAGGAAAAATAACATATTACTTGAAAGGACTAATAATTACAATAAGCTCTAGTGTCATGCTGCATTACAGCCGAATTGATCTGGCACGAGCGAGGACGGACCGCCGCAGTGACAGATGTGCTGCCGTGTTTTGTGTAGTGCTAGTTTCCGTTAGTCCATTGGAAGAGAGAAAGGAAGGACGGCAACGCTCATTCTAATTGTACAGATGTCTATAGGCGTCAGTAATCATCCAAAAATATGACCCAAAACTATTTGTAAATGACAACCGGCGGGCTCAGTTGGTAACGTGGCGGTTAGTCCGCGTGTTGCGTCAGAGGTAGTGGGAATCCCGCCTAGGTCATGGATGCTTATGTATGTTTTATATGTATTTCTATAATAAAAATCTTAAATTTATAACAATATTAAATATATTTCTGTTGTCTTAGTACCTGTAACACAAGTCCTTACGGTACTTAGCACAGGGCTAGACTAACGTGGTGCGATAAGTTCACATATGCACATAATTCTATTATTATATTACTTTACATATTTACGAGGGCTATTGTCCTGTTGGACTATTACCGATACCGATACGGATAGTAATACTAGATGTCATTGCACGTGTATAGTCATCATCATAATGTCCAGGTATTAACATTTAGTATGGAGAGGAATCAGCGGTCGACGTGGCATTCATGCTCGACACTGCATGGACCGACGAGGGCTAATGATAATGAGTTGACAGAAAGGATTAAAAAAATAAGAACCATCCGGTCGGAATCGCCTCTGAAAGGCAGGAGCCTTTCAGATAACATAATACCTGCATATAACATGCAGTGAACAAAAAAACCCATACCTCTTACTACCAAATCAATATTGGTCAAGCATACTTTCGTTTCAAGTTTTTATTAAATTCTTCTATAATCTTTAGAGATTAGATTTTGCCCTCGGTACATACGAACAATCGGATTGTTCGTTTGTCCTCATATACGCACAAAAATATGGATATTTTATGCTCGACTGTAATCATAGTTGTGCCAATAGTATCAATAATCTAGCATTAAATAATATTTAATGTGTTCTCTAGAGTTACCAAGCCGTATGCACAAGAAAGTTAAAATCCATCAAGCAGTTCTAGCTGTAGCATGGACCACGTAAGCTCGAAAACCATTCCCCTGGGACACAGACATTTTTAACTTGATATTGATAATGTTGTTAACTACACTTAGTCAAGTTAACGATTTAGGTTTAATTCATTAGAGAAAGCGAAAATCTTTAGGCGCACCGGACTGGGTCTACTTTCGAGAAAATATTTCCTTAAGTCACCAAATTTGTATAGTGACAGGGGCTAAACAAAGTGGAATTTAGCATTTAAAGAGTGCATTTCTTACTATAGTATAGGGGGACACTTCACACAGGGGATAACATCAGCATAATTACAATACCGATGCGTTGCCCTTCTTATCACCTCAATGGACCACCGACTACTCACAAACCCCACGAAACGCAATACCGAAGATGTCACTTTACGGCGGCATCAAGTAAGCGAGAGGTACCTTTCCGGTCGTGCCGGCACACAAAAAAAAAAAATTTTTTTCCCAATTTACTTTGAAAGACGAAGTCTGGATCGCCAGCATATAATATGCTGGCGATCTTTCCAGGCTGCGTCCGTGAATAACAATCGGATCATACAGTAAGACCTCCGCCGAGAACCGCTACATCCGCTGCGCAAAACTGCATGACAATGCGTTAAGTACATTTTGAGAAAAAAAGTTTTGGGGACTTTATGTTATAATATGTATAATTACGAGGGTGGATCTAAAAGTTCTAAGCCCGACCAAGAAAATGAAAGAAAAGTGGATCTGAATTTATTTTAATTTTTCGACATAGTCTCCATCACACAGTTCAACACACTTCTTCCACCTGACCTGCAACTTGTTTATCCCCTCGAAAACAAAAGATTCCGGAAGGTCGGCGAGATAATCGTTTACTGCGACTATCACCTCATCTTTGGTCGAAAATTTTGAGCCACCCAAATGTTTTTTTTAATCTGGAAATAAATGATAATCCGAGGGGGTTAAGTCCGGCGAATAATGTGGGTGGGGCAGCAATTCGTAGCCACAATCACGGATTACAGACATTGTTTAACCGAAGTGCGAACACGTGCATTGTCTTGATGAAACAAAATTTTCTTACGCAACATTCCCGGCCTTTTTTCTTTTATTTCTTCCCGGAGTCTTCGTAAAAGATTACAATAATAACTAGAATTTGTAGTTTGATCTTTCGGTAAATAATGTACAAAAATAAAGTCCTTCGCATCCCAAGAAACAGAAGCCATGACTTTGTTAGTCGACAAAACGACCTTAGCCTTTTTCGGTGTAGGAGAGTCTGATTTTTTCCACTGTTTGGATTGTTGCTTTTATTCAGGAGTATGGTGGTGAACCCAGCTTTCATCCATGGTAACAAATCTAGACAAAAAGTCCTCGGGATCAGTCTCAAAAAGTTCCAAACAGTCTCGCGAAATTGTGTATCGAACTCGTTTTTGTTCAGCTTAAAGCAACCTCGGGTCCCAGCGAGCAGAAACCTTATGGAACCCCAACTCTTCCGTTATTATGTGTTGCACCCGGCCATAGCTAATGTTTGTTATCTCAGCTATCTTACCAATGGTCAAACGTCGGTCACCCAGAACGAGATCACAAATTTTATCGATGTTTTCTTTCGGGGTAGAGGATGTAGGCCTTCCACTCCTAGGATCCTCTTTAATGCTCTCACGACCGCGCTTAAACTCAGCTACCCACTGGAATACGATGGAGCAGACTCCCCCAAAATGCTCACCATATCTTGATGGATGTCTTTTGGTGATAGGCCTTTTTTATTGAGGTACTTAATATGACTGCACCGTGTTCAATTTTCTCCATTATTGAAAATTGCGTCAGGCTGCTTCAAACAAATAATCACAGAAAGTTTATATTGTGCAGTATCGGAATGAAACTGCGCACAATAAGTTAATATGACACATACTAACAAATGACGGTAGATTTAAAAAGATGTCATAGCTCCATGTAGGTTAGGCCACGAAATTTTAGATCCTCCCTAGTACATGATACCGCCCCAAAGTGACAGGTATCATCATCATTATCAGCCCTTATCGGTCCACGGCTGGACATAGGCCTCTTTCAATGAGTGCAGGACGACCGACCTCGCACACCGGCTACTCATATCCATCCCGTTCCGGCTACTGCACGGAGATCGTCTTCCCACATGGTGAACGCGAATTCTGTCGGACAGAGAAACACCCAACATAGCACGTTCAATAGCCCGTTGAGCTACTGTAAACTTGCGGACCTGTCCTAAATTAAGAGGCCATGTTTCGGCCCCGTAGGTCACCACGGGGAGAACGCATTCATTGATGACTTTTGTCTTCAAGCTCTGCGGTATAGGCGATGTGACAATGTGACGAAACTTCCCGAATGCTAAATGACAGGTATACCTGTAGATTTTTCTGAGTTTCTGGTGGTCCGTTGGGGGGTCTAAAAAATTATGTACGTTTGTTATCCAGCAGAGCACGTCGTGTGGCTTGTGATAATGGTAATGATATATTTTTGTACGGACGGTTTTTGAGACGTAGACTGTGTGTGTGGATAAAAAGTTGCACATATCTGTATAATCAATAATCTTGATTAACATAAAATATATCCCAAATAAAAGTAATGCACTTGCGACACCATCTCACAGGTAAATCAGCGGTGCAAAAATAGTAACTAATATATTACTATTAATAGTATTATTATGAGTACTAATAACTATTATCACCGTGTGTTTATTAGCGTTGAAAGCTTATAGTAATATGCAGTGACGTCATTACGATGTTAGAACTGTGTCACATTAATTTGTAAAGCCATTGTTTAATCACCCATTACAAGTACAGTCGCCCTGAAAAATGTAACTGAACTTATAACTGAAGTTAATTATAGACTTAAAGTTGCTTATGAATATAAAATAACCTGTAGGTGTATAGGAAAACATATATATATACGTGTATACGTATATATATATATGTAAACCGCACCGCAGTAAAGCGTCGCTAAGAGCTGTTGCATATCAAATTAAAAAAAGTTTTTTTAATAACATATATTACTCTTCAAGTGAAATAACAATAAGAATATATTTAAGTCAGGAAGATGACCGTCAGTGTACAAAATAAGTAAGTTTGTATACCACTAACATTACCGGTTATATCAACTTCACGCTTATGTTACACACGCACCTACACACACACACACGTCTCACATGCTTTACAGTACTCGTGATCGCGATTGGACAGAGGTGACAAACATCCTACTACTCGAAGATTTACATTTATTTAGTTGTCTTGACCAACTGACGCTGTTCCTCATAACTATTATATTTCGTGAGCCTACTTACATTATGTAAACTCGAAAAATTTTGTTTATCCTTTAGGGAAAATCTACTGAATAAATGTAGATGAAATTTGGCGTAGATATAAATTGCAGTCTAAAATTTCATAGAACGTACTTTTTATCCCGTAAAAATATTGGTATACGGGCACAGCTGGTACAACATATAAGTCAACTTATGTATCTTGGTTACAATGGCGTACTGACGCAACAGGGGCGAGCGCGGGGATATGAAAGCGGAACGGGGCTTCAAAAACTAGCGAGGTTCACAGATAATAGGACCGTGTAGTACGTCTATTTTCCCGCGCGACTGTACATAGATGTGCTCGTATGAGTAAGCAGTTCTAAAAATAACGACCCAGGGATGGTCAATACGATAACACGCTTAACTCGACAACGCCGGTTATATTTATACTCTGTTCCAAATATAGAACTCGCAGGATGATAGCGGGTACAGATTATCAACATCCGTCGTCAAATTAAACTTATTTATACTATCATACCACCTCGGGAGAGCACCAGAGATCAGCGCTGTACGGTATATCTGAGATTGTAGTCTGTGGCTCCTTACGGCAAGTGGGTGCTTTTCACTTCGTATATGAGTTTATTCACACATTTTATTGATAAATGAAAAAGAATATCCAAATGAAGTAGATATTATATCAGTCTTGACTTATTATTAACAATTTGCTTTTGGATTTTAAAATAGTAGCAGTTTTTTATAGTGGCACAAAAGATATGTTAATTTGGCGTTTACTGCAATCAAACTGTATTTAGTAGCTCAGGGTTTCAATCAACCCCATGAGAGCAAAATAAAAAATGAATAATCTTATGGTCTACTATATTTGATGGGAGTTCAAGTCTAAAATCATTCAAATTAAAATATAGCTAAGAATGGAATTAAAGAAATATCAGTATGTTTGAGGTTTTTTCGGTTTCTTCTCATTAATTGTTAGCTTGATCAATTATTCGTACAAGTTTTGGACAGATCAGGGTTTTCCAAAAATTGTAACGCAAGGTTTCCTCAATAGGTTCAAAAAATTGCAATCACGCAGCCAAAAAATACCTATTCAATGAGTAATTACAGCGTAAACAGAATTTTAAAACCCCTCCAGATTACTCACAATTTTTACGTACATTTTGGAGTACTGATGTCTTAAATTTGCGCGTATGTTACTCATACAATAAATCTATTTTTACGATTCACCCGTGACCATGGTTGCTATAAAGTTTCTGAAACGTCGGGCTACTTAAATAAAGAAATAATCGTGAAGTACTAAAGTAGTTTATAGAGTACTCACTCATAGTACATAATGACACTTAAATGTTAGCAACTGTACGTAGTCTATTTTTGACAAATTCGTGATGCGTCATACAGAAAAAAAACTTAAACCTTTACACAAAGTTGAAAAGTTGTCAAGTACAAAAATAAGTCTTCGTCTCTATATCACCTCCAAATAACACTGAGGTAACTTAATTAGACCCTAACGACAAAATGAACATTTATATTATACTAGCAGTGCCCCGCGCTTCCACACGCGTAACTACAGCAGTCGTGTTATGTAGCCATGTATATACCGTCATGGCATGGTCTGTAACTAGCCCGTTGAATGTAACTATCATAGGCAAAAAGAATATTTCAAATTCGACTTGCAGTTTAGGCATTGAACGCAAATTCCTTCGCTTTTCCCTGCCGCCTTGCGTCCGTGTTATAGGGACACATAGGTAACGTATGCTACGTTTATTCTCATTCATTTCTTTCGCAATTCGCATGAGACATTATATGGAAGATAGTACTGTCTTCTCTATTGACCATATTGCCTTTTTTTGTTTTTGTGTTGTTGACGCGGGGTAACGCATTTACGCGCCTCGCCTGGCCCTGGGTGCGGTCCAGTGGTGTGTGGGACTCGCGGCACGTTATAGTACCGAATACTCACAAAAACCACCGCGAGCGCCATTAGTGCCGCCTTCGATGGGGTGCACCGGGACAACAAACCATCGCGGCACCTCGACGGCTAGTCAGCCCCCTAAGGGACTGACTCTACCTCTACAAATGGGGTCATCCAGTACTATAGGATAGCCCCACCAAAATTGGGACAGTGCAATGGGGCGAGGTTCCCATCCTCGCCCCTTGCCCCGTGCGCAAAAGCGCCGCCTCCTTTGGCTCTTTTGTCCCCTCTTCTTATGAGGTACAAAGAGTGGTTCTCCACACGCTCCTTAGCCCCCTCTTCTTATAAGAGGGATACAAAGACCCTCGGTTCAATTGACTTTGCCCAAGGTGAGGCGCTTGAACCATCGTGGGGCGGGTTATACTGCCTGTGGCATCCCCTCTCTATCTATATTGTCTATGAGCTGACAACGTATTTTTAACAATCGCGTCAATAATGTCAAAGCTGTGTCATCGCATCGCGCACGACTAATACACGCACACAATTGCATCGAAGGTCAAACATCGTAAGTATCCACGATCGGTATATATTATGACGTTCCAATCGTGTATTTATAGGCAACGCTTTATCTATAAATAAACAAAAGGTCAAAGGTTTAACGCAATCTTTGTATTTTGTATTGGTTTATTTTATTAGCTACTAGCAGCGCCCCGCGACTTCACCCGCGTAACATGGTAAGATTCGATGTTATAAACTTCACTACCCTATTATCCCACTTTGGGGGTTCAATTTCTAAATTTTCTCTTAGTCCTCACTTACATCAAGAAAAGAACCTTAACAAAATTCAAGTTTCTAGATACAGTAGTTTCGACTGTGCGTCGTCTGTCAGTCAGTTATGTCACTCAGCAAGGGAAGAGTTTCGTAACAGAAAGGAAAAAATCCAATACTTGGAAATTCACAGTTACAATTTTTAGTTATTGGGCCGGTGAATCCGCGGGATGAATGATATTAAAATAGTCATACAAATATTTTTATTTTATAAAATATTTCAAACACAATAATTGTGATGCAATATTTTTGATACTGTCGTATTATACAATCTTATCTGCGCAAGATAATGTTTAACACCTGCCAGGGGTCCCACGTTGCCTCATTAGGTTTTTATTGTGGAACAGTATGTGTGACCGAGCGTCACCAAAGCTTACGCACAAAATCGATAGCCCAAGCGTTCCGAGCGTTTTGCTATCTATCGATGCCCATAGACTATTACGCAATCGATCTCTTCCCTTCTCCCTTGAATGGACCACCAAAAATTTGTGCAATAGTACGCATGTTGAGCTGGAGCTCCCTTCTCAGGACCGGTTCGGCTTCAATGCACTACGTCATACTATATTTTCTTGTAATAGTGGATCGATGATTCCTCACGACGTTTGTCTTTATCCCCAAACAAGTGACGTTGACCAAGTCAATGCGCTTGTCGTGTCACTTCAATCCAGTGTCGTTCACCAAGTAAAAAACGGCAGAAACAAGTCATGTTGACCAAGTCAAATACGCTGCAAATGAGTGATGATAACTGAGCCAAATGTGCCACAATCATGTGAAGTTCACCAAGACAAATGTGTCACAAAGGAGTGATACTGACCAGGTCAATTGGATGTAATTTAAGTAACTAAGATTTTTTCACTGCTACTCCATCATTGCTGCAGAGGCAGAGGCCTGCCATTGTATGCATCCTTATTTAAAGGTATCACAGAATGGTAGCCAGTTATCAACAACAGTATAATTAGCGCAGCTACCGTTCCTAGACCCGCGTTCACAAAACAAATTGCCAGCGGTACACCTTCATGTCATCACGCGTACGTGCTTATAGTTAATCAAGTAACATACGAGCTAATATAAGAACGAGGGATTCTGATTCCATCACAAACAAAGAATGCTGCGCCAAGAATGTTCTCGTAGCCGAATTTAGGCTACGGTGATCTCTCTAGAGATCTAGCCAACTGCAGACGTATTATAGTACAGTAGTATGCAAAGACGAGTATATCTTATGTCACCAAATTCCCCTATTCCGATAGCCTAACACGACCAGAGAGAAATCAAGCGCTCATCTTGGCAGACTTTTCTAGGTACGTTGTTGAAACACCGTAAACTTCCTGACTTCGGATTATTATTGGAGATTGAAAAATCCTTATAACTCTTTGGTCAGACCCACACTGACTGGACACCAGGACTGTAGCTGCTCATGCTTGCCGCTGGACCATGAGCTAGTCGACGTGCGTCATTGCCTTTCTAACCCAATGATTTATCGCGAGAAGCCGGTTCAACCAAAATGATCTCGACATTTAAATAATCCGGCTTCTACAAACAACGAGCAACTCAAAAGCGTAGTCATTACTTCACGTCAGTCTGTGACAGCGAGATGTACTCTGTCCTACGTATCCAATTTCAGGTGAGAAGAAGATTCCCTTCATCAGGGCGGAGGAGGGATGGAAGTGAGTATCATCAGATTGGATGTCTCGGCGGACGTTGAATTGGTATTAACAAG
The DNA here is from genome assembly GCA_017140195.1 of Eumaeus atala. NCBI lineage: Eukaryota > Metazoa > Arthropoda > Insecta > Lepidoptera > Lycaenidae > Eumaeus > Eumaeus atala. The sequence goes on along the minus strand of JAFELO010000260.1, from coordinate 255,415 downwards.
TTCCCCACCATGGTTCAAGCTTTTGCACTGCGGCTCAGTATCCTGGGCTGTGCCTAGACGATGCTAATTGAACCGAGGGACCTGCAAAGAGGAGTAGAATCTGGAAGAGAAGGTGCTTTTGCGCACGGGGAAAATTGCGAGACAGGGAACCTCACCCCATTGCACTGTTTCAAAGTCGGTAGGATTATTCCGTGTTGCGATACAATATTTCTGTGGGTGGGTCGTCGGCACCTCAGGGGATTATTTCTAGCCCTCAAAGTGCCCTGATGATTTATAGTTCCGTGGCAACTCACCAAATGCGGCACCGTCGGATCTCATGGTGTTTTTAGTGGTTATTCGACAATATAATGTTCCGCACGCCCCACACACCACTGGGTGCACCCAGGACCATTACTACACACTACCTGTTTACATTATTGTAATTGGTAATGTGTAGTAATAGTGCCACTGTGTAATAGTGCCATGCATGGTACATGACACTACATCCTCATATGTAACGCGATTGGGCCGGCACGACCGGGAGGTGCCTCTCGCTCTCTTGGTGCCACCGTAAAGTTACACCTACGGTGTCGCGTTTCATGCGGTTTGTGACTAGCCGGTGGCCCATTGGTGGAGGGGGGGGGGGTTTGAAAAAGTGGGCAAAGCATTGGCATAATTATTCTGATGTTCATGGGCGTCGGTAGTCGTTGAAAGGCTCCGATTTGTCGTTTGTCCCCCTGTACTATAAAAAAGGTGTAGTGGTGCTTGAATGTGTTTGGCCACGCGAACAAAAAAAAAAGGGCGTAAACAAATTTGGTGCTCCAGTACATACTGCACTATGAAGATTAAACCGAATGTTAATTACATAGTTAACATCAAAGAATGTAGACTCAAACAAACATTGGATAGTTTATCTGTATAATTTCTAGACGAAATCCATGTATCATCTCGACAGCGCATCTCTGGCGTAACACTCTTAGAGCATCGAAATAAATATACAATAAGAACAACAAAATATTTGAACGAAATGCTCATTTGACGAGCAATTTCTTCATATACGTGAAGCCCATTTGTGAATATTAGAAGGTAAGTTTATACTAATCTGTGTTGATGGACGTAAGCATTCAACAAATAGATACAGTACGTAATAGTAAGGGGCAGTGTTGTGCTGCATTGCAGTATTTAAGTGCCTACTTTCCGAGATGAAATACGAGTAAAATACACTAACATTAATGCAATACAATACTGTTACAATAATAAGTTGTAATGTTAATTTAGGTACACGCTCGTATTTGAAGGAGATCTGTCGTCTCGGCGTTCATTGAGACAGGTCTACATCCAGCAGTGGACCGATAGGGGCTAATAATGATGATGATGGTGAATGTTAATTTCATTATGTGGCCCGTGATCATGAGCTATGGCGCTCTATGGGGGAGACCTATGTCCAGCAGTGGACGTCGTCCGGCTGATGATGATGATGACACCATGTTGCTGCTCAAAAATGCTGTTCACGCTTATGAATGTGAGTGCTATTGCATTCATAAGCGTGAACAGCATTTTTTAAAGGAGTACCAAAAAAATGTTTTATAGTTTAAAATTTAAAAAAAGGATACAATGCAATAAATATTAAAAAGGAAATATAAAAAAAGAGCGTTTCTACACAACATTCCTACACAAACTACGTTTTGACGTGGTTTGAAAACTGAATTGACGGAGGAAAGGTATTCCAAACATGCAATAACTATTCCGTATGGAACAGCGGAACCGGCGATGTGCATGGAAAATATATAATTTGGCGATGAAGTATTGAAGCCAGACGTTTCTATATCATGATCAGCCTGGAACATTTCAAATTATCAACTTATACAGGGCGGAGACCGCAATTTAAATGCACTTGTTATGTGTCGGTTTGGTGGATAAAATATTTAGATGGCGGGCGTGGGTGGCGTGGCGGTTAGTGCGCGTGTTAGGCCAGTAGTCGCGGGTTCGACCCGCCTTGGTGATGGTGTTTATATCTACTCGTGTGTATTATATGTATTTCTAGAATAAAAATATTAAATATGTTATGCGTTGCCTAGTACCGGTAATACAAGTCCTTACGGTACTTAGCACAGGACGAGGCTAACGTGGTGTGATAAGTCCACAGATATTATTATTATTATATTAGTCTGATCAGCCGAGGGATTACACTCACAAAACTCAACATAGTTATAGCATAACTGGGAAAAGATCAATTGTAGCATTTTAATGGCTAAGACTTCATTCCTTCCATCGCTGCAATAAGCCACTGGAGACTCCCAAGGAAACAGTACAGCATAGCTCTCATTTTGCGGCGCTATCATCTGAGCGAGTGGGAACTTACCATGTCATGCGGGCCCAATTCAGCTGCAGTGCGTGAGCGAGAGGTAATTCCCCGGTCGTGCCGGCCCAATTCCGTTTGATTTGAGATTGCATTAGAGGCAGTTGAGTACTACACCTGGGCTTTCAGTACAAGCCAGTGTTCCCTGGACAGTGAAGGTCTAATTTCTAACACAATAAAAAGAGGAAGGTCCGACCAGTCGTCGAGCTTCGTGCTCCGATTATTCGTCGAGCTTCGGGCTTCAAACAGCCATCAAGATGCGCGCTCCAACCAGTCGTCGAGCTTCGAACCATCGTCGAGCTTCGCGCTCCGAACAGTCGAGCTTAGCGCCCCAAACAATCCTCGAGCTCCGCGCTTCGACCTATCGTCGAGCTCCGAGCTCCGAACAGTCGTAGAGCCTCGCGCTCCGACAACACACCATAAAGCCCATAAGCCATGATGGCGAACCCGCAAATTATTGCGGCCCCGTTACCGAGGAGATAGTCGTCCCCTTGCGACCCTACCCAGGTTATGAGGTCCGCCTCAATGCCCGTAACCCCCACAGATTTCTGTGGAGAAAATCAGCGGTGAACACAATAACGATATTTGTCGGAGGTTTGTCACCGTGCCAAGAGAATAGATAACGTCTACGTTTGGCTGTCCGCCAGTGTTTCCTGTTGGTTTAGTGGCGAAATAAATTACGGTGCTAGATCGTAAATTGGCCATTGCCGTTGCGAACACATAAAACTTAAGTGTAATTAAAACTAATTTCACCTGCGGGATGTTGATACAAAATCGATTTTGTATTTTTAGAGCGCGGTTGAATTGCAGATGATGCAAAATATCGCAGATGAGCAGGCATCCGTTGGTTAACCGAGGTTTAGAATCCAGGGTAGGTTGCTTGCGTCAGTCGTTAGAAATAAATGCAAGTGTTTGTTGCGAGCTGATAATTTTCAAGAGGTTCACCGCGTAAAATATTGGCTATGTTTTTACATTTAATATGATCGCTGAGAATCTTGAAAGTCTACCGGAGGGATTGGCTGAAGGTGGATAGCTCTTTTGCGCCGGAGGTCGGAATAGTTACCCATATATATATCTCTATTAGTACCTGCTGGTCATGAGGTCATTCTGACTGCGTGAGGTGAACATTATTATAAATAGAAGGCATGGAAAAACATCTTCGTGATTCGAAGTGTATTATGTTAAATCCTCCAGTAAGGGGAGCCCATCTATCTCTCTACCACAATTCACGAAAACCTATTCAGCTGTTAAGACGGCAAAGAGTAGGAAACAAATTAAATGGTTTTTGTTTGACATTTCCATTATAACTTACTCTCGTATTATTACTATTACAGAGGTGAAGCACATATACAAGACCAACACGATGGTGTTGTTTTTCCGTTACTGAGTGACTGATTAACAGTTGACAGTTAACGCACAGTCTAAACTGCTGAACGCTAGTTTGGTATTTACGTTCGTTGGGGAGTGTAGGGGAGCATTAAGGGAGATTTCTTGGAAATTTCACACCGAAAGGATGAAAGTGGCGAAAAATGTTTTATATGAAATTTCCACACCTTTTAACAAAAGGCGCTGCTAGTAGTTGTAGCGAGAATTTCTTCACGGTTATCTGCAAATCTTGGACATATAATAAAATAATAATAATAATAAAGCCTTTATTTATAACCTAAACTATGTGTATTTCTTATTCTATTCTGACACACACACACACACACACACACACACACACACACACATATATATATATATATATATATATATATATATATATATACTGAAATGTTATAGGACATTTTAATATAGTGGTTAAGGCCCCTGGAGGCCTCCTCTAACAACAAGTTTTCATGTTTTTCTTTGACAAGCTTTTGTGTTCCCATATTTTTAACTTAATCTACCCAGCGATCTTAAGGGCTCTCCTGCCACTCGGGCCATGTACAATACAATTCGCAAAACTGAATACCGACGACAATACCGGCTGACATACGAGAGCGACTCTCACTCCTACTCAGGTATACAATACAAAGGATAGTTACAAGTTGTTTGCATAAAACAAAAGCAAGGGCTATGTCGTGGATGTATTGTCAGGAAAATTCTAAATACTCATTAGGCTGACACACAGTTTCTATATTCGATTTCCTAAAACGGAATTTCGGCTTGGGGTTCCGCGAGATGCGCGCAAAGGTTAGTTTTTCTTCATTCGGAATGTGCAAGCAATGCTAACACTATCGGCATGGCGTTACATTCACATTATTATAATGTAATATATTAGTGTTTGTAATATAATAGTGTAATATATTATTGTTTAATGCTAACCACTCGTCGTATATACTTTAGCTATTCATTTCTATAAGTCATTTGGATTGATTAATTAGTAGGGGAGTAAGGTGGTGATTGTGTGAAGAGAGCGTTACGGAAATGAGTCCTACGGAAGTTGAGAGGGATATACAAGCTGGTGAATACAGAAATAGATTTCCTTACTTTCTTTCTCTCATAGTCAGTGCATGAAATAAAGTAAAGATTGGTTTTACTTCAGTCTTGTGGTCTAAAGTATCCTCGTATTTTTATGTTTTATTTCTCATACTCAACTATTTTGTTTTCATTGGTTAACCTTCAGCAGCTATCAAACAGAGCATTTTAAGATAAATGACGAAATACTATCTGGTGTAGTTGTCATCAGTAGAACATTCAACAACTAGCGTTCCGCCCGACTGCACCCGTGAATGACAGGGGCGATTGTATTCTAGAACCTTCCCCGGGAATTGCTTTACCCATGGATGAAGACCGCATGAAAACCCGTCCAGTAGATTTGAGAATCGATCACATATACACAGACTTTTGGGACTCTGTTGTATAAATATGTACAGAAGTTGGTAGGTACCAATTTTCGTTATTCTTCATTTATCTGCTTTTTTTTGTTAACGCGGGGAAATGCATTTACGCGCCTTCACTGGCCCTGGGCCTGGTCCAGTGGTATGTGGGGCTCGCGGCACATTAATGGGGCCGTCCCGCACTACATGACAACCCCACCAACTCTGGGACAATGCAATGGCGTGAGGTACCCAGCCTCGCCTCCTTGCCCCGTGCGCAAAAGCGCTTCCTCCTGTTGCTCTTTTACCCCCTCTTAATAACTTTTTAGGGAGGGGTTTCTGCATAGGAGGATGCAGCGCCTTGCATAGTGCATAGCACTTGATCCTCCTATGCAACGGAATTGGGCCGGCACGACCAGGGAAGTAACTCTCGCGCACTTGATATCAGCGAGAAGTGACAACGGCGCTGTCGCGTTTCGCACGGTTTAAGAGTAGCCGGTGGCCTATTGGGGCAAGAAGGAGGGCAACGCATCGGCATGGGCTTTGTTCGTCGCTCCTATTTCTCGCGATATTCTATAAAGGAAAGAAACTTTCACTTTGGTCCGGCAAGATTCCGCTACAATGCAGCAATATCCCTCTAACATAACATGGATCTAATTACACAGCCGTTTTAACATCACATTTTCATATACAACTAGCTGACATGACCAACGTTGCTTTGCCGGGTTGAGCGAACAACCCTTATCACTTTATAATCATTATGAAAAATAGACACTAGCTGATTCTCAGACCTGCCTATCTAAAATTTGGAGGAATCAGTAGAGCCGTTTCGGAAGAGTAAGGTAAGTAACATTGGGACATGAGAATTTTATATATAAGATAATATATTCATACATAACGGTCACACATATAATTTCTCAATACACGAAGCTACGGCACATTACACAATAGAGCATTCATTAATATTTATAAGCGTTTTTTCCTGTACACCGCAAACATAATGCTGCGGTTACAAGCTAAACGTTTAAATGTAAATTTGCCAACCCCGAATTCATCCCACGCCAGCCATTTACGTGACCTGCCAGTTACTTGGCTTGAATTATAATAAACTAGTATCACTGCGCGGTCTCACACTTGTAAATCCTGTCCCTTTTTTTTTCGGAGGAACGTACTACTTTTCTCGGCGTTTTGTCCAGTCTCCACAGTTCGACTGACTAGCGACGACTTTTGTGTATTCGGGTTTAGGGAGACGATAGAGGGACACCCCCCCCCCCCTCTTTTCCCGCAGATGGGAAGAGATGAACAGGAAATATATTGTGGGCGTTACCCTATGGTGATTATTTTTGGGACCTAAAAATGGGAAGCGGTCCTCCTCCCCACGCTAGTGGGACGGCGCGCGCACGATGCCGTTTAAGTTGCAGTGTCGTGAATAAGGAGCTCGCTTAATATTTGGTTTATCTGAGGAGGCCTGCCTCCTCGCCCCCCCTCTGACGGGAGGGGTTGATTTGCGCAACAAGTCAGTCCGGCCCTATTAGTCATAACGTCATGGTATACAGCCTTCCTTAATAAATGGACTATTCAACACAAAAATATTTTTTCAATTCGACCCAGTTCCTGAGATTAGAGCGTTCAAATAAACAAAAAAAAACTCTTCAGTTTTATATCATTAGTATAGATTGATTTTTAAGTGATTCGATAGAAACGCATGTGGTTGGCTGTTTTGAAGATGTACGCAAGCATTAAAATGCTTTTCGTACTTAGGAAAAGAAAATACATATCCCAGTTCCTTAGTCTTCTTCCTCATCCCTATTCCATTCCAGATAGGGGGTTCGCTCCAGATCTCGCAGAGGCTGTCGGAAGGAACTTTCTAAGTCTAGATCAAGTCGGAATTTATAAGCAATGTCATTTCTACTCGCTCACACTATACCTCACTTTTTTGACACAGGGGAATGCTGTTACGCATGATCCCTAGGGGCCTGGGTGACGCACCTAGGCCGTATATCGTGTTCGAAATTTGGGTTTCCCTACCGACTAAACTCCTACGGGTAGCCTTCAGCCGCGGTAAGTGTAGGGTCCCAGATCTGCAGGCGACAGGGCTCTTACAGCGACAGGCTGGCCTCGGCGAAAGGGTCAGGCTTCTCCTCCTTTAGGGACTGTCCGGCTACCTCGGAACCCGTCCCATCGACGCCGTGTCTCAACGGGCTGGGTACCCATCCCGGCCCAGGCACGGACACGGGGGGAACTACTAAAGACGCATTAAATTGCGTCTCCTTCGCACACCCGTTCGTCGTCTGCGGGGGGAGGTCACTTCGGCAGCCTCCTCTCTCATCCTTTCGTCGGCTTCGTTCTGGGAGACAACTATCTCGCAGAAGGAAGCCGTCCCCTCATAGGACTCGTCATCATCGAGCATCGCGGTGATGATGCTCGACTAACGCAAGTATCAAGTGTCAAATCCATGACCTGCTCTCAAGTCTAGAAAATGAAATCTTGTAGAAATACAGATATAAAACACTATCACGAGCGTTATAAATCTAACAAGATGGCCAAAATTGCTGTTATAAAAGGTCATTTTTATGAATGATTGTATAATTAATCAAAGATAACTTTAACACCTTAGTTGTACTGTACGTAATCTAGGGAATTTTAAAAACAAAATTGTCTTTCAATTACAACTCTAGTGACATCCAAACAACTTGTGATAACTTATGATAAATGTCGTCTTAGTCGAATTTCGGCCACGGCGGCTATCTCTATTGAGACTAGCCAACTGCGCAGCCTATGTTATAGTGCACAAGTTTGTGCGCAGGCGCCCTATTCCCTCATTCTCCTATTCCGATGTGAATACAATCAACACGACCGAAAAGAAATCAGGCGCAGGACAGACGGCTTCACGTGCTCTGCGAGGCACGAGGGTGTAACACCCCCAATTTCCTGATTCCGGACTGCCATTAGAAATTTAAAATCACAATAACACTTTGGTGCGCCCCGGGACTCGAACCCAGGACCTCACGTCATGAGTAAACATGGACTGGACCACAAGGCAGTCGAATGGTATCTACACTACAATAATTATGTTTAAACAAAAGAAATTTATTAGAAAACTATGATTATCTGCAATACGAGGAAAATACTACAAGGTTACTTTTTTATTAGTTCTACAAATGAAATTCTAAGTGATTCTACTTAACAATAAGTTGATTCAGAATAGGGACTGACGTAATACTTAACATATGTTATGTCAAGCGGTCACTGGAAACAAACATATGCGAATGATAGCAATTCTTAAGCTCGGTAAGTGATTACTTGTGTTACATCATCAATATTTATAATTATAATATAATTTTATGATCATTAAATTTTATGTGCATAAACTAATATTATTGTAAAACTATGACATTTAATTGAACGTTGATTGTCAGCTACAATCAAAGCTTTTTTGTTTTCTTGTCTTGTCTTTGTTGTTTCTTCTCCTCCATAGAATACTTTCAAAGACCTCAGAGATTTGCATGAAAACCAGGGCAGCTAGGTTTAATATTACTTACAAAGAAAATATTATTCTAACAATAGGTTGCTATTATAAAACAAGGTTATACGCGCTGCTTACGAGTTTACCATTCCTTCATAGCAATAAATATATTTATTTATTCGTGCTCTTTCATATCCATTTATAGATTGATACTCATTAGTTTGCGAATACTTAATACCCCAGCGGTTAAGGTTTTTAGTTAGAACATCATAAACTTAATATAGAAAATCGTTTCATCAGTTATGTTCGAGAAAAGAGCATATATTTTTATCTCAAATGTCTTTTGATATATTCTATAATGCAACGGTATGTTAGTATTACAAACGAGCAAACGGAGCCTTTTTACGACTACCGACGCCCACAAATCAGCAAATTACTATGCCGATGCGTTTCCCCCCTTTTCACCTCCTCCCCCCCCCTGGGCTACCGGCTGCTCACTAACCACACGAAACGCGACAGCGTTGAAGTCACTTTATCCCGGTATTGTTAGCGAGAGGTACCTCCCCAGCCGTACCGGCCCAGTTCCGCTGCAATGTAGCATGGGCCTACCTCTTACTAACGAAAACTGTTCGACCCCAGATTTTGCCGATATCTATGGGAGGCGGTAGACACCTATCACAGCTCGTTTCCCAGAAACCTATAATGGAACTGCCTCTCAAACCAAGGGTTCCAGGGAAAGTGCGAACAAAATAACTTATGAATGTTGTTAAACTGATATTTTCGGCCGGATGCGTTAATTTTGTATGAAGTCAACTGCCATATTTAATACCAATTTTTTTTCAGTATGTAATAATAATAATAATATCTGTGGACTTATCACGCCACGTTAGCCTCGTCCTGTGCTAAGTACCGTAAGGACTTGTGTTTCACGTACTAGGCAACGGAATTATAATTAATATTGTTATGAATTTATGGAATTTTATATATTTAAGATTTTTATTATAGAAATACATATAATGCATATATAAACATCCATGACCTAGGCGGGATGCGAACCCGCGACCTCTGGCGTAACACGCGGAATAACCGCCACGCTACCAACTGAGCCAGCCAGTCGTTATGTATAATCTTATTTCTTGCAAAATTTCACTGTTTCCTTTAAGTTCTTTTGGTTTTTGGTTATACTATGGAACGATTCACAGGTGAGTCCGACCCGATCTTAGCCGGTTTTTTTCCGTCATCCAAGAACTATCAGACCTTACAAATTCGAACTAGATTTGTCCTAATTTCACCTTTGTTTAACGCTTATCATTTTGTCGTTTTATTTTTAATTTTGTATGCAGTGTCGGCAGTGTTGGTTGATGCATTCGTACATCGCTGATGTGAAATTTTTCCACTCAACATTAACACACTCAAACACTCAACATTGCATTATGCAACACCTTCAAATATACTTATAAGTTAGCTGACCCGGCTACGTATTGCCGACCCGGCCACCCCTTCCTGCCTTGGCACATATTGCTGACCCGGCCACGCATTGCTGACCCGGCCACGCCTTGCTGACCCGGCCAGGCCTTGCTGACCCGACCATGCCTAGCTGACCCGGCCACGCATTGCTGACCCAACCATGCCTGGCTGACCCGGGCACGCATTGCTGACCCGACCATGCCTTGCTGACCCGACCATGCCTCGCTGACCCGACCATGCCTTGCTGACCCGACCATGCCTTGCTGACCCGACCATGCCTTGCTGACCCGACCATGCCTTGCTGACCCATCCACTCCACCTGTCGCTGTTGTTATCAAAATAAAATATAGCCAATATTTTAGGCTGGACCAAGTTACACATGCGTGCCTAATTTCGCCGTTTGCTTAGCTTCGAGGAATTTAGTGTATAATTTTCTTATTCAAGGGCGAAGTAAAGGTGGATCGTATATTTTATAAAAAATGCAGTTCACGGAAATTGCTACACAGTAAGTTGTTTAACATTTTTATGTATTTATTTTTCTTTTTATAATACACATTTTTAGGTAATATTTTCATTTAAAGATTGGTGAAGTTAGATATTATAAATGCTCAAAACGTGCTTGTTGTTGTTTTTAAATAAGTTTATTCTTAGACGTGAATGCCCACGAATGGTTGTGTTACACTTTAATAATGGTGATTAAATTCTTGTAATAAATAATATTACAATGTAAGTTTTCAATCAACAAATACCAAAACCTATAATGATGGGTTATGTGGGGTTTTTATCCACGAAAACCCCTGCGGTGACCATTCTAGACGTTTCGAGAGGCTACGAGAATTCTAGAAGAATCTCATCCGCTGTCCCTTGTTTGTCGGCAAGGCCATAGTACTGACCGTTTTTATCTTCTCTGGGTCGATTAACACGAGCATGCCGAGTTCACACTCGCACCGGGACTAAAAACCTTCCACACCAAGTCGAACGCTTGACCCTTGTAGAGGTACATTTTTAGCAAGAAAATTTGAGGACGGGAAAATGGAGAGGTTCTATTTTCCTGACAATCCTCCAATGATCGCCCAGAACACACAGAAGAAAAATCAATTCCTTACCGATCACTTTATGGTTAATATATTTTTTTATAGAACAGGAGGGCAAACTAGCAATCTGAGCCTTTTCACGACTACCGACGAGGATCCACATAAGTACTATGCCGATGCGTTGCCCACTTTACCCCCTCCCCAGTGGGCCACCGGCTACTCACAAACCACACAAAACCCGGCACCGAAGATGTCACTTTACGGCGGTTTCATATGAGCGAGACGTACAATTCCGTTGCATGTCCGAGACGTACAATGCAGCATGACACTACCTCTTCCTAATATATAATTTCAAGCAAATATTTAAAAAAACATTTAACAAATCATGACATGGCGCTAATATAGAAAATAACTGTGCCGCCACAGATACAACACTTATATTATAACAACTTTGCCGCCGCAGATACAACACTTAGATTATAATAACTGTGCCGCCACATATACAACACTAATATTATAATAACTGTGCCGCCATAGATACAACACTAATATTATAATAACTGTGCCGCCACAGATACAACACAAATGTTATAATAACTGTGCCGCCACTGATACAACACTAATATTATAATAACTGTGCCGCCACAGATACAACACTTATATTATACTATATTATAAATGGAAACAGACATAACCTTAATAGGCAACTGAGTAACCTCTCAGACTGTGGGACCAAATAGACGATTAAGATATTACACAAACGGTCGAGAATGTACACATTTATGTTAAATCATTTATAAATAGAATTAATGTAATTCAGTCTCGCTAACTATGAGAGAAGTGACATTATTAAGGTATTGAGGTGGAAATTCGTAGATGTTAGTATACATGAGTTAAATATGTTTTAGAAATTAAAAAAAAATGCCTAATTAATTTTGTCGACTAGTTAGTCGATACATGATTAACTATCCCATAAATTCAGTGTTAAAAAAAGTACATTCACGCCTGTTTTATGAGAGGTAGGCTGAGTTGGGCTAGTACATCCACAACTCGTAAGTACCAGTAGATATACTAGAACACCCACGATTAGCCAAGGTTCTGAGGGCCATGATGTCATAGGTGGCAGGACAATGGCCACTGCGGGCACATTTCAATCCCGGACAGTGTAATGCGTGCCCAGAACAACCTGAGAAACATTTAACAACAGTTTCCCGCCCTGGGGATCGAACCCAGGACCCACGCGGCTAACGATCTTAACAGGCGGCACCCGCACCCTTATACCACAGAGGCGGTTTTTTAAAATTTATATTAACTTGATGTAGGTATAATCGTCTCCCCAAACCAGAAGACACAAAAGTTTTCGCTAGCCCGATGAACTGTAGAGGGGGGACTAATAATGCCGGCAACCAGTAGTAGGTCACACCGAAAATGGAAAAAAAAAACAGAAATAATAAAAGATTTTATTTATGGCAATGGGCGTGCTACATTGCTCGCAGAACCAATAGCAGCTGGGGAAAAAAGTTTCTCGAGTGGCAGCCCCGTACCAGAGGAGGCCTCCCACCCGGTGGGATGATGACCTGGTTAAGGTCGAGCGAAGCCACTAGACGCAAGCAGATTGTGAGCGTGACGTATGGCGCAGTCTGGAGGGGGGCTGTGCTCAGCAGTGACCGTCTTATAGCTACTGTTGGAGATGAATTATCTGAGTCCGCTACCATTTCTTCTCACATCTCATTATGCCAGACGTGAGCGTCTTAGGCCATTGCTGAGACATGTCTAAGTAAAAGCGGAGTCTTGTTATCTATTATCTAATGTTCTTCTTTCACTTAACATGTGTAAGTTGCAATGAATGTATTGTATTAATTTTTTAAATAGAGAATTTTGCAAATTACGTGTCATATACCTAGAAACAGACTAGTTGGCAGTAAGTTGAGATAACATCAAGCCGAGTATTCATTAGGTAACATTTACTTAATAAACACTGTAAGCACTTACTTTACATAACCGGGCTTGGCGTGTGTTGTGTGAGATTTTACATAGATACAACACCGCCTCATCCATCGACATTCTAGAAACATCTGACAAGTGTGGACAGTAGTTTCAGAATCAGTATTTACGGTACACTTCTTCATAAACAGTTTCTAAACAAAATTTGCCTAATGAATACGCATCTATAAAAAGTGTTTTTGATGAAGTGTTTGTGTGAACATTTTTTGATGTGTGCGCAACACATCAAAAAAATGTTCTGCACGTCATGCAGTACACTTTTTGGCAAGTACAATTAGTCTAATTTGCATTGCAATATGTATTGGAAAAAAAATGATTTTGTGACAGTTATAGTTAGCTAACTGATGTTGCTTAACAGATTTTCCTATATAGGGTTTTATAATCCTAGTTCAATAATCTTACCCATTATCTAGTTGTTTGCTCACAAATACTCTCTCTAACGTGTGATCACGACATCATTTACACACAGACCTGGTATATTCCAATCGAATATTCGAGATTTTTATGTAAGTAATACCACAGTGCGTTGTGACAGCATTTGCCAATATATTGTACAGTTGTGAATATATAATGCACTTTGTATTCAATACACGGCGTTTAGCGACAATACGACGAACGGCTGCTTACAATCGGATCACGTGGTGTAGACAGAGGAATTACATACACTTTTGCATATTTGCATTATTCATAGTGGTCGCCTACGGAATTGGGCTACAACTATTTAAAACGATAAATATATTGTTCATTTTTTTATTGCGCAATTGTTCGTTTAATTCTATTATTTTCGAAAGGACTTAAACAAAGTATATGTCATGGGATATAGCAGCGACATACTATGCAGTTAGAGTTTATTATGCACTTAAATGCCTAGTTAAAAGACACTATCCCACAAAAAGGAATGGAAAATGTTACCAAAACGGCACCCAATATACCACTGTCAAACAGTTATCAAATCTCAAATGTACACTCTGTAAACGCAGCAGATATATTATATGTGCTGAGCCCTAACCCAGTGCTTATTTGTCAAACTCCATACCGTAAAAAAGTGACTTGGCTATCTTATTACCATCACAGGAATGTTACTACAAAATTACTCCACATTCAATATCTAACTGTCATTCACTAAACCACAGATATTAAGTGTGGTGTGAAGTTTCTGAAGTTCAAAGTTTTGAAAAAAAGACCTTTTTGAGATATTTTCGACAGAACGAAATAAGTTCGCATCTTGGCAAATGTTTATAATAATTTTCATGTAAAGTTTTAAAATGTATGTAAGTAATACTTAATTATTTATACGAAGAAGTTTCTTTCATTTTCAGCCCCCTGGCATCAAAACGGCTCATTCAAATATCCATCCCAAGTTTTAGTTTCAGAATGTTATTCTGTTTGTATGTCCATACAATGTCTCTACACTAGCATACACTGAAAATTTCAACTTTATATTACTTTGGGAAGTATAATATAGTAAATTTATGATAACGAGTAATTTGGGGACGAAATCCGAATTAATTTAATATCGATAAAATCTAAAGTAAGTACGAGAGGTAAGCAAATTAAAGTTGACACATTTGTTAAGTGCACTAAAGTTAACACATTTGTTAAGTGCACTAAAGTTACTATATTCCGAGAATTTCCTTTATCTGGTGCATTCTAAACAGAAGTTGCGAGAGTGATGTGTGTGTACGATACGTCTACAAAATTGTAATTACGTCATAACATAACTTATGGTTAATTGTACAGTTTACTTTAACACTTTAACATTTACAAATACTTGAGGATAAAAAATCCCATCCCTTTTTTAAATAATGACTCGAAAAGAGGAGCTTGTTACAATCGAATTAATCTTCAATTGTAACAAACTCCTCTTTTCGAGTGGGGGAGATGTCCATAAAGCTATTTGTTTAATTTTCTTATAGAATAGGGGGGCAAACGAGAAATCGGAGTCTTTTTACGACTACCGACGCCTATAAACATCCACATAAGTACTATGCCGATGCGTTGCCCTATCCCCCCCCCCCAAGGGCCACCGGCTACTCGCAAACGGCACGACACGCGACACTGAAGATGTTACCTTACCGATAATACTGCCGTTATTTGAGCGAGAGGTACCTCCCCGGTCGTGCGGACCAATTCCATTGCATAGGAGGATGTAGTGTCATGCATGGCACTACCACTTCCCAACATATTAATGTAATGTGCACTCGATTTTTTTGTTTTAATTAAATAAAATGAAATACACATTACTGTAACACACCATTTCTAAACTCATTTATTACACATAGTGGCAATGTCAAACGAGTTACGATTTAGTTTTAGTTAAATAAATAGTACTGAATACTCAGTCGAGTCAGTCCGAGGATAGTTTTGATCTGTGCGCTATTAGAGTAAATACTAAATGTTAATATTATATTTAAAAAGGTCTGTTTGTTCATAGCGTTTGTAGTCGTTATCTATATCTTAGTCATTGTTATCTCGGCAATATCATGCAAATGTTTGAAGTTCGAATGATATTTAAGAAGGTTCTATGGTGCTATTCAGCTACACAGTTCTTCTTAAGATATTCATACATATTATTATGTTTTCTAAATTAATTACGTGTAATTAATTTAGAAAACATTCTAAATTAATTATAATAGTTATATGCATAAACATATTTTACTCCGTTTCATTTACACGCTGTAAAAAAAAGTAAGATAAGATTTTATTTTTCTCAGTATATTCGCATGCGGTGCTTTCCTCAACCAGTGGGTGGACCTTTTTTTTGAGGGGGGGGGGGACACACAACACGTCGTCCATCAGTGCCGCATTTGATGATGTGCCTCAGATGGGGTTGTCCCTCACTACAATTCAACCTCACCTACTTTGGGACAGTGCAATGGGGTGAGGTTCCCATTCTCGCCTCTTGTTATAAGAAGGGTACAAAGGGCGCCTACTCTTCTTTCTCTAAGGAGCAGGATAGGAGCAGACAAGCAGCCAAAGCTAAAGAGCAGAATAAGAGCAAATTAGAAGATGGGACTAAAGTCCGATCTTCTTATGGGCTGTTTGTTTTAGTTTTGTAGACGCGGGGAAATACATTTACGCGCATTCACCGGCCCTGGGGTGGGTCCAGTGGTGTGTAGGACTAGCGGCACATGATAGTGCCGAATACCCACAAAAACCACCCACCGCGAGTGCCGTCAGTACTGCCCTTGGTGAGGTGCCCCGGGACAACAAATCATCAGGGCAACTCAACGGCTAGTGAGCCGCCTAAGGGACCGACTCCACCTATACAGATGGGGTTGCCCCGCACTTTAGTCCTCTCTTCTCTTCATCTCTAGCCCCCTGTTCTTATAAGAGGGGTGTAAAGATCTCCATTGGTTCGATTGGCATCGCCTGGGTTCACACCAGGCAACTGCGCCCCACCGCCACGACAAGGCTTGAACCACGGTGGGGAACTAGTAGATGCACCTAGCTCAGACTACATAGGAAGTAAATAGTTTGAGGTAGTGTAATATAACATTGAATGTTTAAAGAAAAAAACAATAACTAATGATGGTCGATAAAACAGAACTAATGATGATACTTTGATATTCAACCGGATGCTTTTTCTTTTGCCTTATTCTAGATATTTCCCTGAATGTTTGATGCTGATATTCAACTGTATGCTGTTTTATACATGTCCTTTGCCTTATTCAAGACATTGATATTCAACTGTATGCTGTTTTATAGATGTCCTTTGCCTTATTCAAGACATTGATATTCAACTGGATGCGTCTTCGTTTGCCTTAGTCTAGGTATTTCACTGGATGTTTAATACAGATATTCAACTGGATGCCTCTTAGTTTGCCTTAGTCTAGATATTTCGCTGGATGTTTAATACAGATATTCAACTGTATGCTAAATTCTTTTACCTTATTTTAAGGTGAATTAACACTTCCGTGTATGCAAATGTTCAGATAGTTAAATCAGGACTTCAAAGAGTTGAAACAATTTGGTTTCTTTCATAACAAAGAGGGTTCTAAACAATGGTAATAGCGTTCCGCAGTCCACACAAAAGTTACATTTGTTAGCACCGAACACCCTTTTCTATCCCGGGACGTTGATTTTTATTGCTGCTGACGCAACGACATGTCCACATGTGTGTAAGATCTGATAAGCCACTTATGTTTTAAAATTTTCAAACACGTAACTGTGTAACACTTACAAGACATAAAGGGAAAAGCCCATCTTACATGAGGTATTGTACCTTCACACAATGAATAGACAGAATAGATCTGCCTCGTGGTGATGTAGACTTTGTGGTCTAGGACAACAGCTGAGGCAACTTCGCGCCGGAATCGTGCATGTAGGAAGTACCCGCAACAATGTAGCGTGACACTACCTCTTGAGTGTCAAATGAACAGCTGCAATTGAAATTGGCGACCGACACTTAAGCGCATTACAGTGTTGACGTAGCTAATATAAAAACGAGCTTGTAGTGGTAAGCATGTTCAACCACAGTTGTGAGGTTCGAGTGTCGGGTCGGACCAAAGTGTTATTGGCATTTTTCAATTTCTAATAACACTCCGGAGTCAGGAAAGTTGGCGGTGTTTCAACCCTGTGCCACGGAGAGCACGTTAAGCTGTCGTTCCTGCGCCTGATTTCTCTCCGGTCGTGACGTATTGCCGTCCCAACGGACTAGGAGAATGAGGGAGCAGAGAGCGCGCTTGTGCCTGCGCACACTTCACTTGTGCACATATGCCCGCGCAGTTGGCTAGGCTCTACAGAGAGTGATGCCGTGGCCGAAATTCGGCAAAGACAACATTATTAGATAGAAGATTATGGAAATAAAATGGGTCAGTATAACCTAGTAAATTATGAGTTAGTTAAAATAAAATGGGTCAGTATAACCTAGTAAATTATGAGTTAGTTAAAATAAAATGGGTCAGTATAACCTAGTAAATTATGAGTTAGTTAAAATAAAATGGGTCAGTATAACCTAGTAAATTATGAGTTAGTTAAAGAATGTCACTTCCGATAACAGTCGTCGCTCCAATTATTTTTGTATTACGTTCTTTTCTGTATTCCCGTCCTTATTGTGGTGAAGTCAGCCGCACATGTCAACAACTTGAACAGCCATTCAGTATTATCACATACTTCCTAATTAATTGTATTTAAAATTAGTTCTCCTAATTTGTTACATTTTGTTTAGATTTGCATCTCCATGAATTTATTACTGTTTGTTCATAGCATTTTGTAATAAATATAACAAGGTGTCACTCGGTCGATGACCTCACAATATTAGACAGAAAACGTCAAAGTGTATGAATACGTTATCGGCTGTTTTGCTCATCGTGCAAATAATTGTATAATTATAACTCTGAAATTAAGTTGTATTCATGAATTTCACCAAAATTATTCTTAAATTTGAAAATATATAAAATATATTTCCCACGTCTCATGCCTGTAGCATAAGCCTTTACAGTACTCAGGCCTAAGCATAGTTGATAAGTCCGCAGTAAGTAGACAAAATCCATATATTTTATTTCCTTTATTTCGTTATTGGTACAATCCAATCCTACGTACAGTACAATTTTGGACCTTGTAATATATTCTAATTAGAATGTAGAACGTCGCGACGATCTCAGTTTTTCAGAATTGTTACTTGGTTAGTAAAACATAAATCCGATTGAATGATGCCTGTAAAGGTTTCAGAGTCCATCCTTCTTCTCAAATCTGGTAGGTTGGAGCAGGATTGTGAACTGACTATAATCAATTAATATTGAACTTAATGAACAAATAATATAGAGTAGATACGAAATTGTTTCTCTGAATACAAAGACATACATATTAAATTTATTGACCTACAACATAACAGCTACACGACCCCATGAACCTTGAGTTATATTCTTAATTTTGTTTGTTACATTGTATTTGAACAAATCTTACTAGTTTACGTGAAACGTATACTTTTGAATTAACAAACCGTTAAAGTTGTGAATGAAAAAACCTCTGAAATATTTTGTAAAAATTGAAAAAATTTTAATACAGACTAAAATAAAAAAATAGGTATCAACTGATTTTTCTTAAATTTCTTGGCATAAATTGGTTGAGTATATATATTTAAAAATACACAATATATAAAAAGTGCAAATTAACAATTTAAATGGAGAATGAAGGTGAAGTTACGCGAAAAATGTATTAATAACAATTGCTTAACTTTTAGAAAAATAATTCTTAGTAAAAAAAAACAAAACAGCAATATTTTTTCGCATCATTCGGAATACACCACATTATTTTTCAATTTTTAATTTTTTTTTTTATTAATATCTTTAAAAAAGATTAAGAGTTCTACCTAAAGTTTCTTGTGGGGGCCACATACGGCATCAGAAACTATAAATAATGGAGAGTAAGTTTTAAAAGACAGAATTTTTTTAATTGAAAATTTCCTCATGATTAAAGATAATGTTTAAAGTTTCCTAAATATTGATAGTTTACGTGATATCGGCCGAAAACGATAAAGTTATGCAATTGTTTGTTAATTTAGTTTATGTTATAACCAAAGCTCCTATTAGAATGAGCCGCCGCACGTATTTATAAGATGTATATTGCTTTTCAACTCTAATAGATATTTTGAACTTTGACTACTCACTGACTGTGGCCAGTATCACAAATTAATGAGATATTTTCGGCTCGGTATATTGTCACTTATGAATGAGCATTTAGGTCTATTTCTGTATGGCTCAGACATTGAGATTTCAGCGTTTATAGAGAATAATCAATTGAAATAACAAGCCAAGACCCATATCAATGTGTTTTGAAGAAGTTGCTGCTATGAGAGCTGAATGGATGCGTAGCAGATCAATAAAAAGTGATAACAGACGTATTTTAAATGCTAAAAATACCGTGTTGAAGTGGTGTATGTCACAGCCTCAAATGTTGACGCACAGATAATAAATATCGACACATACGACAGTCAAAATTCTATACTCCTGTTATCGGGACGTTTTATCTAGGTTTTTTATAGTATAGAGGCGACGAACGAGAAATCGGAGCCTTTTAACGACTACCGACGCCCATGAACATCAGCACATTTATTCCGATGCGTTGCCCTCCTTTTACTCACTCCCACCAATGGGGCACCGGCTACCCACAAACCGCACGAAATTCGCAACCATAGGCGTCACTTTACGGGGGTTCCTCCCCGGTCGTGCCGGCCGAAGTCCGGACTACACAGTGTCATGAGACATTTGTGGTACACAATGCAGCATTGCACTACGTCCAAAAAGTTTTGTGGAATATTTCTATTTTGTATGGGATTACAGGTGATTTGGTAAAATTATCTGATAATTATATGTAATCGCAAAATAATATTTATGTGCTATCTGTGCCTGATTATCATTTTCATTTATTTGCGACTCGGATGGTAGGCAATGCGCATTTTATCCTACTTAAGGTACTATTACCATGATGTTATATTGTAAATGATCATACAATATATTACATTTTATCCTACTTAAGGTACTATTACCATGATGTTATATTGTAAATGATCATACAATATATTACATTTTTTTCTACTTAAGGTACTATTACCATGATGTTATATTGTAAATGATCATACAATATATTACATTTTATCCTACTTAAGGTACTATTACCATGATGTTATATTGTAAATGATCATACAATATACTTAAGGTACTATTACCATGATGTTATATTGTAAATGATCATACAATATACTTAAGGTACTATTACCATGATGTTATATTGTAAATGATCATACAATATATTGCAGTGCTCATTGCCAAAATATTTGGATGAGAGACGATAGATAATTAAGCGTATTGATGCAAACTCTTTGTAAAGTTGATAACATTTCGACAGCAGCATTTCCACTGCTTGGTATATTGTGTTCCGTGAGTTTTGAGAAGTGGATTTCCTGAGTGGCTTTTGCATAACCACATATCCTTACATACTCTCGGAGTAAGAAAGACGTGATCATAAGCTAAATAGGCAACGACACACTCGACAGATCCTTTCCTTGCAGATGGGAGGAGATGAACCGCTTGTTAAGAGTCAAGACCTAAGAGGAGCGACCTTTCTCATTGAACGAACCATGCACAAAAACGTACTCTATGTGATATTAAAAGAATGCACATATAACCATTAAGTCTGGTAAAACATAATAAAATCTCATTTCAAGAGATTATATGAATTTGAAGTTCTAAAGGTTTAGGACCGCTGACCCAGAAACTATCAATAATAAAGCGCTAAATTATCATCTGAGTAAAACTCATTACTACTATTTACATGCGATACAAATTTGGTGATGTGATTAATAATTAATTTGATAGTGAAATAAATTATAAAATAGATTTGTTATGCTGTTTTTCTAAGTACCCACTTTTCCTACATCAATTAATTCGCATTGCAATAAGATCAGGTGATAATCTAACAAAATATTTTAAGGCCGATTTTAAAGTACTCTAAATATGTACTCAGCGAGAAAACACTGCTACTTTAGACGCGATTATATTTCACATGTTTTTGGTTTCATTATCAATGTATTGTTTTCAATGTTCAGCGACAAAATTTAGAACTTCAAATCCTTACCGCAGTCACAATTTTTATCTCTTCAGATAATTTTTGACTTTCCTTATCAGTTCTTAAATTCAGTAACTAGTTGCCAGCTGGATACTTGATAAGACCTACAAATCAAGTAAACGTATTTTTTTCTTCAACAATGTTGAAACCATTGCCACACAAAATCTAAGAACCGTGCAGTGTCTGTAATTTGTTATGATAAAATAATGGCATACTAGAGCCAAGTTCAATAACATGAAGTGTACTGTTAAACCTGTGTATTCCTGGCCTATCGTGAATTACTTCGATTGTTTGGGTGACATTTGTATAAAATTTCTAGAAAACATTTTTTTTCTTTAATTTGTCTAAATAGGACGTACCTACCTATAGATACACAAACTAATTCAATTTATCATGAATATGATTTAAAAAAGTAATATTGGTAATCTGTGGACTTATCACACCAACTAAACCCTTACGGGAGCCTTCTGCCGCAATTGATGGAGGATCCCGGATCTGCAGGCAACAAGAGCCCTCCAGTGACACGCTGGCCTCGCCGACAAGGCCAGACTTCAGCTCCTCGGGGACTGTCCGGCTGGACTTATCACAACGCGTTAGTCAATAAAAATACATTAAATTATTTTTTTTTAATTTAATTAAGCTTAATAACTGTGTTTTTTTTTTAACGAAAAACGTAAATATAATATATAATATGTCGCATTCAGATTGTCTAGTACGCCGTATTTCATTACGGATAGCCATTTTCAAAAACAGTACCGTTTTATATTGTGGCGGCCAAACGATTAGTAGAATTAAAAACGGCTGAGCGAAATTGCGGCAGAAAGAGTTCGGCGTTGTACGATATTCAATAACACTAGCCTTATCGAAATAAAGTGAATAATTATCAGCCTTTTTTGGCATAATTTAGTTCCTTATTTTTACACTCGCGGCGTAGCTTGACATGATCACAACAATGGCGTCGATTGTCGAATACAGATAAATGAAAAAGTAGAAAAAAGTAAGGAAGGGTCCGACCTGTGATGTTTGTCGGAAAGATGAAGATGTTTGTCAGCCGCCAACACTGAAGAACGTCTCGCAATGACAATCCGACTAATCCGATGCAACGGCACTGCTTTTGAAAATGGCTAGCCGTAATGTTACACGGCGGTTTGTACAATACGACTACGACATATAGATAAACGTCCATGGCCTGGGTGGGATTCGAATCCGTGACCTAGCAGCTAAAGCTGATAGGTGTACCGCGCACGTTGCGCGGTACACCTATCAGCTTTAGCTACCACTTTTTCCTGTCGACACCTGGTAACCAGTTATATGAATTTTATAGTTTCCTCCTGACTCGGAAGGGGAATCAGTGGAGCATTTAGAGCTTTCCTTTTCCGAAGAGCCACCAAAACATATAATCAATCTGCAAAGAAATTTGTTTGTGATACTAACAGAAGATCGAAAACCATTGGCAATATTTCTCGTCCTGATAGATATAGAACGCAGTTCTCTATATTATGCTATAAAAAAAATGGAATAGGCCTAAGGTTTTCGGATTATGCGACAAGTTTAAAAATCCCTTTGAGTTTACAGGATAGGCATAAAATAAAATGTCCTTGTATTTGTTCGACAGGCTTAAAGGCTCTTTGGATTTTTGCGATTGGGTTAAATGCTTTTTGGATAAAAGCAATAGGATTAAAGGCTTTATGGATTTATGTGTCTTATCAATGCATGTATTTGGAGTAGTTATTTGCAAGTTTTGATTTATTTCATGATTTGATTAAGTTCAAATTTAGTTGGTGAGGGTTTCACAATCTCTCCCTGTCTCTCTCATTACCAGTGTTTTCTAAATAGACATAAAGTGTGATGGGCTATTCAAAACGGCGAGACTAAAAAGGACGTTTTTTTTTTCTTTTTTGTAGACACTTGAGTTATGTTACTATACTTACTTCACTCTCAAATCGAATGAGTTTGTAACAGGTTTAGTTCGTTAAAATTGCGTGTCTACGGTGAAATTATAATATCAGGAAGAATGAGCAGTTAAGAGTACTTTAAAGATGTTTTACATATATTGAGTTAGTTCTGCACTAAGTTCTGTGACTTTAATCATTTTGTAAAACAATGTACAATAACGTAAGAACAATCGTAGTTACAATATCATTTAAGTTCAATACTAAGATGTTGATTATGCTACCGCCATATCTCTTTAAGCTATTTTTAGATTTTGCAATATGATCACGTCTATGCTGTTATAATGTAAATGAATATTATGAGCGTGCGTCGCCGGCTTTCAAAACATACACAACATAACCTAAAAATGTTGAAACAGGCTGTCTCTCACCCATATCACGAAGACGTTGTTTTTTCCAACCCATCTTGCTACACACTGTACTTCTATCACTAAATTGTAATGTTGTTTTCGGCGAGGGAATCGTCACATCGTTTTGACAGCTGACGTGTGTTATCAACGCCACCTGCGCGCGTTCACGTTCCACGCACGGGATCGTATCCGAAGATTATATGTGTTTGAATACCACCAAGGGATAAGAGAGGAACGCGACGCGACTTGGCATCGCGGCCAATGAACGCCGTTACACGTCAAGGTCACTGGAAGCGGAGCCAGTGATTCGAAACGAGATGTGCAGCACGCGAATGAAACGAGCAGCCGCCTCGCTGCCCGTATGGCAACTGAACAGGCTGTACGTACGGCGTACGCTCGGTGCGGCAGCGCGATGCGCCGATAAGCGGTTTTATATAAATAAAAACTTCGCTTGAATATGAATGAATGCGAAACAACGTACATTGTCCCTTACCATCATTTTAGTAAGAGGTAGTGCCACGTTGTATAGGAGTAACATGCACGGTTTATGACACTACATCCTCCTGTGCAACGGAATCGGGCCGGCACGACCGGGGAAATACCTCTCGCTCACATAATACCGCCGTAAAATGACATCTTCCATGGCGCGTTTTGTGCGGTTTGTGAGTAGCCGCTGGCCCATTTGGGGGGGAGGAGAAGGAGGGTCACGCATCGGTATAGTAATTATGTAGATTTTCATAGGCGTCGGTAGTCGTAAAAAGGCTCCGATTCCTCGTTTGCCACCCTATTCTATAAAAAATATACACAAAGATAATAATAACTTTCTATACCTAATCCATTGGTGGTAAATGTTCATATTTGTCACGCTGAGCAGGCGGAGTGGCAATCGCAAAGTAGGTTTCAGACCGTAGCAGGAGATCGGTCGTCCTTGACGTTCATTGAAAGAGGCCAATATCCAGCAGTGGACTGACAAGGGCTAATAATGATGATGATAATGTAAAGTATGGGATTAGGTACCCCTAACATATAAAAGAATCAAATCGCGGATGGACCGAATACCCACTAAAATTCAACGGCTACCATCGGTCACATATCCTGAAGTGACCGGAGCCTGTCAGCACCAGGGCACAGCTAACATCCAACTGCCATATACTCGCACATACTCAGTGCTGTTTATTTTGGCTTCAACAGATTTTGAATGTGGTTCCGCATTCTATTTATAGCGCCGGCTTTGTAAACAATATAATAAATCACACAGATGTTAGCTGTATGCGTGAAACCTATTACATAAATGCACAGTTCGGAATGTTATTGATTTATAAAATAAATGGATTACAAAATACTGAGGCGTAGTGGCTGGACAGCAGAGCACCCCGACCCACAAGAGGCCCCCGGCCGGAGGGAGTTGGAAGAACACTTACATATATTTTCTGTGCTTCTTCTTTTTTATTGCAATAGAGCGGCATAGGCTGATGGAAGTGTCCAGTGTAGCTTTATCGGTTACTATAAGACACGTCGGGCGACGGTCTAGGTGAGATATTCGCCCGATAACTCTGCTACCCACTCTGTCGAAGACCCTTGAGTTGCTCATACTGAGACAGCTCACCCCCCTTCTACCACTCAGAGACGATCAATTCGGTTTCC
>JAFELO010000260.1:177486-229673 GCA_017140195.1 Eumaeus atala | reverse complement strand
CGCGCCCTGGCACGCCCGCCCCCCGGACAAATATAGCCTGCCGAGGGGGGGGGGGGACGGATAACCAGTTTCCGTACACCTCCCACACAGGCTAGAAAAAAAAAATCACTAATCTATTTGACTTCTTCTTTCACAGGTTATATAGTTATATACTTGTATGCACTTTTCCCTCTCGCCGGACGCTGCAGACGGACATCGCCGACACCGCGCGGGTGGTGCCGAGTGGGACGTGACAACCCCGTTGCCACGCCCCCGCAAGGATACGGCCCGCCGCTTCTCCCGTGACAACTCCACGGCCAGGACCCATCTTTTAATTTATTTTTCTTTCTTCTGTTGGTCGCGTCTGACCTTTGACCTTTGCTTTTCCACCAATACACCGTATCGCAAACACAGCGTGCGACTCGGTGCCTGTCCATAGGGCCATCACAGGAGTGGAACCATACACGTTTCCTAGTTCGCTCTGGGACCTGTGAGAGTACCCCTACAAATGGATAGACGCCGATTGTACAAAGATACCAATAGCCCAGGCACATAAACATATGTGCAAACACACTTAGAGGTCAACACGACCTCGCATCGACCACAGCCTCGTATTGACGAGGCTCGAACAAACACATCTCCAGTAGGGAGCTAAGCTCCGGTCTGGACCCCCCCTTGACCCGGCAACGGGAAGAGTGCGAAGACATGACGAGATTCCAGGTGAGATAGTGTAGACGGTTAACCCCCCTTGCTTAAGTGTTGTCATATGAAAAAGTTTACGACGCTGCCGTGCGTCGACACATGCTGTGAGAACTCACGGTATTGCTTGTGAATGGGCGAAAGTATGAAACGACATGTAATACAGGTTGAAGTTGGATACTCGTAGCACAGTATAATCTAGTGATTCTATGTGCTACGAGATATACAAGGATTCTATGTGAGCTACAACTCCTTGGCTACTGGTTCAGTAGCAGATCGGCTGTCGTAGCTCGTAGGATAATTAAGTAAAATAATGCAATTATAGCACGTAGACATCAGCTCTAGCAGTAATGTGAAATTAAGGTCACGGTGAATAAACTTAATGAGGATAGATCTAAAAAAATATGTAGGATTTGCTTATAAGAAATTGTACTAACAGAGGAACCAGTTTCGGAGTAACGCACAAAAATTAATTCGAGTGTTGCTTCTCATTATCGAATTTATGGTGTTAGCAGATACCTTAGTAAGATGTAGTACCATGCTGTATTGCAGACGAATAGGGCTGGCACGACCGAAGATATTCCTCTCGCTCACATGACACCGTCGTAGAGCGACCGTCACTACTACTACTTTCGCGTTTTGAGTAACCGGTGGCCCATGGAAGGAGAGGAGGAAATGAGGGCAATGTATCTGGATAAGAACAATAATACGGATGCCTACGGGCGTAGGTGGTCGTCAAAGGACTGAAGGCTTCGATGGCCTGTTTGCCTCCTATGCTTTTATAAAAAAAATTCGTTTACCTATGCTTTTATAAAAAAAACGTTTACCTATGCTTTTATAAAAAAAACGTTTACCTATGCTTTTATAAAAAAAAACGTTTACCTATGCTTTTATCTACTTACTATTTAAGAACGTACTTTCGTGCCCCTATTCGAGTTCTGAACTCTTGACCTTAACTTAACTCTTTGTTTATAACATCAAAAACTTCTATGTTCGGTTGGTGTTACACCAACAAATACTTAGGTACGCAGAAATTTTTGCAACAAAGACTTCTCATTATACATTCAAATCGCATTAATCGCACTATTTTAAGACAGATTTTCCTCTTTTCTTGTTGAATCTCATTTACAGTGTATGTTGCAGAAATTTTCAGTTTTTATGAAATAAGCAAATTATCCAACCTACCCCACGCCCAAAAACACTCCCTTAGGGGTTAAATTTCTAGCGATCACCCTAAACCTTATTATTTATTCAAATCTTTGCAACAGCATCTTCTATAAGTATCTAATTCAAAACTTACCATAAATTAAAAGAAAATAGATATAACTAAGTACAATTATTGAGGTTGAATTGTATTTTTCGTCAATTATAAAACGGTCTTTATGTTGACTCACCGCCATACATCAAAAGTCAACGGAAGCGGGAAAAATACCAGAATATGTTCTGACCACACTTGTGCCCAGACAGCTTTACCTCGTACGCGGTCTCTATTACTTCGTATGGAATAATTACTGGGCGTGAAAACTTTTAATAGTTTTTGGGTTTGGTTTCTGTTAAATGGTGTCTATTTTTGGACAAGGAAGATCTAGTCTTGCCACAAATATAGTAACAAAGAAAAAAATGTTTAATTGCAAATAACATTTATTACTTTTACAGTGTGTTAGTTTAAACATACAAGTATAAAACAATTAAAAATATAAAAAGCTTGTTCAAAGTGGTCTCCATTGGCTGCAATACATTCCATTAAGATTGAGGCGAGTTATATAATACAAGCAAGCACTCTTTCCATGGGGAAGTTCTTCACTGCCAATCGTATGGATTGTTTTAGTGACTTCGAATTATCATGGTGTTTAGAGCAAGCTACTCTCTAAAGCTGACCATAGATCATAAACCGGCTGATTAAGATCGGGATCTCTAAAGCTGACCATAGATCATAAACCGGCTGATTAAGATCGGGGACTAGATGAAGGGCAGTTTTTAGCTCTGATGAAGTCCGGAGCGTTCTTTTTAACCAAGATTAGGTGAGTGAGCTTTACGATCTTGTGCCGAGTCTTGCTGGAAGGACCAAACTTGGTAATTGAATTATTAAGGGGCTTAACTACCTTCTCAAGAATGGTATCTTGACACACCTGTGATGATGTTTTGATAATTTTTTCACAAAAATATGGCTCAGTCATTCCTTCATAGCTAACACCCCACCAATCCATCACTGAAGTCGGATAATGGTCCACGTTGCGCTCTGCCGACTAATTGCGAAGCTTCCTTAAGAAAGCTTTAAGCATAAATACGGTCAGTTTGTTTGTTAAAATGTTGCTCAATTGAAGAAAAAATCACATCCGTAAACAAAATTTTTCTATGACCTCAACATGCGTACCGCTTCAGTAGTTGTTTCGACTTAACCAACCTATTCATCTTTAATTTATCAGTTAAGAAGTGTAGGTGGTAGTTGTAGGCTGCAAGTCCTAAGTCATCTCCTAAAATATGCGACATGGTTCGAGTTGCTTCCTCTTCACTTTCCGTGCTAAAATCTTGTGCTTTGTGTATATTTGGCTCCATACCTACACCCCTTATCACCCGATTCCATTGCAATATCACAAATTGTAATGACGCCAAAACGAGAAAACACAATTAACAATCATATAAAAATGACAGAATGCAAATTCAAAGGTAATTTTTTTTTTATGGTAACATTGTTTATGGCCACACTAAGTATATAATTAACAACAGAATAGAAAAAACTTTGAAGAGCCCTCACTAAAGTTCGCGTGTATCTAGTTTCAGTGCGTTTTAATTTTATAAATACAAATATAACTCAAATATATAAAATGTAGTGATAAGCTGCTAGTAAGGTGTAGCGCCATGCTAGATTGCAGCCGAATTGGGCCGGCATGACCGGTGAGGAGTTCCCTCCGGTCCTATAAGGATCACATGAAACCGCCGTTAAATGATAGTTGTGCTGTGTTTCATGCAGCTTGTGAATCGGTGACCTATGGCGGTGAAGGAGTCACCAAATAGCGCCGATTACTCTCTCATCCTACAAAAGAGTGCTGCGCATCTAGTACATAGCTACTAGATTTGTTACTTTTTTATAGTATTGAGGAACAAACGAGTCTTTGACGCGATTACTACTACCGACGCCCATGGACATCCACATAAATACTTACGCCGATTCGTTGCCCTCCTTTCCTCCTCTCCTCCAATGGGCCACTAGCTACTCAAACAGCACGAAACGATTTGTAGATTTGTATGTATCTAAGATTTTATTATATTATAGAAATTTTATTATAGAAATACTATCTAGGTAACACAGTGATAAACATCCGTGACCTGTGCGGGGTTGGAACCCGCGACTACTGGTGCAACATGCACGAATAGCCCGAACTACAATGACACTGCGCCGGCCGGCCGCAAAACTACAGTACAGCACGAATACTGTAAAACAGATACAACAGTCAACAAATAAAAATAACTTATTTATTGTCAGTTAAAACAACTGTAGAAAAGAACAAGAATTTAAATATGCCGCGCGGTTTTATGTTACTCGCATAAAATCCACCCAAAGGAGACATTATTTTTCAGACTAAAAATAATATAATATTTTTTATGTTATTCCAGATAGTAATCCACAATTGTGCCTAATTTCATTTAAATCTGTTGAGCCGTGTTGGCATGAAGGAATTACAAAATATTTCTCAATTGTATCCGAATGTTTATTACTAGCCATTGCTGGCAACTTTGTCTACGTTGGCAGCAGATAAAATGACGTGCAGAACTTAGTACATCTATAACTCATGTGTTATTCTGGCGCAGCTGTAACATTGCCAAGTTTCGTCAAAACCATTCTGCAGTAGCTCAAATGGGCTCGCTAGAAGTATGGACCAATGTACTTATAATGGACGAAAGCTATCCTATGTGTTTGGTTATAGCCCCTGTAGAATATTTAGCTCACGTAGTCATTAAGTAGTGTTCCTCGCTGCCGGTACATGTTGATCCTACCCCCACCATGGTTCAGGCCTTGTCGTGGCGGTGGGGCTTAGTAGCCTGGCGTGAGCCCAGACCAAACCAATTGAATCGAGGGGGATCTTTGCACCCCCTATATAAAAGGAAAGGGCCAAAGATCAGGAGGAGAAATCACTCTAGGTGAGAGAAGAGGGGACCTAACAACAGGAGGAGGTGCTTTTGTGAACGGGGCGAGGGGCGAGGATGGGAACCTCACCCCATTGCACTGTCCAAAAGCCGGTGGGGTTGTCCTGTAGTATGGGGCAACCCCAACTATGGAGGTGGATTTGGTCCCTTAGGGGCCAACTAGCCGTCGAGGTGCCCCGATGATTGTTGTTCCGGGGCACCTCACCAAGGGCGGCACTGATGGCACTCGCGGTGATTCTTGTGGGTATTCGGCACTATCTTGTGCCGTCTCACACAACACTGGACCCCACCCAGGGCCAGTAAAGGCGCGTAAATGCGTTTCCTCACGTCAACAGCCCCAAGCCATAAACCTAACCCCTAAAGATTGATCCTACCTAAATTGGATTTGAACCACGTTCCATTGCATTGAGGTTTTAGTCAGAGAGTTGATAATTAATGCGATTATCTTTACACAAGTTACTTTTTTATATATTATAGGGGGAAACTACTAATACCACCACTCTCAATCCACCCAGGGTGACGTAAAAGTCGTCAAGGGGCCTCTTAGGATCTAGGAGGCTTCAGCGATCTGGTTGTTTCGTGTACCGTCTGTTTTATAGTGACATTGAAGTAGACAGAAGCACCGGACAGTGGTCGCGCCGAGTGATGGCGGTACCATCAATCGGATCGACGGCAGGCACAAGTGGCGCTGGTCCGAAACTTAATCTGCTATTGCCAATCCACCCGCTCAGCGTGGCAGTTACGAGCACTTACCTGTAATGGACGACAACAGTAGATTCGGCCCGCAGTTCCCGGTAGTTCCACTAGTCCTGGCCACGGTAGCTGCTACGGTAACGGTGGAACAAGGGGGGCTAGGAATCTCCGGGCTACGGATCGCTACCACCGATTTGACCTGGCTACGTACGTAGATAACCACTTAGTTGAAATGGAGGTGGAACTGGGAAAAATCCGATGGCACGTTCTGGGATTATGTGAAGTCCGAAGACAAGGTGAAGGCACCATACCTCTGCCTCTACTCCAGCACGAGGTGGCGTGGGATTTCTCGTGAATAAATCCCTCGTAGGCAACATCGTCGAAATCTCTAGTGTGTCGATTAGGGTGGCGTATCTCGTACTTAAACTCACTAAGAGGCAACTCACAGCCTCAAAATGATACTAGTATACACCAACCTCGATACATTCAGATGACGACGTGGAGGCAACTTATGAGGATATCTCAAAATCCTTACATAACACCCGTAAGACCCAATTTAATATTGTCATGGGGGACTTTAATGCCAAAGGGGGGAGTACGAAATGGTGAAGAATCGAGTCTGGGTCTCTTCTTAATGAACTCTTATTTTAATAAGAGGCCCCATAGGAAGTGGAAATGGCAGATCCCCGATACTGTGACAAGGAACGAGATTGACCTTAATATGACTGAAAGCGTATATTTAGGGATCCGTGATCAACAGGTTTAAAACCGGAAGTTATCACCGATTGGTCAACACTCCTACTTAACTTCTGGGGGTTTAAGTATACGATCAGGAAAGCTAAAGACTCAGATGAGACTTATGAGGGAACGCAGAGCACACGAAGACGTTACGTCTGCCGATATCGAGCTTCTTTCTAACCAAATCCGCAAATTATTACGCCGAGACCTTCGCTGCTCAAAGACGCAACGGGCTACCGACGGGCCGAAGGTTTTTGCGGAGAAGCTTAGAAGAAGTCATCTGTCAAAGGTTAGGACTGATTCTGCGGTTACCGTTTCTTCTAAGCCTGAGATCGAAGCTTACTATAGCAAGTTATACATAACGACGTACACGTCGCATGCTGAGGAGCATATACCCTGAGCCTGAGGTAAAAGATTTTTAATTTTGTCCTTCAGTGGGGCTTACCTCCCAAGACATGGCTTAGAAGTGTTGTTTTGTTTTTCAAGAAGGGTGACAAATCACTTCTTCAAAATTACAGACCAATTTTACTTCTTGGTCATATTTACAAGTTATTCTCAAGAATCCTGACGAATTGTCTCACAACAAAGCTTGACGAATTCCAGCCACCGGAGCGGGCTGGTTTTCGCAGAAGATTTAGCACCATGGACCACATTTTCATCATAAGGTAAGTTGTACAAAAGACACATGAGCCTTTGTGGACTGTGAGAAGGCTCGAAACTCTGTCGAAACCCGGTCTGTTCTGGTAGCTTTACAGCGATGTCAGGTTGAATGGTGATACGTCGAAGTACGGAGAGCATTGTATGACGCTGATTTTATGTCCGTTCTGATTCCGGGAGGTCAAACTAGGCCAATCCAATAGCATCGACGAGTGAGACAAGGGGAAGTAATTTCCCCCAATCACTTCAATGATGCTTTGGAGGTCGTCTTTAAGACTTTAAACTGGGTAGAATGCGGGAAAATATTAACGGCGAGTACCTCTCACATCTTCGTTTCGCCGACGATATCGTTGTGCTGGCCTAATCGTTGGAGAGCTCGCAGGAAATGTTGCACAGCCCAAAATAAATCCTCCCCACTTAGTGGCCTTAGGATGAACTTGGACAAGACAAAGGTCACGAACTCGTTCTCCCTAGGCCGGTTAACGTCGATTGTGTTATTCTCAGAGTCGTAGACGAATAAGTCTACCTCAGGCAATTAGATAGATATAACTTCGAGAAGGAAGCCTATAGAAGGATTCAGTTGGGTTTGGCAGCATTACGGAAGCTTCGTCACATTCTCACGTCGCCTATACCGCAGAGCTTGAAGACAGAAGTCTTCAACCAATGCATTCTCCCCGTGATGATCTACGGGGCCGAAACATGGCCTCTTAATTTAGGACTGGTCCGCAAGTTTGCGGTAGCTCAACGGGCTATGTTGGGCGTTTCTCTGTCCAACAGAATTCGTAACGACGTCATAAAGCAGAGAAGTAAGTATCCGATATCACGCGACGAATAGGCTCGCTGAAGTGGCGATGGCCTGGTCACACACTCAGAAGAACAGATGGCAGATGGGCCAGAAAGGTTCTGGAGTGGAGGCGGCGTTTGGGGAAACGAAGTGTAGGTCGACCGTTCACTGGGCGGGAAGAAGATCTCCGTGCTACTGCACGGAGATCTTCTTCCCGCCTAGTGAACGGTCCGGGCTGAATGCGAGTAGCAGGAGATCGGTCGTCTTGGCGTTCATTGAGAGAGGTCTATGTCCAACAGTAGACTGATAACCGCTGATAATGATGATAAATGGTGAGGGGAATCGAGTAGTATAAATATTTATGCATATGCGTTCTCTTTTTTCTTTACTTCTAACCCCAAATAGGCCACTTATTTTCAATTATCATAATTTATGTAATAACTATGTGCAGTAGCTGGTCCAGGACGGATGCGAGTAGCAGATCTGTCGTCTTGACGTTCATTGAAAAAGGCCTGTGACCAGCAGTGGACCGTTAAGGGCTGATAACGATGATGATACAATAACAATATGTTAGAAAGAATAAAGCTAAGCTCAATTACAGCCGAATGAGACCGCCACGACCTTGATGTTCCTCTCGTCCACATGACACCGCCGCAAAGTGGCAGCTACGCACCATACCACCCTGCAAAGTGACGAAGAGGGAAGGAAGGCAACACGTCTACATAATAATGCGCATGCTTAGGGGCATCGCTAGTTATTAAAGGCTATGTCGTTTGCCTCCTTATACTATAAAGAAATAACAAACCATAACAAAGCTTTTCAGTTTTATTAAAAAATAAATTATTGTAGTACAACTTGCACCAATAACAACATAATTTTGGTTTTTGTATTGTAACCATAACTCGAAGCTTAGCTTAACAATATAAAATAATCTACAGGTGCGGGTAGGCTACGATAAGATTAATCGTGAACTCGACGCACAATAAAAGAAAGATACCAACTCACCAGTAGACGCATCTTTTAATTCTATTGCACATCAATGTTACTTCAACCACACAATTGAGATTCATGCCTTACCAAACCCATGCATTGTATCTTAATCTTCACACGAAATAATAAAAAAAAAACAAAACCTTAAAGACTATATGAAATATAGCAAAAAAGTCATTGCAAAAAAATAATTCTACTTGTTTCTTCATTAAATTTTCTCGTATTTTCTTCACGTGTTTAGAGTTTAGGGGTTGTTATTTGAAATGTAAAAAAAACCTTATTTATCCGATAAAATCAATATGAGTTGGCAAGTTATATACAAAGGAATCGCATTTATTGTCAAATAATATTCAAAAGGAGCCTCAAATGTAAAGCTAATTTTAAATAAGTTTTTACAATGCAACGTAAAAGAAATAAAGCTTTGAACAATGAAAATAAGAAGAACATATTCGAAGAAACTAACACATTCAACTACTCTGATTGATGGCAGGAATACATTCTATTTCATAGACAAGAGGTAACAATTTTATTAGTAATTTACACTTAGCAAAATGTGCCAACGAATCCTGACAGAGTTTAATTTAACATTCAATAAGTACGCGATATGCGACACAAAATGTAGGCTAAATACAATTATTACTAATAGTGACAATTGCAATTATATTTAATGCAATTAATGCGACGAAAACTGCTTTCGTAACAATGTCAAAGTGTGACGAAAACTCTTTCGACACAGCCTCTTGGAGTATACTTTTTCTAATGCTCAAAACAATCCAAATAAAAAAATCTTTCATCAAACGGATTAATCATATGAATGTTACCTACGTGATAAATCGATTTTGTGTCAAATTAAGATTATTTGCCGTGATAGTGAGACGCGAGACATTGACAAATCGTTTCGTATCAGTCCTACTCGACTACTTATTGGTTCAAAGGTCACGTGTCAAAAGGCTTTTACAAAGACACAGCTATTTGTTGCTTATGATAAAATCAAGAAAATATCAAATCACTATTAATAACTATACGCTACGTTTATTATCAATAATATTTAATTGACTACAAAAGAAACTATTGTTCCTTTATTTATTGCAATTCTAACCTCTCAACCGTCGTTCCGTCACTTTTAGCGTGAAGTAATTTTACTCTATTTGTTACGTAAAGTACGTATTGTATTTCACTTTGTGATGTCCTTGTTACAATTTAACAAAGAACTATACTAGTAATTAGGATGTAAAGCGTACAGCGTCAAACAGGTCACAATATTTTCAATAATAGAAAGACGCAGAACATTTTCGATTTCGTCTAGTGAAAGCTATGCCGTACTTTAGTATTTCATGAGCGGAGGCGTTTATATGGAATTTGTTTAATCGACCACTATCACATTGTTAGACCGATTCTTGTTGTAGAATTATCTGTAGAAAACTTGTCATGTATATACTGCCTAATATTTCAAAAACCTTAAAGCTTTTGTCTACAATTTACGATCAACCCAATCATTTAACAACGTTTACTAAAATTATTTGTGTAATCATTCATTGCTGATAACATAATACATTCAAATGTGTCCTACAGATAGGATGTGCCAAGGGAAATTAATCATATTATTTGTTAAAGTTAATACTTGAGTGCAAGCCGACTTATTATATATATGCACAGTAGATTTATCATGTGTATATTTATACTGTAGTAGGGGCCTTAAGTTATGAACAGTTTGTATCGGCACTTCGGTTTCCCTTAGCACATGCTAGTTTGAAAGGTGGACAAAATTATGAGCGTTTGTCGCAAATCACGTGGAGTTACACAATTCACAGTCACAGCGGTGTGCTACCGTTACTCCAGCTGCTTGTACATGTCCTCAATCTGCGGCTTGAAGTAGCTCCTGATCTCCGGCCGCTTCGCCTTCATGGTGGGAGTCAGAAGACCGTTCTGTACCGAGAACGGGTCCGGGTGAAGGTAGATGTCTTTGATCTGCAAATGAACGATCAATCTGTAAGAATTATACTTGTTGGATTATAGTCTCGATTAAAATAACTTGTGGTATGATCTCGATGAAAGTGTTTTGAATGGATTATCCTTGTTTGGTGTAGACGTAACGAAGGCCTTTGATCGGGTTTAACACGAAGTGCTTCTTTCAATGCTTTATTCATACGGACTTCCCGTGAAATTATGCGATTGGACTAGCTTCTTGACAAGTCACAGCATCAAGGTCGTGGTTGACGACTTGCTGACTGCACCACCCTTAAATTTGTCAAAGCTGGTGTTCCCCAAGGCTGCGTTCTGTCTCCTACGCTGTTTCTTCTGCATATCAATAACATGCTGCAAACTAATGGCCTTCCTTGTTACGCAGATGATAGCGCTGGGGATGCTTTATCACTGGGCGTGCCAATATTTTCACGGAACTCGTCAACGAGTACCGGAACAAGCTCGAAGGAACTGTTATTCAAAGACCCGGATTGGGGCCGAATAAATTTAGTGCTATTCAATCCCCATAAGACACAAGTTTGCGCGTTTACCGTTAAAGGTCTCCCTTCGTCGCATCTCCTCGTTTTCAAAATACCTAACTATCGACCTCAGCTAGTATCGGAATACTTGGTGTAGACATATCGAGTAACGTTCAGTTCTGCGGTGATTTGAAAAGAAAAGCTAAATTAGCTTCAAAGAAGCTGGGTGTGCTCAATATGGCGAAGCAATAATTCAAACCAGCCCATCGGCTGCAACTTTACAAGGCGCAGGTCCAACCGCATATGGAGTACTGCTCCCGCCTGTGGGCAGGGGCAGCGCAATATCAGTTCCTTTAATTTGACCGCATGCAATGTAGAGCGACTCGAATCGTTGACGACCAAGTTATTTCCGGACAGCCCGATTCTTTGGTCCAATGAAGAGATGTCGGTTCGCTGTGCGTCTTTTGTCGTGTTTTCTATGGGTAGTGTTCCGAGGAATTGTTCGGCTTAATACCCGCAGCAGAATTCCAACAACTCTGATCCTTTGCCCCCTATTTCATAAAAAAAAACTTCTGGCTATGATGCCCAAGTTACGGCTGTGTTCTTAATTACATTAGTAAATATAATTAAAAACACAGCCGTAAATTGGAGTAAAGCTGGAATAAATATATTCCGTGTACTTTGTGGCTTTTTCATTTACCTTTTTCACTTCTCATCTTTCTCTTTTTTTTATTCTCATAAACAAAATGCACATTATAATCAATAACATCAGTAAACATAATTGTTATTTTAAAATACGATTATAACATAAATAATGTGTGCAAATCACCAACGAAAACCATTAGAGGTACATCTGACTATTTATATTGAATGAAATCTTTTAACAGAAATAAATATATTACGATATAGAAATAAGTATAATACATTTTTTTCTTCAATTTAACTCTTATGATATTTTAAAATATAAAATGTCTATAGAGTAAACCTTTACAAAAAGGATAACTTTATATGCTACGAGTATTTCCACAATTATTTTTGTTTTACCCGATGGTGATAAGTCGAAACCGGACGAAAGTGTAAATTGAAAACAAAAAATTCAATTGTTAACATGAATTTCCAACCATTAGTGACACAATCATAGCATATAAAGCAACTTCGTCACAAACGGGGGCCTATGGCAATCCTCACGACGTTTTTATATACTTGTAATTTCTAATTACATTACTTTTGTTATATTACATCCTAAGCTATAAAACACGTAACCTTGAAGCGATATTAGCTTATATCCTGTTCTTTCGCACTACTCCTAGCGAGTGAAAAGGAAGTGTTCCTTTATGTAACTCGGTCTCATAAATCCGTACCCGACTATACCTGCCTGAGTGAGTCGCGTTATTAAAGGCCACATACCTGCTCAAAGGTCTTAAGCCCCGCGTTCCTGCCCCACTGCAGCATGTCATCCATGATCGTCTTCTTGACCAGCGGGTTCTCGCAGAGCGCCGAGAGCGTGCCCTTGATGCCATTCTCCAGCGCCCAGCACTTGATCACGTCAACGTCCGGCACCACCACCGCCACTATGCACGACTGGAAAAAACATCCGCTTATCACCTCAGCTCTATAACTTCCAGGACGCAAAGTATTCCTAAAGCTACTGTTTTATCAAAGAAATATTTACGTTTATTGTGTTTTCGCGACAAAATAGGTAATTGGTATTTTTAAAGTCACTTGATGATTGGTGTTTCTTTGTTCTTTTTGACTGTGTCATTTATGAAGCATATTAAGTTTCTATCCATATTTTATCTAAACCTTTCAGTGTGGTTCTCAATAAATTTATATAACTGTCATATTTTTTGAGAATTATACTACATTAGAATATTTTTCAAAAGCAAAGTTTATAGGAACCAACTATAAATTCACCAGTTTATACTTTTACTTACGAGGCCTAAATTTAGTTTTTTACAGTAAAGAACTGAAACAGGAACAATCATCTGTAAATCAGCCAGTTGTCATAGTTTTATAGCGATTCTCATCGATTCTATTTCACAGAGTAATTAAAAAGGTTTCTCAGGTTAATAAAGGTCACAATTTGTTGAACTAAACTGAGTACATTAGATATCTACTTCTTTGTGATATTATAAGTAGTAGTCACGAAAACAAAATAGTCAAAATACCTTTAATGATTCGCCATGAACGAAAACCTGATCGACGTACTGACTTCTAATGTATATGTTTTCAATTTTCTCAGGAACTATGTATTCACCTTGCGACAGTTTGAATATGTGTTTTCTTCTGTCGATGATCTTCAGCGTACCATTCTGCAAGTATATATTTTTCAAATTAACAATGGTTAATAAATTATAATTTCCTAACTATGCGTAAATTTTTTTTGACCAATGAGTTTTAATTTAGATTAGGAAGATTCCTGAAATTCTTTCTATAAGAATAATCTTTTATAGAAAGAATTAGGAAATCTCATTTGCTGTTCTATTACATATATGCATACCATAGAACAAGGTCCTCAAAAGCTATCAGTCTGCATGTGATCGATTTCCTCAAAATCTAAAGAACGGATTTTCATGCGGGTTTCACTAATGGGTAGCTAGTCTCGAGGAAGGTTTTAGGTATAATTTGTTACGGTAACTGACAGGGCGGGGGGCGGATTGCTAGTTGAGTGTATAAAAAGTTTGCCATTGATATGGCCCATGAGTGCATTAGGTGGCGCGTTGTGATTTAGCAAAAGGTAATGACATGCTGCATTGCAGCGGAACTGGTCCGGCAGGACCGGGCAGATAACTCGCGCTTATAACATTAAGTGACATAGTCGGTGTAACGTTTCGTGGGGAATCGTCCATTGGTAGCAGGAAAGGAGGGCAACGCAACGGTATAGTAACGCTACGGATTTTTATGGGCGTCAGGAGTCGTAAAAAAGCTCCCCTATATGCGAGGTACCCTATATACAGGAGGTACCCTCCTCTTGAATGGTACAGCAAATAAACTATAGTAGCAGCAATATGATACCTAGGCTTACGTGCCAAAAGGTGATGTACTCACGGGCAGCCACTTGCCGACGTCGCCGGTGTGGTGCCAACCGTCCTGGTCGATAACCTCCCTCGTCTTCTCCAGCTCCTTGAAGTAGCCCTTGAACACGTTGGCGCCCTGCACGCACACCTCGCCCTGGTTCTGCGCCGCGTAATACTCCATCTCCGGGACATCCACCAACTGCAGTACATATTTTACAAAAATAAAATATATATTTACAAAAATAAAATAAACTAGAGTGACCTAGCCGAAATTCGGCTACGGTGACCATCTCTGTAGAGACTAGCCAACCGAGCAGAACACATTTTAGTGTACAAGTGTGTGCGCAGCCACAAGTGCACCAGTTCCCGAAGAGGAGGCTGCCGACACGGCCTCCCCCCCCACCCCCCGCCGACGGTGAATGGGGGTACGAAGGAGGCGCTATCTGTAGTGCCTTCAGTAGTGCCCCTGTGTACCGTGTCGGGCCGGGATGGGAATCCGGTCCACTTCATCAAGACACGGCGTTGTGGGCGGTCATAGCGGAGCTGGACAGTCCCTGAGGAGGTGAACCTGTCGCTGGAGGGGTCCTGTTGCCTGCATATCCGGGAACCTCCATTAACATCAGCTGATGGCTTCCGTAGGGGTTTAGTTGGTATTGCTGCCCAATGGCCGAGCCCTACCTAGGTCTGGGGGTCTACCCGGGCTCCCAGGTATCATGCGTAAATGCATTCCATTTCGTCACCAAAAAAAAAGAACTAATCACTAGACCACGAGGCAGACATATTTTAAATTTCTCACTCACATGATTCCACCGCGAAGCTGCTCCAGTTGCTATCGCGTTTCGTTCATGAACATCCCAGAGAAGGAACACATATACGCACCCCTAATGCGGATATTTACTGGTTTCAGTTGTCACCAAAGACTGACAGCTTTTCAGCCCTTAAGCTATGAAAACGCACCTTCACTTTACAACAAGCGACGGGAGGCCCGACGTGTTCAGGGACGTGGTCACCCTGAACTGTCAGAGTCACCGGCGCAGTGCACTCCGTCTGTCCGTAGCCCTCTACGATCTGGAAGCAAATGTTATAGTTAAGTTACTACTTGGGGAATCCATGAAAGTCGGCTCTCTTCCAGCGCCAAAGAAAAATGCAATATATTCCACGTTCGGACCCCGATTTTAAGTTCATACAGCTGCAATTTGAGGTCTAGTCGGTGTGTTATGACCCAAAGGCAGATGAGAAAAATCAAGAAAAGAAGGAAAGGAGTAATTGTGTGTCTACCTTCGTGCAAAAAATAACACATGCGAAACCCAATTGTGGCATCATTACTATTATATGTATATTTTATTTATATTTATTATTTCTCACTGCATACATACAGGGAACTGGCGTGATGATGTGTTGTGTTGTTATTGTTATATGTATATTTTATTGATCAAGTAAAAAAAATATACGTTTTGATAGCAAAAAAAGGTAAAATCAATATTCTATTATTATTATGCCATCAATGCATAAGCTTAGATATATTTGGTCGTAGGCATTTGAATAAAAACATAATTAAAATAAAATAAAACCGACTGCTAATTGGAAAGAAAAAACAAGGCTCATACAGTCGGGCCCAAATATTTCTCAAATATACACTTGATGATATATATTTCTTTTATTAAGTTTTTATTTTATATTTTTTACTTTCTATTAAATTGAGACTACCAGTTATATATAACATTAAATTGTTATTTAAAATTCTATATACATTCTAACACCTCACTTGATGTGTTAGGTATGAAAAAAAAAAATAACTTCACGAATTTGCGCCCAGTCTGCCATTTTTTAAATATAGTCGCGTTATCAAGATGAGACCGACGGCACGCCATATGTGAAAATCCATCAAGCCGTTCAGACTGTAGAAGAGAACATAGAAATCTATATAATACAAATATACATACATGCAAACTTTCGAAAATCATTACTCTCCTACTTATACTGTCAGGTAATCAACAAACAGCCGTTGGATAAACTAGATGTGACGCAAGCAAATATGAGTCTTAAAGTATGTGTATTAAAGGTGTTATTATACATACTTTAAGACTTTTTCATATAAATATACATCACATTATCGTCACCTGTAACATCATCATACGCTACGGACCGAATGATAATAAACATCCGTCAATACGCCGGTACATTTGTGCGAGTTATTAATATGTACAAATCCATCTCACACCCAAAATAAACATTCACTCTCAACGTTTACGCAATATCGAAGTTAAATTAAGGAGATTTTATGAGTATGCAAAGTCATGTTTATGAGTACTGCCTTAATCGATATAATAACATTATGCACATTTTAATGTGAAATTGATGATTGGTAAGAATACCTGACACTTTTTAAAAGCACTAAGCCTTAGGCTAAACTCACATTGGCACAAAGTCAAAACTTCGTGTCATGTCATGTAAGGTAAAAAAATAATTTATTATTATGCATGAAACCGTGTACTTAAGCGCAAATTTGATTGCATAATAGTTGGAAATAAAGGTAAAATATTGTCAAGGAACGTGATACGTTTTTGTGACTGCGTCAATGTGGGTTGAGCCTTATGTCACGAGGCATGCACAACGTCACCCGCTTATCAAATGTGTAACGGTGGACCTATTTCTATTAATAAGTTCATTTTGTTATATCCATAAACTTGCCTATTAATTTATTTCTAACGTTCAATAAAATAATGCCGCCTAAATTTATTCATAAGTTCCAACTGTATAATAATTCGCAGTATTCAAACAGTACATAGGCATTTGTTTCAAATTATTTAAGGGTAGAATGGTTTAAATCTTCATTTACAATTAAGTAATAGAAGGTAGAAACGTTTACGTTCTCGGCTTGGGCATAATAATATTTGAAAAAAATAACGAAAATGTTTGAAAGTTCAGTTAAGCAAGATCGGGATGTGAAGTCTTCAATACTCACCAAACAGCCGAGCGCGCAGCGTGCAAACGTGAGGACGCTGCCCGCGAGTGGCGCCGAGCCCACCACCATGATCCGCAGCCGACCGCCCATCCCCTCGCGCACCTTGCGGAACACCAGCCTGTCCCACATTGAGTCGCCTCGGACAATACCCCTGAAAAAACAAACAATAATAACGTCAGATCAGATTATAAGATTAAAAGTTCAGTTGAAGAATGCTATCCAATAACGTATTCCAAGATTCACATCGTCATAACTAAACTTTTGTTTTATAGTACACATTTTTATAGTATATAGGGATACTATAAAAATTGAAACCTTTTCAAGACTACCAACGCCCAGAGACATCCACATAAACGTATGCAAACACGTTCCCCGCCACTTTGTTATTGCGACTCAAGGCTTTTTTAAACCAACAAATACACATGGGGAATATTTTAGTATGTCAAGTTTTAAATAGAAATCGCGCCCTAGAATCTAGACGTCCGCTGACTGAGCGTAAAGGTCGAAGACCATCTCGTAGTCAGGCGTGCGAAACTATGCACGTAATCCTTCCTGCTCTACGTGATCTATCTAGTTTTGGCACAGACACGTTCTTATTTTTGCTGTTTCCTGTGACATCAGTCCTATGTTCACCGTGACATCAAAATATGATTGTAATACTTAATCATCATCATCATCATTGTCAGCCCTTATCGGTCCACTGCTGGACATCGGCCTCTTCCAATGAACGCCAACACGACCGATCTCCTAATACTGTTGTATAATTCGTAGACTTTAATCTTCAAAGTTTCTCAATGGAACAGGATCATCATACCCCTCAACGCCACTGACCTTTTCAATTCAGATTCCTTTGCCGATAGCGCCATGTTGAACAACAGTTTCTTGATCTTAGAGTTTGATATTTCGCTCTGTGCTTTGTCGTATAATCTATTCAAGAGGCGCGGCACGGCCGGCATTATTGTCGGCTTCAACGCGGCCAAGTCATCTCCTAGTCTTCTTATATCCCCGCTGTAGAAACCCACTGCACCGCCTACCATGTAGACAGCGTTCTGGAACGATACAAAAGCCTGATTAAACTTTAAGTTCTCACCGCCTTATTATATTTTATTACTAAAGGAAACTGCTGAAATTCACCATCCACCAAGCATGAGCTGTATGAGCGCTGACTGCACAATCAATAACTAATCCAAGAGCCTTCAAAGCAAATCTGCGCGGGACATATCGTAATGCACAAGTACTCGCGCAGATACAAGTGCACTACCCCTACACCCTACTCCCTCATTCTTCTATTCTGATAGGACGGATATCCGACACGACCGGAGAAGAATCAGGCGCAGGACCGACTTAACGCACTCTCCGAGGCACGGGGGTGTAACGTTGCCAACTCCCTAGCTCCGGACAGTTATTAAAAATTGAAAATTCCTAATAGCATTTTTTTAGTACCCCACCTAACTACCCGCAACCCGAACCCGACCGAAGATCTCACGTCTGGACATGCTTAACGCTATACCACGAGGCAGTTAAAGTCAGGGTATTAAAACGACGCCGACGGCAGCGAGCGTTAGGCCCTAGCACCAGGGTCAGATTCATATGTATGCGTCAGTGCTCAATTCCAAAATAATAATAATAACTGTGGCCTTATCACACCACGTTAGACTAGTCCTGTGCTAAGTACCGTAAGGACTTGTGTTACAGATTCATGACAACGGAAATATATTTAATATTGTTATGAATTTAAGAAATTTTATATATTTAAGATTTTTTATTATAGGAATACATGTAACACGTAGAGAAACATCCATGACCTAGACGGGATTCTAACCCGCGACCTCTGACGTAACACGCGGT
The DNA here is from genome assembly GCA_017140195.1 of Eumaeus atala. Classification (NCBI taxonomy): domain Eukaryota; kingdom Metazoa; phylum Arthropoda; class Insecta; order Lepidoptera; family Lycaenidae; genus Eumaeus; species Eumaeus atala. The sequence goes on along the minus strand of JAFELO010000260.1, from coordinate 210,716 downwards.
CTAACCGCCACGTTACCAACTCAGCCAGCCGGTCGTCAAATACGACTTAAGGCGGTATATTAGAACTTCCTACCTAAGCTTGCCTTAAAATCATATAAACAATATGGTTAAATAGAGTGAGAACGGCCATGTATTTACAATCTCCTCTACAAAACTGCAAAGGCGACACACAACATAATTAACGCCTCAATAAAAGTAGGAGATTAATTGAGGCTTTAAGAGATAGATAAAAGAAACCAAACAAATAGACATTGCTACTAAATTAGTCTAAGTCTGAGGAACGAGTATACTAACGAATGCAGAATGGTGAACACAAAATGGGAATTAGGCCAAATACTGACAGGTCAATTAGATACGACATAAATTATAAATGCACATTACAGTATGACTAGCTGTTGCTATTCAAATTGTCTACGGAACTCATTCGCGGTTTTCTTCGTTGCTATCATCTGAGGATGGAGACATGGACAGGGTGTATGAAAAGTGTATTGATGTCATATAGACAATAGTCTATGGTTTATATTTAAGCTGGGGGAGAGACAGTGTAATCCATTTCGGCTTGTTTCGACATCCGCCACAACAACGTTCACTGACAACTTTCAACATATTTTGAACTATAATCCTGTATAGTCACACTCCATAATCTTTTCTTTCACTTCTAAATCGACCGATTGTCCAATACAGTTCATTTAAGCGTCATACATTTGAAATACAATCTACGAATTTGCACATGATCGCTATTGAAAATACGTTATCTGCCTTTCAAGAACACACCGACGTACCTCAATGGCAATAAACACAAATATGTATCTGCACATTTAGATTGACGCAAACTATGAGTCAGCAATATAAAACCAACGTTTCTGCACCTGCTATATTTTTACTATGACGCAGTTTACGTAGCGTGATGATCGTTGAAGTGAACTTCTCTTCAAACTATTTTCGTAGCTAATTCGATACGCTGCTAGGCGCATTTGCTCGGAAACTGACACTAGACTCAAAAACATGAATCAAACAAAATATGATCATGGTAGATAAAATCATAATCACACTTGCTGGAATCCTGTTATCGGGTTGAGAAGAAAGTGACTTTCCTAGTTAATATATGTCGGAGTAATTAAATAATAACTCGGGAAATACCACAGAACTAAAAACAGAATGCATCCAAGTGTGTATTATGACATTAACCAGCTTAATTACCCTTGTCTTGCCTCAATGTCCTGTTTGAATTATGTTTTTGAGTCCATTGTCAGTTTTTGATTTGATAGGTCTGGGAGCGAAGTTAGCTACGAAAATTTTGAAGCGGTTAGAAAAGTATGTAAATGTATGCTAAATTGTAATCACCAGTCATTTCTCATTTCATAAAAGCTATGTTAACGTTCCCTAGTGTATGCTTTGTACTTTGATAGCAACCATGGACCGATGGATAAGCTTTGGGATTGGTTTTAGAGATAATACAATTACAAAGATAATTTTCTGATTTTCGCTTTTTTTCTCTTGTCACTTGGGTAGCATTTAACTTTCTTTTAAATTGAAACTTAACCAGACAAATGGCCGTCATGACATGTACATGGTAATATATGACCATAGTTCATGGGTCTAAGATTATGTAATTTTATTAAAGCTCTGAGAACCATAAATTTCTAAACCATTAGGTAAATTAAAATTTAGTAAAATATCCATGTATCAAGGTTCATAATCGTCGCTCAACTTCAACATCAAACAAAAGTGTGTCGAACACGTGAGGACGCTAACCCATATCAGTAATACAATATGGACAATCCATTACGGTGATGCGCTGACTAAAGTCTATTTACTACACGTTGGGCGGGAGGTTCACCCAACTTAAGTAAGATTTGCTGAAAAGTTAATATAAACCCACAGAGGTCAAATGCACCTGAGGTTACACATTGCCTTGATAATGTCTTGTAAATATATAATTTACGAAGAGCCTGCCAGCGAAAGAAAGTGACAAGAACCTTTACCACGTAAAATTATATCGTCGGTAAACCTATTTTTTTACAAAATATAAATAGATGGGGAATTGTAAGTGATTGGTCCTTTTTGACTTCATTGAAGGGGGCATATGTTGTTGTAAATGAATGAAGCGGCAATAGAAATACTTCATCTGCGAAAGTTTCTGGCCATTACGGTTAATGAGATACAGCCTGGTGACGGACAGACGGATATCGGAGAGAGACGAATATCTATACTGATTATAAAACAACGTGACCTAAAGCTGTCTATCTATACATGAAAACGATTTTCTTAAAATCTGCTAAACGGATCTTTACGCTGTTTTCATACATGGACAGAACGATTTTCTAAAGAAGTTTTAGCATGTGATTTGGCACCAGTTGTCCACGGGTGAAATTCGGGCGGATCGCTAGTATCCACATAAACTTGTATTTCCTGCGACTCTTTAACATAACCTCGCCGACACAAAAACAATACGAACAATTCGAAATCGACATGACGTACCCAACAGACCTAAACTTACACCAACCGGATAGTGCTTGTAGTTATGAAATGACATTGAAACTGTTCATTCAGCTACCGTTAGTGTAGTGTCAATAAAAGCACATTACGCACTGCGCACGTTTCCGCAGTTCGGAATAGACACATTGATGTTGGCAGATGATGCGAGCTAAGATACAATATTACTCAACGTCCGAGTGAGTGCGTATAAATATAACGTATTTATATAAGAAATGTATAGTAACTCTCTCAATAACATCCACTACTTAAGAATTGATTTACGAAAATACAAGATACAGGATTTCACATTGAACTGTCATTCTAAAGCATCCGTGATTGTATATATATATTCAAAGACGACGAAAGAAATGCACAATTTAAACATATTTTTGTGGATTCGATCATATTGATGATTTTAACTTGTTTATACAAAATGAATAATTTGACAATTGGACTTCTTCTATACGAACGGTTTGAGACGATTACTTTGTATCTTGATATCTTTTAAATCAATGCACTTCAACCTTTATTTAATTCGACTTCAAGCTATTGTTTTTCAGTATGAGAGAAAACAAACAAGATGTTAGAACTCATAGGCCCGACACACATAAAAGTGGTACTAGATTTAATCATGAAAAACACTAATTACATCACTGCCTGAATCAGTTTACCAGGAATATCAAAATAGAATATTACAATTACATTGAACTACTCTAGAAAAATATCCGGACACGGCACAGGACGGAAAAGAAGTCTAGATGAGCCGTGTTCTAATTTAAAAAATATATACTTTCACAAATGACATTCGAATTAGTATGAGGCAGCAGCAATCTATATTGAGCTGGCACGACAAGACAGATACCTCTAGCTCACATGATACTGCCATAAAATGACACCTTTGCTGTGGCGATTACTTTGATTTCATGAGTTTTATGAGGCCCATCTGAGCGGAGGAGATAAAGTGGAAAATTTCCAATAACAAGGATGTCTATAACCGTTAACAGTAGTCCTTGTACAATAAAAAAAGATTAAATAAACCAATAATATGATGTCGCACGCACCTCGCAGCAGCGCTCCAGCATATGCGCAAGAGGGAGGAAGGACAGCATGACGTCGTGCTTAGATGGGCGGTGCTCTCCCAGCTGCATGGTGACGCTGCACATGCTGGCCACCACATTCTCATGGGTCAGCATGACGCCCTTGGGCGTGCCCGTCGTGCCAGACGTGTAGCATATAGTGCACAGATTCTCTGGTCTCGGAGGCTGCAAATAAATAAATAATAAATTACTTTATAATTCAAAGCTAGAACTAATTTAAAACTTCAATTTCCCAGTAAAAAAATAATAGTTTAAACGGTAAAGTCGATTCGTGTCCTTACGCGGACAACTCACTTAACTTTAATTATCAGGCAGTTCTTCTATGATATATACATACACAATTTAATATACCATTTAGGGCTCCTATACAAGTATACGCTTACACAAAATATAAGTTAGTAGTAGTTTTTTTCCTTTTTCTGTGATACAAAAAAATACCATGTTTCAGATTTTTGCCTATATCTATGTTCTGCACTATTATATCTACACCTATTTTTGTTTGCCAAATTTCGTGATTGTACATTTCAGACAGACAGAAGGACAACAGAGTAAAGTTATAGGAGTTCCGTTTTTAGTTTTGAGGCATAGAGCCCTAAAAATGAAAGGAAAAGTGTGAGCCTTTCACATCTATTACCGAGGATCATTATGTGTATGATAGAAAAGGTATAATAAGAATAACATATAACAACAATAGTGAAGAACCTGTGTGTGAACTCATTTACAACCTTTCACAGGAAAGGTATAATAAGAATAACATATAACAACAATAGTGAAGAACCTGTGTGTGAACTCATTTACAACCTTTCACAGAAAAGGTATAATAAGAATAACATACAACAATAGTGAAGAACCTGTGTGTGAACTCATTTACAACCTTTCACAGAAAAGGTATAATAAGAATAACATATAACAACAATAGTGAAGAACCTGTGTGTGACCTCATTTACAACCTTTCACAGAAAAGGTATAATAAGAATAACATATAACAACAATAGTGAAGAACCTGTGTGTGAACTCATTTACAACCTCTCACCGTCATTTCACTTTCTTCATTACTTTTTCTTGAAAAAGATATCATATTATCCATTGACTAAATATTTGGTGCCGTCACATAAGTCTTATATCACTCAAGCGAGGTTTACTTTACTGAGTGTAACGCACAGTTGGCCAACATCAACAGATGAATATATGTATGTATTTACGATAACCCAGAATGCAAGCCATGTTAAATCTTATATTCCCCTAGCAGCGCCCCGTGACCGTGGGTGGTATGGTAAAACTCCATAGATAAACTTCACCCTCCTATTTCACCCTCTTAGGGGTGAAATTTGCAAAAATCCTTTCTTAGTGCTCACTTGCATCATAAAATGAACATCTGCATGAAACTTCAAGCTTCTAGGTACAGTGGCATCGGCTGTGCGTTGTCTCTCAGCCAGCCGATCAGTCACTCAGCAGCGGAAGTTTTACTGGATATACAGTCCCGATGTTGCCAAATGAACAGTGTGCACATTACACCATGAGTTGATGGAAGGATATATTCTATCACGTAAATGTTAGTGTTGCTTATATCACTAGGTACCCGAGGAATACTAAAGCATTTTTACTATTATTATAACCACAATAGATTTTTATTTTATGTGAAAATAGACTACAGAAACCCATTGATATCTGCACCATCTGAAATTTAAGCCAGTCCCTTCTCGTTCTTTCGGAGCCCGAAGTACAGTTTACGCCAGTACAATTAAGACAGATAACATTCCTGTTTCACATCTTACACTAACTCTTAAATGGTAGGAAAAAGATCACTTTGGAATCATCTTAACTTAACTTAACAATAACAACACATCTAAATGCCAGTTCCCTCGGAAGGTGGGCAGAGAAAACCAACTGCCGCATGTCACGGTTTTAAGCATTTGTCTTAAATAAAATATGAACATTGAATTGAACAATATAAAACTTAACTTGAAATACTAAATCTCAATGTGCCCACATTCAGTCGTCGTGTTATCAAGACCCACGCGACGCATTACTGAGTCATTTGATAAAAAAAAAGAGAAAATCACAAGGAAACAGCTGAGGGGATTACGAATACATTTATCACATTGATGTTATACCACTTAAATATATTTTTCGTTCCATAACTTGGAGCCGTTCCAGTTTCGTGGCTATTATATCAGCCAGATTCTGTGCGTGAATAAAACTGAACAAGATTTCAAGGGTTGGTATTGCTTCCGTGTATTGTGTCTCGATATCTTTAGGGTTCCATACCTCAAATGGGAAAAACGAGACCCGAATAGGAACATTTCCTTGTCCGTCTCGCGGTCTCTTTATATACTTCTGTTTTACTTACATTTACTTGGAAGTCACTTTTAACTATAAAACAACTTAAATGGATTCTATAGTGGCCAAATCATAGAAAAAATAAGAAGCTTCAAGTGCTTACGGATCGCTACGTCCATAAATAATCCAATTTCATTATAGTGACAAATTCAACCAAGATTGATACAACTGCTTGTGTTCAGGAGCAACCAAAAACGATATTGTACTATAAACCTGTATATGCCGCCCGCCTTCGGCATTAAATAATCAAAATATTGCACACTAAAACTTTCCTCGGGAATAGCTCTATCTATTGGTGAAACCAGCGCGAAAACCTTTCAGTGGATTTTGAAAATCGATCATATGCAGACAGTACAGATAGTGAGCACTAACGAGCTGCCCGGCTTCACCCGTAAATGTCAGCGGACGAATTATACGCCAAAACCTTTCAGTGGAATCGCTCTGTTTGCCGGTGGAAACCGCAACAAAATGTATTTAGTAGATTTTAAGAAAATCTATCACATACACACAGACTGGAGGACTTCGTTTTATAATTAATATAGTTAAGTATTTCCAGCACTAATCAGGCGAATTCTCCAGTGTGATAATAATATCTGTGGACTTATCACATCACGCTAGCCTGGACCTGTGCTAAGTATCGTAAGGACTCGTGTAACAGGTACTGCACTTGTAAACGTCCATGTCTTAGGCGGGATTCGTACCCGCGACTTCTAGCGTAACACGCGGACCAGCCGCGACGTTACCAACTGAGACAAACGGTCATCAAATAATCATTTATACACAGACATATTTCGATGACATTGTTTTATGATGAGCATGGACAAGTATTCCCAGGGCCAATAAGGCGAATTCTCCAGTGCAACAGTAAACAATTGGCCAACACTTACAACACACGGATGACCCTTCTGCGCGCCCTGTATCTCGACATCACTGAACCGCAGTATTTCAACACCGCGGCTCCTCGCCCTCTGCTGCGTCGACGGCGATATCTCCTTTATGGTGATCAGCTTGCGCAAGCACCTCGGCGCCTGGTCCAGCAGGAGGTTCGCTTTCTTGTCGTCTTCGCATACAACTATTGACATTTCAGCTAGAACAAACACGTTTGTTACTCAGGTGATAAAACGTTTAATTCTAGCATATACCGAAGTAGGTTTTACTTATGCACCTACTTATTTGAAAGTGCTTTAGACGTTTATTTACGTTCCCTGTGACTGAGCCCAGTTTAGGCTTAGACTCAACAAACTGTTGAAACTTAATGTTTAGGAGGTAGTGCCATGCATGGTGCATGACACATCCTCCTATACAACGGAGTTGGGCCGGCACGACCGGGAAGATACCTCTCGCTCACATAATACCGCCGTAAAGTGACTTCTCCAGTGTCGCGTTTCGTGCGGTTTGTGAGTAGCCGGTGGCCCCTATTCTATAAAAAAATATTAACGACTTCAGCGGTCATCTCTATAGAAACTAGCTAGCTGCGCAAGTATGCACGCCGACACAAGTGTGTCCATTACCTTATTTCCCAATCCTGCCATACCTGAAAAGAGGCTTAGTATGCTCTCGAACAACTGGTGAGTAACACCACCCATTTTCTAATTTCGGACTTTTGATATAATCCTATGATTGGAAAATCGGAATATATTTTTTTTTAGTTTTTTGCGTACTAACTCACTATCTATACTGAACATACCTAACACGCTATACGCACGCAGTACACCCCAGATACATACTTTGGTTAATAATAAAGGCACACGCGTTGGCTCCTAGGGTATCATACAGCGGCACTATCACCATCGAGTAGCAGTAGGCGGCCTGCTCCGTCATCACCCACTCCGGACAGTTCTGTGCATAAATACCTGTAACAGACATTATGCAATGGATAACTTTATTATTACATTCAACTAGTGGTGCCCCGTGGATGCACTCAGGTAACTCTGCTCTATCTCACCGTAGCGTAAGAGATAGAGTCATACTGCATTGGAGCCGAATTGGGCCGGCACCACCGGGAGGTACATTTTGCTCACATGACACTGCCGTAAAGTGACGACAATGCTGTTTCCGTTTCGTGCGGTTTGTAAGTAGCTAGTAGTCCATTGGAGGTCGTGAAAAGGCACCGATTGCTACTTTGTACCCCTTCATCAGTATCAGCCCTTATCGTTCCCATTCTGGACATATGCCTCCTTCAATCAACGCCAAGACGACCGATCTCCTGCCACTCGCATCCATTCCGGACCGGCTACTGCATCGTCTTCCCACCTGGCGAACGGTCGACTTTGCACCCCTATACTAAAGAATATCAAGTCAATAGCATATAGTCTTCCTTAACAAATGTGCTGTCTAACAGAGAAAGATTTCTTCAAAACGGTAGAATCCCGCCACAAACAAAAGTTCGAAGTTCATTGTACGTCTTTGTTATATTAGTAAATATTAGATTAAGTACCTACTCGTTTATATCAACACAACTTTCCTTACATATGTATAAGTAGTTAGTTTTAGGATAAGGTTCTCTCATTACTTGGAAATGCTAGACAGTACTTGCCGTACGTCGAAGATTAATTATGATGTCATGCAACAAAAACTTAATTAAGTAATATGTACAAGTTACTCAGTAAGTGATTGCAATATAATATATAGCGGGACCTAATATATGTTATATAACTAGGTTCCGCTAAAGCGTATAAGTTTCTAACGGTACGTATTATATAAATTAGCTTAGCATGTCAATGACTTTTTTCCGAGTTCCTCTGCAAGTTGGACTACTTAAACTTTGTTTAGCATTCTCGTAATTGAGATAGCTCACCGTCACCTTTAGGTGAAGTTAGTTGAAGTTAAAATACATGAAGTATTCATGTACGCCAAAAACAACTTCAATGATCGATGTAGTTATAGGCGCGATGCAGTAATTTCACACTCCAGTTATCCACATGTGTGGGACTATGTTCAATAGTGAAAATAAAGTCCAAAGTTAATTAGTGATATTGACAGATACGTATTATCTTCTTAACACTTTAGTATGTATGTTAATGAATAGATAGGAAAGTGTAATTAATTAATCACTCACCAACAAAAGTATTCTGTCCTGGTGCGAGGCCTTGGCTAACCAGTCCAGAGCCGAAGTTCTTGGCTCGCAGAAGAGTCTCGTTGTAGTTCTGCCACACGTAGGGTTTGTTTGGTCCCTCCCGCCAACCGAGACAGTTTCCGTTATCTGCAAAACATTCACATGTCATAACATCCTCAAATATCATGTTATAAGAGTGTCAATTGTCACCTATGCTAAACAATTAAATTTGTTGTCAAACCCTTCAATTTTAAACGGTGTAATACTTTAAAGCAAAATTTCTTGTACCTACGGTGAAAGTTTAAACTTTTATCCCCTTGTGGCGGAAATATAAAAAGGGACAAACTTTCGAAATTTCGGCGTAGGTGGGACAAATAATGGTAAATTCAACGCAGGAGGAAAGTAGGACATCTCTTCTCTTGTGTTGCCAACAACAAAGCAAACACGAGGGACAGTATATAGTCCTTTCCTCCATTGTCGGGTCGTCGCACATTGTACTATTAATAACTTGTAAAATGTAACAACAAGTTTATTGTTTGTAGGCCATGCGGATAGACTACACAGAATGGCGTTGTGACCTGCCATCATGTCCTTGCGGTCATGAAGCTGAAACCAAGGACCATGTACTGTGGGAATGTGACTTGTACAAAAACGAGCGAAACATCATGTTGGACGGCATCCAACGGCCGACGGTGGGCCTAATCTAACACCAGGATTTGGTCGCAACGGAACAGAGTTTTAGGAATTGAGGACATACATGGCACGCGAAGATGACGGATAGTTAACGACGTAACTGCATCGAAATAATCAAGACTGACGAGGCCGATGACAACTTCTTTTAATTTTCTTTCTCTGTAATGTTAGGCCCCACAATGGGGAGAGTGAAATAACGAGAGGGCACTTAAATAATGTGTAGGTAGTCAAGAATTGCACGTTGGGGAACAGAGCCCGTGAGCAAACCCCCGTGTATCTCTCATGATTCGCTCCGTATACTGAGAGGTAGGTAGGAGCATGGGTGTAGGTAGGTAAGTGTTTGTAGGCGATTTTATCATAAATAAACCTCAAACAAGTAGGAAAAATTGAGGAATTCTTGAAATATTAACAATAACTTATATTAGTCTTGTACTTAGTGGTAAATTAAGAAAAAATAAGATTTCCCATATAGGAGGTTTGTTCCTTGAAAAAGGAACATTAGATGAAAATACAAAGAAAGAAATATACGGTCAATTTCGTTATAAATTATAATTATACTCTTATTAAGAAGTTGAAATTTACTAACTCTTAATCTGATTATAATAAAATAACACTACAATTAATAAGATCATATCTACTAAAATATATTCTGTTGCAATCTACTTAATTATCAGATACAATTGTGGATATTAACACAAAACGAAAGTGTATGACATCATAAGAATAATCTACAATCTAATCTATTTAGGTAATTCAAATTATGAATGGTTCTTATCGATTCTCCCTCAATGAACCTCAGGCCAAGGCATAGTAGGTCTGATCTTCTATGCCTGGCAGTCATCCAGTAATTAAAGGTCATAGTTAATAATAAAGGGTTTTTCAATTGGCGCGGGTAAATTTTGGCGCCCCGTGACAGCCATTTTGTTTTGTTGACATCTGTCAAATCCTTTGTTTATGCCAAATCATCATGACAAGTTACACAATTGAACAGAACGTTCAAAGGATAAAACTTTGTTATCAAAATGAGTGTTCGTTAACGCAAACGTTGCGGGCAATGTGGCCAATTTACGGTAGACGTGATGGCCCTTCACAGTCGACCCTTTAACATTTGGTGGGAACTTCAACAATTTGAGATCAATTGGTGGTCAAATTTGAGACGATTTCAGTAAACAATCAGCCGTACGTTCGAGGATCTCAAGATCGGCCGAGACCATTGCCGCGGTCCGTGAAAGTGTATGAGATCTCGGCGTTTCGCAGACTTTAACTTGGCGAATTTTGCATAGGGATATAGGCCTACACCCGTACGAGATCCAACCGGCCCAGGAACTTAAAGTTCATGACATAGATAACGCCGTTTGTTCCCTGACTGGGCTTCGAATCGTTTGGAAGCGAACCCCAGTTTTGGGTGAAAACTCATCTTGACGAGGCGCATTTTTGGATGAATGGCTGTGTTCACAAAAAAATGCCGTGTATGGGAGGTTCACCAGATGATAATGCATCCCCAAAATTTTACCGTTTGGGGTGGATTTTTAGCCGGCGGGGTTATTGGTTCGTACTTTTTTGAAAACTACGTTAGTGCGTAGGGCGGTCACCTTCCACAGCGAGCGGTACACAACGGCGATAACCAATTTCTTGTGGCCCACATTGAACCATATGGACAACATGTGGTTCCAGCAGGATGGCACTACGTGCCACATAGCAAACGCCACGATTGACATTCTGCATTAGCGATTTGGGAGTAAGGTTATCTCTCGCCTGGGTGATGTGAATTGGCCACCAATGTCGTGTGATATGACCCCGCTAGACTTTTTCTTGTGGGGTTTCTTGAAGTCGTCGGTCTGTGCAAATAGACCACAATCGACCGATGCTCTAAAGGTGAACATAACACAGCCTATGGCTCAAATTCAGCCGGATCTATGGCGGAAGAGTCATTGAAAATTTGACCACTCAGTACCACCGTAAAAATTTCAACACCGTAAGAAGCAGAGGCGAGCATTTTAATGATGTCATGCATGGCATGTATGCCCCTTTCAAATAAAAAAATATTGTCAATACCTCACACACACAGCTTGTTTTATTCCATTTCAACATTTACCCCCCCTTATTGAAAAACCCTTTAGTAATGAAATGTGCGCCGTAACCCTCTCTGTTTATTTTATGGCAAAGGGAGACAAATGATAATTTAGTGACTACCTACATCCATTCCCTCACTGGGCCACCCACTACGCGCAAACGGTACTGAACGCGGCAGTATAGCTGATACTTTATAGGGGTTATTTTGCTTATAGGTATGTCAGCTAGAGGTACCGCCCCGATCGTGCCGGCTCAATTTACCTGCAATGCAGCATGACACTACATATTAAGTAAGTTTTCTCAGTGCATGTTAATACTCGCATGTCTCAGGATAATTCTAAATCTAATAAAGGGTATTCACAAATATGCAGCCCCTGGTGTGAGGTAAGCGTTCAGTTATTGTCAAGTTGTAGAAACCGAAGAGATAGGCAGAGGTGTGCTGGTACATCCACAACTCGTAAGAAGATATACTAGAACACCGAATATTAGCCAAGGTACTGAGGCCCATGATGGCATAGGTGGCAAGCATATTGCCACTTCGGGCACATTCCGATCCCAGACAATGTAATACATGCTCAGAATAATCTGAAAAACATTTAATCTCAAGACCGATAAGGACTGATAATAATGATGATGAATGAAGTACATACTTCAACATAGAATATTACACAGGTTCTGATATGTAAAGCTTACGCGAGTGTTACTCATTACTATGAAACCACTTCGCGCGGACACCACCCGTGATCATGGTTACTGTAAAGCTTCTGAAACGTCGGACCAGTTAAATAATTAAATAAAGCTACCGCGATAAAATCCCTAAAAGAAGTTTTATTTGTAATACACAAGTTATTTCTCTACTTATACCCTATGTATTTTTCAAGATAACACGCGAAGTAAAAATAGACCACAATATATACACACGCTGACTCAATGCGGGCTGACATTTTTAACAAACATTTTTACAAAGTCTTTTGAATGTCGAATATTAAGAAAGATACACAACTGCAAGTAGGCTCCGAAATAGTTACACACAAACATTTTTTTATAGATTAGGGGAAAAATAAAAAAGCCCTTTGACGATTACGTATAGCCATAGACATCCGTATTATTGTCGTCATGCAGACGTATCGCCCTTCTTAGTCCCCCCTATAATGTAATAATTACATACATGACATAAGCAACGGATATTCTGCTGCAACATTGCAGATATGAACTTCAACGTCGGCTATGTTGTATCCAGAAAGATAAGTCATGTCTCAGTGGTTGAAATTGAAAGCCTCTGATTGTGATCGACAATATAAAGTTCAGAACGCCATGACATACAGAATAAATAATTAGATGACAAAGCGAGAGACAAAGACAGAAGCTGCTTTCTTCATCGTAACCGCGCGCCTGGGAAAGATCGCTTGCTATTACTGACCAGGACTATATCGATTGTAGAAGTGAAAATAGAAATAAGTCAAACAATACTTTTAGTGCAGAGGTAGAGCCTCCTTACAGGAACCACTGCAAGGTGTCCAAATACAGGAGAACTGAAAAGTTATACAATAGTGTGGGGTGTATACAAATATAATTTAACCAAACTGACGACCGAGCTGCACATATTTATGATATATACTATACGAACATTTTTGAAGAAGAAACACGCTTATTTATCAAACAAATTGTTGATTTTATTACCAGCCAATGGAGGTCGAGAAAAACGTAAGGCTTCGTTCTGGTACGGACTGGTAGCAGATGCTATATGTTGGAAATCAATAGAGACAACAAAATCTATAGAGACAAGGTAACTAACGCATTCCATGAGTCTTTGTTGTGACACATTTCCATTTCATCGAGACGCAAATCATTACCATTGCAACTCGATGAAATAAGGTTTACCATCAAAATCGAATACTCAACGGTTTTACTACGCAAAGCGGCTAAAAAGGCTCTCTCCATGAGTAGAAGTACATTAACTGTACCAGAGATAGCCGCCTGTCCCACTAAGTAGGGACGCAAATTATCATTTATCGCAACGGAAACGCAGTAAAACGTTGTGACAGTAAACTTATTGTTTGCTTTTAGATACCCTGTTAACTGAGCTTCGTATTCTTCTCTTTCTCAATTTAGATGTTTTATACTATCTGAGGAAACAAAGGAGTAGTCTTAGTTCTTAAGAGCAATGTACTTCTGTAAAAAAAACAACAACACATCTTCACGCCAGCTCCATAATGGGTGAAACGTATTCTAAACCGATCTGTAAACAACATCCCCAAAAACCAAAGCTCTTGTAGATTTAGCATCACAACACCGAAGCAATCTTGTCGTCCGACGTGTCTTATAGTCTACCTACGAAGCTGCACTGGACAATTCCGACAGCATAGAGCGCTAAAAAAATATATTTTTTTCCAATTTTCAATCGACTGTTTCACCGTTCAAAAAATACAATGTTCGTGTACAAGATGAGTTTAACTTTTCAATCAATTTCTGATTAGGAGATCAGTAACACGAACACACGGATGGATGAACAGTGAAGTCGTTTTTTTCGGGCATGAACTTATGCCGTAGAAGCGATGAGAAGCCAATACAGCTTTACCCGATTGCCATGAGTGCTCGTCGGGCGACGAAACTAGGTATGAGTTCGAAAGAGGCACGAGAGATATGAGAGTGTTTGTAACAATTGATTTAACTACTATTATCATGAGCAGAGGGACCGGAAGGTCCCTCCTCCCTCAACTCTGACTTCAGGGGTAGTTCGCGGGCGGTAGCTAAAATGGCCTCGGTATGTAGCCACTGACGTGAAAATTAAGTGTCCATTGTCATCATTGTTTGGCATGAAACACGAAAAATAAGTTATTATTACCAAGAAGCAATACTTGACAACCGAGGTTGCCGATTAAAGATAAAAGGCGTTTTAATTTAAAACAATTCTCCTTTGAAGTTATTTTTGTTAAGTTTAACTTATTTCATTAAAATTGCTTACCAGGACGAATCTAACAAAAACAATTTTAATAAAACATTATACCAGTTAAATGATGTATTCCAAGTTTGTGTTCGTTCGCGATAATCGCGCTATCAAAATGCATGACTCTTAATGATATAGGAAAAACTAAATGTAAACTATGTTATAGTCGTAATACATATTTTTTCATATTAAACAACCGCAGCCAGCTATGAATATTTATTTGGAAAAAGTATTACTCGCTGTCAAAAAATAATGTGTAATAACTAATTAATATGAATAATCTGTAGATACGTTTGTTATTTCATAGGATATCATTGTTGAATCTGGCTACGAATATGTATTACGTAAATAAATTACACTTTGGTTATTGATTAATTTCATTATATGCCCTCAGACACAACGTATCTTTAGTTACTTAAAATAGCTTTTAATAACTTTATTATTATATTAAAAGGGCAATTAATAGATTAATTATTATTATTAATTCGCAAGCTGTCTAATATAGGTAGAATACTACTTACTACTCTAACTTCTAATATCCCCATAATCATCACCGCTTCTGCAATGCCTTAATCTTATCAAATGTATCTTACTTGACTCTTTGACTCCTCTCCGGAAGGTCTCGTACAAGGTCCGCGTGTCGTCGTGTAGATATCGCAGGTACTTTCCATTTTTGGCCTCCTTGTAGAATTTCGATACTCGCACCATTTCTGGTCCCTGCGAAAAAACATTTTTTATTGATAATTTTAAACGGCCTAGTTGCTATACCACGTGGTAAGGTATAACTATTTAATATCCGTGAACGATATAACTATTCAATCTAAAGAACTTGGTAGGGCCAAGTGCGAGTACGCGAGGGTTCCGTCCAACGGTAAGGTTTGTAATGTCTTAAAGCCCCTTTTTGTTGACGCGGGGAAACGCATTTACGCGCCTTCACTGGCCCTGGGTGGGTCCAGTGGTGTGTGGGGCTCGCAGCACATCATAGTACCGAATACCCACAAAAACATCCGCGAGTGGTTGAGGTGCCCTGGATCAATGCATAATTAGGGCATCTCGACGGCTAGTCAGCCCCGTAAGGGACCGATGCCACCTTCACAGATGGGGTCGTCCTACACCACAGGACAATCACACCAACTTTGTAGTGGGGTGAGGTTCCCATCTTCGCCCCTTGGCCCTAACCCCTTGCGCAAAAGCTTCTTATAAAAAGGCTACAAAGAACTGATCCTCCATCTGCTCTTTAGTCCCTACTTCTTATAAGAGGGGTACAAAAGCAGCCCCCTACTCGGTTCAAATGGCTTCGCCCAAGGTGTCTCGATTCACCCCAGGCTACTGACACCCAAAGCCAGACAAGGCTTGAAACATGGTGGGGACGTGTTAAAGCCCTGAAAAAATAGTGCTAGAGGCACGTAATCAGTGCAAATGGATAGCAGTGGATAGTGCGTCATAAATGTGTTTCAGGACCGCCGCTAATTCGGATATTTAAAGAACACGTGATATGTTTCCAATCTTTCTTGTTGTTTGGTTCGGTCGTATTGAAGTACAAATAAAGCTTCCACTGCACTCTGGTACTTATCCGATTGATTTGTTTCCCACACAGCATTAGCGGTTCTTCAAGGAAGTTCTATTTGAAAGGGACGCAATGCGCCTGTTAACCTCCATGTTTTGTCGACGGCTGTGCGTGGAGGTAGCTAGCTATACATTTTTGCGCATTTACTTTATGTCCTAATTTTTTCCTCTTATATCCTTATTTTTTTTTTGGATTAAATACCTATTGTGGGGGGGGGAGTAGTTTGTCCCCCTATTCTATTAAAAAAAAATCCAATCCAATCCTTTATTTATATACGAAAGCACAAGCAGCTTAGTCTTCTCTTGGCTTTATAATTAAAACTTATATTCCCAAATACATCAAGTGTACCACCGCCTTACCTGCAGGATAAGTAACCTAATACAGTACATGGGCAAGGCATCTAAAACAACAATCCCGTCGAGTCTAAGTTACCATTCGGAAACGTGTTCTGTGTGAGTCACTAGAATATTATGCAAATACAACCAAACGAATATTTGCCCTACTAACTGCGCGACCCGAGTTACGGTATTTTGTTTTCAATCTATAATACACCAAATTATCGTACTAATATGTAAACGGACCACGGATTACTGAATAACTGTGTGAGTTCTGCGCTTTTCAGATAGTAAGAGTGCCCTACTAATGCAGCATGGATTGCAGCCAGGCCGGCACCACCGGGTATCTCGCTCACAAGTTAGCATTAAGTCGAGGCAACGGGGACGGGATACAAGCGTGTCTTTGACTATCCTGTGGCTTATCAAGGGACGATAGGGAAGGATAGTGTACTGAAATGAAAACTCAAAACTGTACTCGTACATGTGTCAGTTTTTAATTTCCCCCATCATTCCATTAGATTCTCAAACAAATAATTGAGTAACAAGATAAATGGTTGGCCTTCTAAGAGTCGTTTCCACTGGTTCCACTACTAAAGTTCGTGTTATACAAAGAACAATTTAACCAGAAAATGAACTACAAAATCGTTTCCACACGTTCCGATTAGAGGAAATTAGACAGAACTATTTACGAGTTAGACGCTATGTATAGAAAAGTAACTGGATACTTCAATAGTAGGTAAAGTAAAACCGGCCCCAAGTCTTCTTAATATTTCTAAAGTGTTAATGATTACTAAAGAAATTAAAGTATAATATGAATAATATGCTTCTAATATACAGAAATATATATTTAATATCGATTTATGTATATTAAGTATCAGATATTAGAGATATAACATTGTATATCCATCACTGACATCATTTCATAGTAGCCGGCCTGCTACTGACAAAAAATAGTTCGCTTCCGAGTCTAGGAGAAATACATATTTCCGCAGTTCAGTATCAGTTCGACATCAGGAACTTGACAGTGTAAACTCGATTGCTTGATGCACGCGAAAATCGATAATGCGGCTTATTTTGTTCGCCTGTCAAACTTAAGTCCCATCACTATGGCAAAACAAGCTGATAGCGATTACATAAATTAAGATTGCGCACATGCTTCAATACTTATTCTCTATCACGACCGAGTCTAGCTCTTTGACCACGATAATATTTCATGATAAATATAATTCATTTATTAATGTTATCACAACTAATATGTAATATGTTGGTATTCACTAAAGTAGCAATAGAATAACAAAATACGCAATAAAATAAATATATAATCTTTAAAATCCAACTATAATATACGTACTATATTTTCTTTTATAAGTACCATAATCACATTTAAAATATTTTACGTGATTTCACAAGTAATGAATGTAGTTCACGTCGCGGGTATTTTCTTCTTTCGATATTCTTTTAACACATTAATCACCGGTGTGGTATAGGACTACTGTTAACAATAAATCATATCCATCGGCATACGGCACATGGTGAAGGTCAAGATAAAGTTCGGGAGTGGCCACGGTAGCCGTGCGGTTGTGCGGACGTATATTTATTCCACGTGGTGACACAACACGCACATTGTCCCCGTTATTTTGGGCGAGATATAATAGTGACACCTTTGCACTCGGCGTAGTAAATTCAATCGGCGAAGATATGGAAACACAACGCTAGGCGACGGCTTTTGATTGACTCCTATCGACAGATTTAGTAATGGACACCAAATGTCTCGCACGGCGTACTCTTTCATGTCGAATGATCAAGACAACACTGGCACAAAATTAATTAGTGTGTGTTTATTGGCTTATGCCATGATGATGATTTACCAGGTAGTTGTAGTAACTGTGATTGTACGCAAACTGGAATGCAGTCTGACTCCGCAGGGAAATCATTTTGACTTCGGCCATGTTGTTTTTCCTATGTAGTGTAGTGTATGTATTATCTCGTTTTCAAGGGAAAAAAACGGCACCCTATTACTAAGACTCCGCTGTCCGTCTGTCAGTTCGCCTGCCCAACTGTCACCTGGCTGTATCCTATGCGCCATGACAGCTAGTATTGCAATATTCACAGATGATGTATTTCTGATGACGTTATAACAACAATTACTAAAAAGCAGTATAGCATAATAGTTTAAGAGGGATAGATACAAAGAAACGTGTTTTTTTTTTTCGAATCTTATAGATACGGAACCCTTCGTGTGCGAATCCGACTCGCACTTGGCCGGTTTCTTTGTCTTTTTTTTTAAATGTCCATAAAATTTTACAATAGAAACTTTTCTTATTTCCACACCAGTTCCAACACCGTCCCAAGATGCGTCTAAAAATAATAGGAATTTCTAAAACATATGACATTGCATGCCGGTTTGGCCGACGCCTTGTTTCCGCATAACTTGTTTTGTGAAATCACAAGCCCGTTAATATGTGTACAAAAACAAACCGGGTTAACACAAAACGCCTTTTAAGTATAAATGGCAATAACCCTACTTGTTTGCGTTCTTGATACATTAATCAAAATATTTTTATTTGGAATATAAACAATTTAATTTATAAGTGGACAAAACGCAGTGCACTTACTCAAAAGAATAAAAAATAAAAGAAAATGTGGTTTAGAAAGAAAAAAATCTTGCAGTGTTCCTATTTACTTTTATAGGTTGCTACGAACCTATAAAAGTAATTAGGAACCTTGGGTATTAACGGAAATAAATACTTTTTTGTCGAGTGCTTTAACCGCGAAAGTTAATAGAATGAATCTGTGCTTAATTTCACCGTAACTTAAGGTTCTTCATCACAGTATTAGGCCTAGGTTCCTGGACTTGAGAATACCTAAATGCCACAAGTGTGGTACTAGGCACATCTTAATAACATAAGTCAATATAGTAGAAATGCTGCAGAAAACAGTATTTTTCCTAGTCGTCTCTTTTTTAATAACCCAGTCAACAAAGATCGCTTGATCTTTCATACGACTGTGAAATAAAAGTACAAAAAAAACCTTCTTTTTTATAAAAAAAAAAGCATTAGGGACGAATTTCAAACATGGTGCATTTGACGGTTGTATGGAGAAGATACACACACGGCACACTACGGCATACATTTACCTGCGTAAGACATTACACGACGAAACTTTCGTTATACGAAAGTTTCAATTGTCAAACAACAATTATTCGAAAAGTTTTTCCTTTTTTTTAAAATTGGGATTCTTTTCCTATCTCTGGGCTATCACTACTACATATTAAACCAAGGAACGCCAGAACGTTACACAATTACTTTAATGCGCGTGACGCATGAAATAACTTTAAGTTTGTTTATATCTATTTATTTAAGCTAAAAGGAATCTTTGCTTCACAAAATAATGTAGAATAGACAAGTAACAAATAAAGAACGACTCCATCCATCCATGTGTCGAAGAACGTTGCTTTCAGCGTATATGTCAATATCAGCAGTCCAAGTCTGCTGACTCAATCCCGTGACTCGGACGGAATCTTTGCCAAATAGCTTTTTTTACAATTTGTCAGTTTAATCTTCAATAAATTTATATATAGATAAAAAATATTTTTTTACAAATATCTTCACATATTTATGCTTATCTTGTTTGTCTTGCGTTGTATATTCCTAATGAATACAGACACAAGTTTGTTTTTTATCGCAGTTTATTTATAATATAAATTATGTTATCTCTGTCTATCTGTCTAGCCCATTAGGAAACTGGCATGTAGATGCGTGCGCCTCTGACTTACTGATGCCACAAAATTATAAAATTAATAAATTGAGATCACCAATATCAGCTTAACTGTTATATAAATTTTATTGACCGCTGTTTAAGTATTTTTTCTGAATAGATTTGCGTGAACCCGTGCGTTATGTATACTGTGACATATAACAGTATTGTTTGTGAATACGGTCGTAAGTGTAACGTAACATCAGAAGCATGCATCAATGTTAAGACAAAACGAATAACTCAATTTCTCACAAGTGGCTGTAAAAGACGCCACGTAATGCATCGATAAGCTCAAAACACCACTTCATATTCACAGAGTGAAACGTTTTAGTTACAGTTGTCGTTTACGGCTTTGTAAGTTATAAATCTCGACACTTTACTGCGTGAACAGCAATTATATGAAGCAGACGACGAACGCCTGCGACTACTCCAATAACAATTACCTCTACCTTACACCACTTAAATTAATTTCATTTCCTAAACTTCTAAAAAATAATTTCATTTCCGATTTAACTTCTTTGGTAATTATTATATCAATTACGATAAAAATATAGTTATTTATAAATAAAGCGGAAACACATCTCAAAAATGTTAAGAAATAAATAATTTTGCAAACTTTATAAGTACACACAAATCCTATCTCATTAGGACAACCTAAAAAGACAGGATCTGTGTGTACATATAATCTAATAAATAATTGTCTATTTATTAATTAATTCTTTAACGTTACATCATTTATCCAAATATATTGATACATTTGTAAGCTAAAAATCTAGCAGATTTTAAACCCTTAAACGATTAAGAAGGCGAATAAAAGAAAGTGAATTATAGTGTTTATACCTCATAATCTACGAGCGTACACATACATACATATACGCTTGAAAGACATTACCGTCTTTCTATAAAAACATTTACTCAGACAGACAGGTCATTGTTTAAGAGGCGAACAATATATTCTTTTACTTCGCAATTGATTATATAATTTTATTACAAACTTCTATTTTTATTTATTCCAACGTATAAAACGACCTCGTTTTCTGAGACGATGTGAATCAAAATGATTCGAAACACTGCCAACAATTGATAAATCAACAAAGTAGCATCCGCTAGGATCATATGATTAAATTTTACACACTGGATCCAAACGCATTTTTACATTTTTCTAGAATATATATACTTCAAATACTATGCTATCGATAAATGTAAGTCCATGGAAATCGATCACAACATTTAAATTGTGCATCATTCTGAATAGTTTAATTTCATTTACAGGCTTCTACTACTTAGTTGAAAAATTTTCAGTCAAGTTAAGCCAACTTAACGACCTCTCGGTGGTCGTCTAATTGTATAGTCTAGAAATATTCAGAAGTGTCTAGACAAATCGGCAAAAAAAGGAGTGTACGAAACAGTTAAATATCGAATGTGAATAGAGCGCTTACTTTTATTGCATCCGATTGGTCGGTAAGGTTGATTGGGGGACGTATGGGGGCCACCCCGATGCAACAGTTGCAGCAGGACATCGCTCAAAACTCTTATCACACTTCAACACAGTTTGTAATTAGTTAACAATCGTTGCGCAATCAATATAATTCACATATGACATATTTATAGTAACAGCCGTCACTGATATTAAACTTCACAGAATTCGCGTGGACGAAATAAAATCTGGTCACGATGGCGTAATCTGTGGGTATATGACCAGCCTCGTCACTTTCGCTAGAGATTTCGTGGTACTGACATGAGAGTAGCAAGCTGGGCAGCTCTTGGCACAATGAGTTAAAAATACCGCTCAGAGATGCGCTCTGCCAATTCAGAGAGCGTCATTTCGCTATAGGGAATCTTGAGCTCTGATGCCCTGGGATAAGGGACTTCATAATTAAACACTATTTGTGTGGAAATTGTCGCGTTAATTGTGTCCTCATAAATACCGACGATAAAAGCGTCTAATGACCAACGATAATATTAGCAAAGATTAAAAAAAAAACTTAATACCTACGAGGTTCCGCAGTTATCTGAGTAAACGTGTACAGGTAGTTCAGGTAGGAGATGACGATGGTTCTGCAATGCTATCTGACGTCAGCCCCTCGAATAGGGGGATTTCTCAAGGGTCCACAATTGGTCTCTTGATTTTTGCACTGTACTGTGCTGATATCGTTAAACACATTAAACATTGCAAATATAATATTTAAGCAGATGACATACAACTATACATTTCGTGTAATCCTACTGATATAGGCAGCACAATAACTCAATTGAACAAGGATATCCCCCGTATTGCTGTCTGCTCTTAGGCTAATACATTAATACTCAATCCAAACAAAACTAAATACATAATGATCGACACCAGAAATCAGATATATAGAATGTCGCGAAATTCTACTGTCGTGAAAATACTTGACGCAGAAATTGACCGTGTGGTTGAAGTACGAAATTTGGGTGTGCTTTTTGACGAAAATTTAAAGTTTAAAAAACATGTGATACGGATTGTCAGTAATTGCTTTTACAGGCTGAAGGTTTTATATAAAATTAAAAGCTCTTTGAATACCGATCTTCGGTTGAAGTTATGTGGGTCGTATTTCTATCCAAATTGAACTATGCAGACACTGTAATCGGACCGTGTCTACTTTCTCGTTCAAAAGAACCTATACAAAGAGTGCAGAATGCATGCGGCCGTTACTGCCACGATGTCCCTCCACGTGAACATGTTTCCCCCTTTCTCAACAACGCCATGATTCTTCGTATGGATCAGTGAAGACAGCTTCATTTTGCCACCCTGCTCTTTGGCATCCGATTAGATACCGAACACCACCATACCTATCCGGCAAACTTCAGTGGGCCTGCGATAAGCAGCTTACTCACGTTACGAGATGATCTGCTTACTTCCCCACCATGGTTCAAGCCTTGTCGTGGCGGTGGGGCTCAGTAGCCTGGGGTTATCCGAGACACCTTGGGCGAAGCCAATTGAACCGAGGAGGTGGCGGCTCTTAGTACCCCTCCTATAAGAAGAGGGGACTAAAGATCAGGAGGAGGTGCCGCTCTTTGTACCCCTGTCTTATAAGAAGAGGGGACAAAAGAGCAAAAAGTGGCGGCGCATTTGCGCACGGGGCAAGGGGCGAGGATGGGAACCTCACCCCATTGCACTGCCCCAAAGTCGGTGGGGTTGTCCTGTGGTGCGGGACAACCCCATCTGTGGAGGTGGCGTCGGTCTCTTCGGGGCTGACTTGCCGTCGAGGTGCCCTGATGATTTGTTGTTCCGGGGCACCTCATCAAAGACGGCACTGGTGGCACTCGCGGTGGTTTTTGTGGGTATTCGGCACTATATAATGTGCTGCGAGCCCCACACACCACTGGACCCCACCCAGGGCCAGTGAAGGCGCGTAAATGCGTTTCCCCGCGTCAACAAAAAAAAAAAAAAAAGGATCTGCTTACTTGCTCATTACCCAACTTCACAGAACTACAGCATTTCAGGGTAGTTTTAGATATTCGGCCACTAAGTGTTGGAATAATTTACCACCGCCTCTATGATCGCTAAATACATTAAATAATTTTAAAAATAAATATAAGACGTATTTGTTACACAAATCCAACGTATCTATTGGTAATAACTAACAACATATTTATGCATTTTATAAATCAATTTCACGCCTGTGTCACGTATATTCCAGTGCAGTACCAATATCCTTAGATTTCTTATTATTCTTTTTTTAATGACACTTAATCCTTGATGTAATGTGGGTATGATAATTATGGCCATTTTTTTAATATTTATCACGTTGTATAAAAAAAGAATATCATTATTACTAATATATATTTTATTTATTTATTTTATATTATGCTTTACAATTTGAATGGGTTTTATTTATTTCTAATATTCTTTTGTTATTATATAGTGAGTATTCCTTATAGTCACTGCCTTCCGTCTTTACATCATTTATCCTCCCGGGTGTCAATGAAAATCGGTGTCGGTGAACCTTAGTTCTCCGTCGCATGCCGATTGATGTCCATTTCAGTGCTGTTCACACTGCACACTGCATTGCTGTACAGATAGCATTGCGTAGCTGTTAACATGTTTATAGAATAATTTTTTTTGCTACTTTCTATTATTATTTTATTTGTACGTTCTTTAGCATTATTATTTTGTTGCCTTTGGTGTAGGATTACTGATTAAAGATACTTCTATTCTATTCTAATAGAGCATAGGGATGTGACACGTTTTAAAGATAGATAGGAAGTTGCTCACTATTTTAGTGAAACATCGACTCTTAACATAGATGGAATTTCAATAATTTTCTTCGATTGCCAATACATTGGTACATTTGATTGAATTGCTGTTCATGTAAAAAGTGACACGTATAAAGAGATCGGTTTAAATATCATATTATTTGTATCTATTATATTTGTATCGGGTAATTTTCGAAACTACTGTGACTGGAGAAACGCGTCGACATAGCTTCTCAGTGTGAGGATGTATATAGTTGTCGGAGCTCAAAAAAAAAAACTGGTCACCTGTAAAAGGGTTTACAGACGATATAATTCTACGTGGTAACTGCTCTCAAATTTATCTGTGAACGCATTGTCCAAATAGAGGAAAAGATACCACTTGTTATACGCTCGCTCGCTCGCGGAGTCTGCGAACATAATTGGAACATTACTACGACTCACAGCGTTTCTATTAGTTCATTCTTCTTCGAGCATGCAGCTAGAGTTATCGATTTACAAGACGTTGCCACGTCAAAAAACATATACAAAAAACATATACCGTAATCGATATAAGAATTTCTTAGCTTCGCATGATACAGTTTACTATAAATTGTTGAGCGAAACCTAAAAGTGGGCACGTCATAAAAGCGATAGTAGG
Organism: Eumaeus atala; assembly: GCA_017140195.1. Taxonomy (NCBI): domain Eukaryota; kingdom Metazoa; phylum Arthropoda; class Insecta; order Lepidoptera; family Lycaenidae; genus Eumaeus; species Eumaeus atala. Next base: position 185,517 of record JAFELO010000260.1, on the reverse strand, counting down.
TGTATCAGTAATAGACAGTATAATATCTACTTACCTAGATGTTATAATGATATCGGACTCTGATAACCAGCTGTGTACATTTTATGTTTTTGTACCTACGATAGACAGCGTAGATAAGGCTATCTACGTTTTGTTTAAACTAAGACTGCTTAGTCAAATTTCTGCTATATCATACTCAGGATCGAATACTAAGTGTGCAGTGTGAAAAACTTAAGCGCTTGTAATACAAGAAGACAGCACGGCTTTAAAATTTTAATTATTGGTCTTTGCTCTATATACCTGTCTTCTAAGATACTTAAGACACTTTAGGTAATAGTTTTCTGTTCGCCGTTGCACGTAACATTGTCTATCAAACAATTGACATTTGACAGGTCATGAAAATGCAGGGAGATTTTAAGTCATACTAAACTAAACAGAATACCCAACTCCTATAAAACTTGGTGTCAAATAATGTGTTAAAATATCAAATAATTAAAAATACTGACTTTTGTCATATATAAAATTAGCTACGTTACATTAAAAAAACTACGTCTAATTTAAGGTAACTATGTAAAATTTAAAGAATCTCACCGGTTCCAGCAGGCTCTGTTCGTGTAACGTGACGAGGGGCCTCTCTGGCTTGGGGCGGGTGCTCAGGTAGTAGGCCGACGCCGCCGCCACTCCGGTGAGCGCCAGCGCCCCCGCCGAGCCCCCGACCATCCATAAATACTGATCTATTTCACTTACTGAAACAAAACAGACAACTGATATTAGCAGGTAGATTCAGACTAAAAAGGTGGCGTTGCAGCAGAGCGGGATAGCACGACCTCTCGCTCACACAATACAACCGTAAAGTGAAAGCTAAGCTGTGGTGGACCATTGGGGGGGGGGACGACGACATTGGTAGTTACCAAATGTGTCAGACTGCTCGTTATGCTATAAAAAAGAATCATGTTGCTGTGGGTGTTGTCGGATTTTGTTAGGAGAGATATGCATAAGCTTGCCGGGGTGGGCTTGTGCCTCGGTTTCCGGGCGTCGGTAGATATCATAAGGCTGCTGCTGCTCGTTTGTCACGACATTTTTGTGCCATTGCACAAAAAACAATTAGGGACTGACACGTTTCTACAAACTTAAGAGTGCATGTTCCGATTATAAGTAGTTAACACTATGCATCGCCTCTGTGATGTAGCGGTGCGGGTATCGCCTGCTAAGACCGTTAGCCGCGTAGGTCCTGAGTTCGATCCCTAGGTCGGACAACCGTTATTAATTAAATTATTAATTCTTTCTCAGATTATTCTGAGGACGCATTACATTGTCCGGGCTTGGAATGTGCCCGAAGTGGCCATAGCCTTGCCACCTGTGACGTCATGGGCCTCAGTACCTTGGCTAATCGTGAGTGTTCTAGTATATCTACCGGTACTTACGAGTTGTGGATGTACTAGCACATCTCTGCCTACCTCTTCAGGGATAAAAGGCGTGAATGTACTTTTTTACCGGCCGCGGCCCATAGTCTAAAAGCCTGACGGCGATTCGAAAAGGTGTACATTAAAAATACTATAAACTATTAATAACAGTATTTCGTCGTCGTTCTATTATTCGTCTACTGCACTTCATTCAAGTCTTCAAACGTTGAGTTTTCTAGTTTAAATAGTTAACATATTATCCAAATTTATTCTAAAGTTAGCAGCAATGGTCTCTCTCGCAATGTGATAGGAGCAGACAAAAACTGCCTTGGCACAGACTTTAAGCATATATAACTAGCGATCCGCCCCGGCTATGTCCGTGAATAACCTCAAAATTTTTTACACTAAAACCCTCCGCGGGAATAACTTTCTGCAATTGCGATAACCGCAAGACAATCTGTTCAATAGATCTTGGGAAACTCGATGATATACAGACAGACAGATTTTGGGGACTTTGTCTTATACCATCAATGATTTAGAAAAATACCAGGATATACAGTGAGCGTCTCAAAACCGTCCAAATAAAAGATGTGTTAACTTTTTTTTATAGAATAACGAGCAATGTGAGCCTTTTTACGACCATGAACATCCACATAATTACTATGCCGATGCGTTGCCCTCCTTTATCCCCCTCGCCAATGGGCCACCGGCTACTCACAAACCGCACGAAACGCGACACTGAAGATGTCACTTTACAGGGGTAACATGTGAGCGAGAGGTACCTCCCCGGTCGTGCCGGCCCAATAGGAATTAATATCCCGTTGCACAGAAGTGTCATGCACTATGCATGGCACTATCTCTTCCTATCTGTCAAATTATACACTTTGTAAAAACAACTTAAACATGTACGCATAAGGTTAACTTTTAAAGAAAATATGTATATGTTGTACACATCTTTTAAATAGAGTCTGCATTGCAAAAACGACTTAAAATTATACATGTTAGGTTAACATTGCAAGAAAATGTGTTTGAGAGTTCAGTATGAACTCATATATCTTGTATTTTTGTAAATCAATGTATAACATGTATCGACTTTTAAAAACTACATTCATATATAAAATTTTCAATTTAGTATATTACAACTTATCATTGCATGATTCGTTATTTTTGAAATCGCGATGACTTTTTTGTTAAAATTTATGTACAATTGATTGAATTCAAATTTGTAGCATCAGTCATTTGTCATCTGGTGCTCGTTTCATTTTCGAAATAAATTCTCCACGTTCGCAGACGTATTGTAGAGCTACATTGAAAGTGCAAATGACATTTAAGTTTTGCGATACACCGATCGAGCATGTCTCGCAGTCCGAAAATGGATTGACAGCTACAGTGTCCATTAAGTGACGAGGAAAAAGTAATTTAATGTAAGAGTGCAAGGTCTTTCCTGTCACATCGCTGCTCAAAAACGACGAGACCAGTCAATTGTGAATATAATTATGGACTATTGTTCCGTACCATTGCGTGTGTCCTTTTATCGGACTACGCCTGAGGTGTTATGATTTTCAAGTGTATATTAGTCATCTTTGGAGCTCTTTATAGGGAACGTGTTATAAACATTGCAGCACAGTAGCTAAATGTGGCGCGCTCTAGTGTTAAATTCAGATATTAAATACTGACAAAGTAATGGCAATGGCATATTGACTTAGAATACCTAAAACCTTATCATCATCATTACACCCTTCTCGGTCCACTGCTGGACATAGAGTTCTTCCAATTACCGCCAATACGACCGACCTCCTGCTACTCGCATCCGTTTCGGCTACTGCACATAGATCGTCTTCTCACCTGGCGCACGGTCGACCATTACTTCGTTTTCCTGTACGCGGTCTCTACTCCAGAACCTTACCGGTAATAAGGTTCCGGAGTACCTAAAACGTAGTTTAATATATTTCTAGTTTGTGGATGCTTCACAATATCTTTCGTAGATAATTGTTTACTACGTACACAAGATTTTTTATTGCATCAATGAGATGGTAAATGCTACATCATGTGTACGTTTCCTTACCGTGAGTCTGTGCACATAGGAAGTCGGCTGTAATAATAGTATGCTAACACTTTGCGGCATATTTACTTTTAAAGTGGTTAAAACCTTAGCCGCCCCCTCCAATTATTAAACTACACTTCAACAAAATCGATTCAATAAGATATAAGCGATTTTTAGCTCGCCCCTATATTCGAGGCGTACTCCCTCTTCGCTGGTTTCTCATTGGTACGAGGGTGGATAAAAAATTTCTAAGCCCGACCAAGAAAATGAAAGAAAATTGGATCTAAATTTATTTTTATTTTTCGACATAGTCTCCATCTTGTTCAACACACTTCTTCCACCTGACCTGCAACCTGTTTATTCCCTCGAAAAAAAAAAGATTCCGGAAGGTCGGCGAAATAATCGTTTACTGCGACTATCACCTCATCTTTGGTCGAAAATTTCGAGCCACCCAAATGTTTATTTAAATTTGGAAATAAATGATAATCCCAGGGGGCTAAATCCGGCGAATGAGGTGGGTGGGGCAACAATTCGTAGTCACAATCATGGATTACAGACATTGTTTCAACCGAAGTGTGGACACGTGCATTGTCTTAATGAAACAAAACTTTCTTACGCAACATTCCCGGCCTTTTTTCTTTTATTTCTTCCCGGAGTCTTCGTAAAAGGTTACAATAACAACTGGAATTTATAGTTAGACCTTTCGGTAAATAATATACAAAAATAATGCCCTTCGCATCCCAAAAAACAGAAGCCACGACTTTGTTAGTCGACAAAACGACCTTAGCCTCTTTCGGTGTAGGAGAGTCTGATCTTTTCCACTATTTGGATTGTTGCTTTGATTCAGGAGTATGGTGGCGAACCCAGCTTTCATCCATGGTAACAAATCTACACAAAAAGTCCTCGGGATCAGTCTCAAAAAGTTCCAAACAGTCTCGTGAAATTGTGTATCGAACTCGTTTTTGTTCAGCTGAAAGCAACCTCGGGACCCAGCGAGCAGAAACTTTATGGAACCCCAACTCTTCCGTTATTATGTGTTGCACCCGGCCATAACTAATGTTTGTTATCTCATCTATCTTACCAATTGTCAAACGTCTGTCACCCAGTACGAGATCACAAATTTTATCGATGTTTTCTTTCGTGGTAGAGGATGTAGGCCTTCCACTCCTAGGATCATCTTTAATGCACTCACGACCGCGCTTAAACTCAGCTACCCACTTCTTGACACTGGAATACGATGGAGCAGACTCCCCCAAAGTGCTCACCATATCTTGATGGATGTCTTTTGGTGATAGGCCTTTTTATTGAGGTACTTAATGACTGCACAGTGTTCAATTTTCTCCATTATTGAAAATTGCGTCCGATTACTTCAAACAAATAATCACAGAAAATTTATATTGTGCAGTATCGGAATGAAACTGCGCACAATAAATCAATATGACACATACTAACAAATGACGGTAGATTTTAAAAGTTGTCATAGCTCCATGTAGGTTAGGCCACGAACTTTTAGATCCTCCCTAGTTAAGTGATACGTCAATGTACGATAGTCACCGAATCATGCTGATTTCTCGATGCCGGCGAGAAAGAAAAACACAATTTTTGTGACAATGTTAAATAATTTCACAAACTTGGTCGCCAGTTTATAAACTACATTCATTCTCCAACATTTCAAACAAAGACCTAAACAGCCATCAACACGAGGAAATATCTCGAACAACTTTCGAGTGGCTGAGCGACTTCCTTATCCATAAACCAGCATTAGCTTGCATTAGCTGCACTAGCTGCCAGCTGGTTTAGAAAGCGGACGCTGGAGTGCAAGCGGCATCACATTAGCGCATAGATTTCTCGGGATTCTCTCGCGCTTTCCACTGACACACTTTTACTACAATATAGACTTACGTGCGTTCGATTTGTTCTAGAACAGAGACACATTTACACATACTTCTGGGCTTTAATCGATAGATCTTTATTTACATATAACACACACATATACAAGTAAATAAAGAACTAGTAATATTTTATTTCTGTCTGAAGTATATAAGACATACGAATCCAAATATTATTTTCTGCAATTAATAGTGTAATCAGTGGTAAAGCCTTTGACGATCTTTAACAGCACATTTGCAGAACAATTATGCGGATGTCTATAGACGACGGTGGTCACCAAAGGGCTTCGGCTGATTGTTGCCCTCTTTCACCCACATCATAGTTATTGCGGATTTACTTAAGCAGACTAGAACATCTATTTCTATTCGTTGTAAGAGGTCAATGCTATGCTGCATTGCAGCGGAACTCGCTCACATAAATATGAAATAAAAGTGACATCTTCAGTGTCGCGTTTCGTGCGGTTTGTGAATAGACGGTGGACCATTTGAGGGGAGTAGTAAAGGTGGCCAACACATCCCCACCAGGTCCAGGCCTTGTCGTGGTGTTGGGACTCAGTGGCCTGGGGTGAACCCAGGCGAAGCCAATTGAACCGAGTGGGATGCTCTTTGCACCTCTCTTATCCCCCCCCCCCCCCACCAGGTCCAAGCCTTGTCGTGGTGGTGGGAATCAGTAGCCTGGGGTGAACCCAGGCGAAGCCAATCGAACTGAGTGGGATGATTTTGCACCCCTCTTATTAGAAGAGCAGGCTAAAGAGCGGGTGGAGGATCGCTTTTTGCACCCCTCTTATAAGATGATGGGACAAAAGAGCAACAAGAGGAGGCGCTTTTGCGCACGGGGCAAAGGGCGAGGATGAGAACCTCATCCCATCACACTGTCCCAAAGTTGGTGGTTTGGGGTTGTTCTGTAGTTCGGGACCCATCCGTAGAGGTGGAGTCGGGCCCTTAGGGGGCTGACTAGCCGTCGAGGTGCATTGATGATTTGTTGTCACTAGAGGTGGCACTGATGTCACTCGCGGTAGTTTTTGTGGGTATTGGGCACTATAATGTGCCGCGAGCCCCACGCACCACTGGACCCTACCCAGGACCAATGAAGGCGCGTTAATGAGTTTCCCCGCATAAAAAAAAAGAAAAGGTGGACAACCCATCGGCATAGAGAATATGCATGTGCATGATGAATATGGTAAAAACGTTCTTCGTACTCGTTTGCCCCACTATACTATAAAAGAAGTTTAACAGTATAATATCAAATATGTTGTCACAGTTGCCAAGCCCGCACGCCGAAACAAAAATTATATTTTTCTAACGGCGCATCAAGGCCAGTGAAGTGCGCTATGCGTTCAGTATTAGGGTCTCGGTTGCGAAAGTAATGTCAAAATCAACTTTATGATTAATAGAAGGGCTGAGACATGCGCAGGCGCCGCCGAAGGTCTCTTCGACCTCGATAACATGTCGTTGAACACCCGGAGGTGATGGTCGATTTCAAAAGCTAAAACCTTGGTGCTCTAATTTCCCCTTATTGTAAATGCAACAAGCGTAACAAGTACTACTGGCGACCCTTCAAGGGCTTGCTGTGCGATAATACAGGCAAGTAACTTTTTATTTTTATAACAATTACTGTATTAAATGTGACAAAACTTGCATGAGTTGACGTTAAGTGGAAATTTTTATGCCGCAAATATGTGCAAATAAGATGTAGGCAGATACTCTGTATTAAATGTTTTTATGTTTTAAGATGTTATCAATTCAGCTTAAGTGTATCAGATAACACCTATATAAAAGGCGTACTATAATTATGTTAAATACTGATTTATGCTTTACATCTAGACGAAATTGTGACAGGATCCGTGAGATGTACGCATAAAACTCCAGAAAACCTCCAAATGTTCAAAATGTTTTGGGAATTGTCATTGGGATTTACAATTTTTAAATCACTTGCTCTGAGTTGATTATTAAAAATTTAAATCTTTTAAAACAGTTTACAATCAATTTTAAGAGTTCTGATTCGAAGAGTCTATTTCTGCTCTGAAAAATCAGAGAAACAAATCCATAAGAATTGGTTATTCAAGCAATTAAAAAGTTTATTTAAGTTTGAGTAATTGTCCAAATTTCTTGTACGTACTTCTGTCAAATAACATTTTATTCTACTTACAGCTGCTGCACTGTGTCCACCAAATAGTCTTCTCTCTCGTTTTATTGTCTTCAGTCTTGTTTTTCTCAGTCTTCAGTTTCCTCTTCAAGCTTCGATACATTTCCTTAACACTAAACTCAGTCTTATTCGCTTCTTTAAAGTTCACCTTGTCATTTTCACTTTCCATCGTATTATCTTTATATTTATTTCACTGGATGTGACACGATCTCGCCATCACTGAAGGTCCTAAGTTTAATTTACAAGTTTCATTTCCGCATACGAACAGCACAACTGTCATAAAGATATTCAATATCGAATTTTCTTGTGGAATGAATTGAAATCCATAATACTAAAAGGTTTTTATAGTTGTTTCGCGAGGGCCTTGTAAGGGTCATTAACACCGGTGTCGATATCACAACGTAATCTAGCTACTGATTTCATCGACCACCTTTTTTATCTTTTTTTTTAAATGTATAGGAATCACGCGTTGTGTCGCCCGTTTTATGCTTTCAATAATTTCTACAGTAAACCGTACTATTAAATTAAATATAACCAATTTCGATTCCTTATTTTTTAGGAAGAAGTAGA
>JAFELO010000260.1:166289-177021 GCA_017140195.1 Eumaeus atala | reverse complement strand
TCGTCTTTCATCATATCTATCTCCTGGAAGCCCTAGGCGTCCTAGGCGTGAATGCTTAGGCTTACCTCATAAACGCCTGCAGTCTAAAGTCTGTCTATTTTCGTTGCATATCTAACGCCTACTAAAACTACCTGTGGTGCAATCAATTCTATTTATGTCTATGTTTTGAGCACTGGTGAGCTGTAGATTACAAACAGTAGTCAATAATCGTGCTAACTTATGCATTGCGCCGTGTGACCCAATATTTCGAAAGTACCGTAGTGGGCGTAAGCTGCAAGTACAATAATATGACGCCACGTCGTTAAGGAAGGCGGAAGCGGGAAGAGTAGCGGTGCAGGAAAGTTAGTTCGTTCCCTACCTACGCCATAGATTCGAACTATTGTCTATGTGTGCCGGGAAAAAAAGCAAGGACGAATGTTCAAACTTCCGGCCAGGTTACTTTAGAAAATATGGTATGTGCAACGCTCCTGCGTTTCCTCCTAGAAATCACTACACATTCCCGCGTGCATGTACATAATTTAGAACTTGCCCTCCTTGTGTCACTATTATCGACACTAATTTGATAATTAACTAAGTTGAGCGTCATCGTTTCTTATAGAAGCGAATGATATGATTAAATATTGTATTGATAGAAATATAAAAATTAGATGAAGCTCTTCAAGGGATAGCTTGTATGATAATACATCTGCTCAAAATGCGTCCCTCTAATTTACAAATTTAACTATAATGTTGCTAACATTATTACGACATATACAAATACTGAATAGTTGCAGTATTTGTGTCTTCCAGCATATTGGAAAATTACTTAAATTTAATACACAATTATCACTGTCACCGAGCGACTTCAGTACCACTACGTTGATATACATACTACTAAATGACTCTCTCTTTCGAATGTAATCATTACCGCCTTCAATTATTTCTTACATTTACGAGTACTTTACGCATTATAATAAAATCCGTTAAAGTAGTTTTCCTATATATAATTAAATATAAAAACTTAAAAATTTAAATCGCTTCTCGGTATGATATGATATGGGTGTTAAAAACGGTATAGGAACAAATGCTTTGATTATAAATCGCCGCGTTGAATAACGTCCTGTTATAAGTCGTAATTCGTTCAACGACAAATCATAACAGGAACCACATTGGACACTGAACTCCGAGTAATATCACATTACAACAAAGAAATGTACGATAATGGTGCATCAACCATGATTAGAACGTTATTGAGTAACACGATATAAACACCTGGGGGCGTTGTTGATTGATATAAATTGTTACGTAAACAGTTTACTTGCGTAAAAGGATAAGTCCCCTAGCTAGACAAAAATACAAAAGGGAAAGGTCAAGTACTCATTCATAAGGTACAAATGACACATATACAACACATGTACATAAAATTAAGTGCAAAAAAAAATTGTATGTCTTTTTAAGACGTAGGTGCTCACGAAGACGGAATTTTGTGAAATTTAACCCCAAAGTAGTTGCTTTTAGAACTGATAATTTGTATCTTAACTTTTATTTTTATCCTTGGTATCTTTCGAGTTATACGTGGGGCCCCGCTAGTGGTTTAATAAAATAAACTCACATGAATAAATACATAAATATAGAAAAAAAACACATACCTAGAACAAGATATATTGGAAATTACAAAAGCAGATAGATTTTATTCTTTTTAATTTATATGCGGCATTTGCAAATTTTTAAATTTAAAACTGTTGCCAACACGAACTAATTCGTAACTTTCTCCCTAAATATCAGGAACTTCAATTTAGCACCAACTTGTATCAGCCACTGGACATATAATGGTTTCTCGCATTGGATTTTGTCGACTCAATATATCCTTAAACAACTAGCCCTGTTACTACTGGTACGTATAAATCAAATGGGCGTTACCAAAACGAACCATTTACACGTAACGGTCGCAGAACGTTGATCTGGTTCACGGAGTAATAAAACCACCAGATCATTGTCTTCAATGGTTGTACTGAGTGTGATGTGCCATTGTGTTCTTACATTGTTCGTTGGTATTGTTGGACACGAGCTAAATATTATCACCAAACAACAAACATCCGTTGTTTGAGAGGGTGTTGATGGGAAACCCGACGAGTTTCATTCTGTTGGTTTTAAAATTTTATTTGCCCGCTTCGTGATCTAGTGGTTAGCATTTTAAATCACAGCCATGAGGTCCTGGGTTCTAGTCCCGGGTCAGTCTAAAGTGTTAATGGGATTTTTCACTTTGTAATAATAGTCCAGAGTTAGGAAGTTGGCGGTGTGATACCCCCGTACCTCGGAGAGCACGTTAAGCCGTCGCGCTTTGGTTCTGCGCCCGATTTCTCTCCGATCGTGTCGGACTGCCGTCCCATCAGAACAGGAGAAAGAAAGACACAACAGGGAGTGCTCTAGTGTCTGCGCACGCTTATGCGTCCTGTCACTAAAATCTGTCCTGGCTTTAGTGAGCTCGTCTCGATAGAGATTTCTTTTTGAAAATTGGCTAGTTTAAATAAACGCGAATATCACTTCGCACTATACAACCATAGCAGGAGACCGAGAGAGAGAAAGAGAGAGATTAGAGAGTAGACCGTAGTAGGGATCCCAGTCGTCAGTAACCCAAAAGTCGTAAAAGTGAAGAATTTGGAGATTTAAATGGAACAGATGGGACGGGTTGAAGTAAATTTTGCTGTGGTGCATCGACATAACGCTTCTTCGCGTTTCCCGCATAATTTAATGCCAACTTAGTAGAATGAAATTCTTCTTCTGCTCCTCCAGTAAAAAAAATATTAAGCCGACATAAAATAGCACAGAACTTTGGCAGCGAAATAAATAGAGAATTGTATGCGCAAACACATGCGCATTTGTAAGTACTAACCCGAACACGAGATTTGTTTGCTTTCGTATTCAGAAGGGTCGCCAGTACGGGGTATCTACCCCGTACTGGGCGCAGGTCCCTGCTAAGCTACTCGACGGGGACACGGGATCATAACAAAACCCCTTACCATACAGGTACTGTTAAAATGCCCGTCAAGTAAAAACGTTATTTTTTTCACTTCAAATTCCGCAATTTAAATTTAAATCGCAATAGGAGCGTCGCGGTTTGCTAAATTATTTCAATCCTTCACAGCCATTTCTGAGTTGTAGCGTGTAACCTCGGAGTGAGGTACAGTATTCGCTCAGTGGTTAAATAATTAAAAAGCTCCTGACAACAATCTACTATCTATCATGACTATCACATCTGTAGAGAGCCGTACCCGCACCGTCTTGACATTAACCCTGTCAGTCCTGTCTGAAAAAGCGTGACAACACATATCATCGGATCTGATTACATGGTCCCAACGTCATTATAATTATCAGACTCAGGACAAGAGATAAAAGGGGTTTGACATAGTCGTTGCACCTTGGTGACACTGTTAACATTCAGACCTCCATCTTTTCCTTTTCTCGTTGTGTACGCAATTGTTACATCGAAGTCGACGAGACTTGTACCTGCACTATTGTATAACAATTGTGCTCCGCTGTGGGAAAATTCACTGAGGAACACATTATACAAATATCTACTAATAAAACATTAGCAGAACCAGTTATCGGACAAACACTAACATTTACTCATTTGTTTAAAGTTTTCGAAAGCATCTGCGACTAATTAAGGTTTGTATGATACATACAAAGTTCGGTTTGCACACGAAAATAAATTTTCAGTCCTTTGAGAATTCTTTACAATGCTTAATGCAAATGCTTGATTATGCAATATTTCAATATTGCACAATTCAAGTTCCATACGCTTTAATTAAATGAATAAGTTATGAAATTAAAATAATAAATCTTATTATGCTGAGGAAACAACAACCGCTTACGGTGTTACACACACCCAAAATATTTGGAAACTAAATTGTTCAAGTGATAGGGTTGGCAGATAACAATTTGGTAAGAATCTAGCGCAGTTGTCAAGAGATGATGATAGAGGTATTGGCTTTGAAGTAGCCTTTCGCCAGGTTTGTGTGTTAACATCAAATAAAAGAAGAATACACATCTGAACGTACGAATATTTATCTGTAGGCTAAAACTAACCACCGAAAACCACCAAACCATGTAGTAACATAGCCCTGCAAATACCAAATCACTTTCTATACTAATATTATAAAGAGGAAACACATGATTGCTTGTTTGTTTGTTTGTTAGCATTGAATAGGCTCCGATGCTACTGGACCGATTTGATTTTTTTTTTACTATTAGTGGATTACATTATTGACAACCAAATATCCCGACAGACGTTGTTCTGTCATAAATTTAATTTATTGTCATTATTTTTTGAATTCAATTATCATTTAGCAATTATATTTTTTTTATTTGTGAATATATTTTGTAAATCAGTTAATTTTTTGTCATATTACATGAAATATATGTGCGAATTGCCATAATAAAATACTTTTCAAGTAAGAATTATGTAATATGCCAATTGTAGAGAGTATTTAACATTTAGCCTAGCAATTAGACCTAGCTGAAATTGTTCACCCTATTTAGGGTCAACGAACCAAAACCTTGTAGCTTCATTAAAATCGGACACCTGCTTTCTTAGAACCGTGGTTATGTTAATTATAGCCGATAGTGACATCCACTATAACTCTATATACAAATTCGCTAATAAAAAATATGAACCGTGAATAACTTTTTTATTGCGTAAGTAGTCTTTAATTGGTGACTGCTACCTTAAAGAAGCACGGCCTAAATAAACGGTTTTTAACTTTATTCATCATCATCAGTCGGACGGCGTCCACTGCTACCACCAATTAGAGCACCCAGAATAACTATTTCACGAAACCTAAAAACATATTTCTTCAGTTCACTATAGACTAGATATGATATAGATTCACTAGATATGAGCACAATTAGTGTGCATGGCGTTTGCTATAAAAAAGCTCACAATTGTGTAAACTCTATACTTTGAACGCATTTACAAATGTTTATTTTAATTTAAATAAAATAGATTATACATTCTTCCTATATTATCCGGTTTTTTTTGTTCATGTTTCTAAAAAGAAACATCTAAGTTACAATTTTAGTGTTAGCGAGAAGTCCCCATTTCCGCCGGCCCAGTTCGACTGCAACACATGTCAGTACGTCTTGCAAAATCCTGAGATATGGTTAACAAAGTTAACCTATTAATATATCTGGGATCCAAGATTTACCCTTTCATCCTGTGGCTATATTTAACAGCGTTGTGGCCTTTATATTCTGTCTCCTTTTAAATACTGGTTGTCTGGAAGAGACTGCGTGTAGCGGCAAGATCGCCTTTTTGGCCTGTGCCGTGCCGATTACTTTTCTTTATATTCTGTCTCCTTTTAAATACTGGTTGTTAGGAAGAGACCGCGTGTAGCGGCAAGATCGCCTTTTTGGCCTGTGCCGTGCCGACTACTTTTCTTTATATTCTGTCTCCTTTTAAATACTGGTTGTTAGGAAGAGACTGCGTGTAGCGGCAAGATCGCCTTTTTGGCCTGTGCCGTGCCGACTACTTTTCTTTATATTCTGTCTCCTTTTAAATACTGGTTGTCTGGAAGAGACCGCGTGTAGCGGCAAGATCGCCTTTTTGGCCTGTGCCGTGCCGACTACTTTTCTTTATATTCTGTCTCCTTTTAAACACTGGTCGTTAGGAAGAGACCGCGTGTAGCGGCAAGATCGCCTTTTTGGCCTGTGCCCAGTTCTAAGTTCTTGGTGCAGAATAAAGTGTTGTTGTTATTATTACATGGTATAGTATAGTATGCCGGACACCTGTCAACCCTAGCGGAGGTCAACGAACCGAAAGCGGCTCCTCCACAATTCGACACCGGCATCGTTTGGGAGCGTGGTTACAGTTAATAGTTCTGTGCGGTTTTCGTACCGTTTTAATTACTTTATAGTCACGACGTAGTAGATTTACCGCTTATAGAAAGTGATATTGACGAAGGAAAGATTTTTTTGCGCAATCCCAGTTACTATGCGAAACGTTTTTTTCTACCAGTACATGAAGTGATGGTGCAAAAAATTGCAAACAATTGTGAGAAATGGCATTTTTTCGTACACTTGTTTCACGATAGTGGGATGTTTCCCCCTATCGTGGAATAAGTGTGATCTTTTGATACTGTCATTTTTAAAATCGTAGAAGAGAAGAGTTTTTGTCCAGTCACATTGATTCAGTTAGGGATTAGTGGACGGATTAACTCATGACAGTATTTACATAGTTGATTGATAGACATTAGTTTCTGTATTATTATTGGTTATAAAAGTTTTTTCCAAAATAGAATACGCCAGGTAGTCATTCTCTCATGTCCGTTGTCTGGGTCTGATTTAAAATATTAGTCTAAGCTCTGATCGCGTAAACAGTATCACTATTATTATAAATAAGTATATACTTTAGAGGAATATGGTAAAGGAGTATTCCCCATTAACATTCACAAATTTAGATGTGCTGTCCACGCATCTGCACATGTGGAATGTACATGTTTTAAAAATATATAGGTTTGCCGCATAATGTCATACATACATACATTAAATAGACTTCGAAAATACTCACAGACAGACAGATTAAAAAAATATTTTACCATTAGTTTTACCATTACTACGTTATTATGAACATAAGTGATTGAGTAATGTGACAAATAGATAGGGATCGGTGTGAAAACTACGATGATCTAACCTGACGTGCGGAAAAGATAGCCAGTCATGAACAAATGAACGACTTATATAAAATATATAAAATTGTCAATTTTGAAAACTTCCCGACCTAAAAGGACTCAAATACTTTCTTGGAACATCACATTAAATGCTCTCGAGATAACATATTGTAGATAAACAAGCCTAAACGACTCCATTATATTTGTAGGTGTGGTATTAAGTGCTCACCGCAGGTACTTAAGTGATTTTCCGCTGTGATATGGCAAAGTATCTGGTATTGACCTTCAAAGTTTATAAAAAACGAAATTAACCTGAAACAGATGAAATGGTAGACATGTAAACAAAAGCTTATTGTGTGGCACGAATTGGCACGTCGCATCTCCAAAAAAAAAATGCATTATCAACGATTACGATTACTACCTCCGGAAAAAGAAGTGAAAAGGAAGCTATATACTATAATAGTTAGTGAATATAACACCTAGTTATATATAACCTTATAAGTTAAATACTACAAAAGGTTGTATATATGACTAGGTTAGTGATATCCAAATGCGTAGCCTAAATCTTTAGACCAAAGTTTTTCTTTTAGCATAAGGAGGCAAAGACATTCGCATGATTGTTACGCAGATGCGTTTCCCTCGTACCATCCCCTCTCTATAGGCTACCGGCTACTGATAAATTGCACGAAACGCGACAGCGTCGCTGTCGGTTTACGACGGTATTATATAAGTGAGAGGTACTTCCCCGATCGTGCCGGCCCAATACCGTTGCATAGGATGATGTAGTTTCATGCATCATGCATGGCGTTACCTCATTTATCCATCAATACAATGATTTCTGCATAAAAACATTTGCTAATTATATACGTAATGTATATAATTGCCTGATCGAAACCACAATAAATTTATAACAATGACAACATGAAGAAGGAATATTTTTTATTAACCTGCTTATCGTTAATTTAAAAATTAACTTCAATATCGGCCGTTTTAATGTTTTTATAAATCCTGACATGTTTATATAAATAAGTAGCGATCCACCTCTGCTTTGATTTTGAATGTCTGCGGCCAAATTCCTTCCTCGGATATTGTAAAAAAATGTTCTTCGGAAGTAGCTCCATCCATCGAAGGAAAATTAAAATACATTCGGACAGTGATTTGGAGGACCTTTAACTTGTATGGATTTCTCATGTTAACCAAATTTATCGAATTAGAATTCACTATCCCGAAATTATAACTGAACCGCGAAGTAAATAGAATTCATATTTATAAATTAAAGCCCACAATGGAATGTAGTCTATTTTACCTGATAGTGACAACAGGAGGACATTGCTTTATAAGTACGACATTGTTAACGCGTACCCCATTAACAAAGTCGGGTTGTTAAAATACTAGAAACAGCCGATTGCACTAACGATAACAACTATATAATAAGACTTTAAACACTTTAAAGGCTTCTATTTTTTAATGTTTCTTTATTAAATGGTATCTGGGCGGTTGGTGCGCATGCGCAGATGTTAATCAGCAATTCTTCAACGTTTTTCTTATTCGATTTTGTTTCGCTATCTTTGAACATCGCCAAAGCTGCAACTCTGTGACTAGAGTAACTATATTTAAATGTATTGAGCGACAATGTTGAGTCGCTTTTTAACTACATTGTAGTAGTTTTATAACATTTTGCATGATCTCACGTTTTCTCAGTCTTATAATTTTTGAGCATTTTTGAAAGTCATCGTTGCTATCATCATAGAGAGAGACTAGAGACATATTTCTGTAATAGTCTAAATAATCTCCGCCTTTTTTATTCAGAGTACACCAATGACCAAACGACAGTGATTTCAACGAGCTTAGTTTTGATAATGTTTCCTTAAACAGTGTCTATTACTTTTCCACTATACGTAAGGCACCATAATCGAATGCAAACAACAACTATACGAGAATATGCTAGGTATGTATACCTACTGGACGACATTATAGGCCCATTCGGCTTCTATGTCTTAAATTTTTAAACGTTTATCGATTTTTCACGATGTGTGACAGGAACAGCCTACACTCGCACCCTAACAGTGTACCAATGTAATCATTATGACTTTAGTCATTTTATATTTCTTTTATAGTTCCGCGCCTTAAGGCTTAAGCCTGGTGGGCATCTACTATACTTTTAAGTTATAACACTTCTTTTAGCACGTTAGGGAAAAATGATGAGAGTATTTTTTTACGATGCGCGCGCATACCGTCACGAAAGACCGACGCCCTGATGTTAGCTATAGTCAAGATAGTGATGTTAGGTTTACGCGAATGTTACTCATTACAATAAGACCACGTCATGATGTGGTTGCTGTAAAGTTTCTGAAACGTCGGGCCAGTTAATTAAATAAACCGCGATAGAATCCGTAAAAGCAGTTTTATTGTATGGTCAAGATTTAAGTTTTTCAAAAAACGTACCACACGTTGTAATAAAACTTTCAATATGTTAAATACATTGTTAGTGACGTTTTTTCTACGAACATAGAATAAGGCTAAAGATAAGTTTTTTTAAAGATATTTCTCTTGTCATGCCAAAAAGTATAACTTCTTACGCGTGTTCATAAGTACACACACGCTTTGTTTTGAAGTTATACTTCTTTTGATGCGTTAGGGGGAAATGATGAGAGTAAATTTTTACGTAGCGCGCACACCATTTCCAAAAAACTGACACTCTGAAGCTATAGTCAGCATTTTAGCTATCCTGTAGTTACACCAAACAAGTAAAACTTCACACGCGTTAATTTCGGTCCTGTATGTTACATTATGGCATTGAATATTGATGACAATTACTAAAGTTGTAAGAAAAAAACTTCTTGCCCATCAAACATAAATGGCTATTCGTGAAAATAATATTCCATCGAAAGTTTGTTATTCGCAGTCCTAACTTGACCGAGTTTTGCACTTACGAGCATCAGCATGAGTTCGTTAAATGTTCGCATCTTCGTAATAATAAAAATAAATAATAGTTTATTTACTTGGTTATTTTATAATTTTATTTACACTTTAGGTATTCTTTTATTCCTCCCATAAAAGCGAAGCTTCCTTTAAATGCGCTCCAGTAGTTTCGGAGATTAGACCATCGAAACATGTATACGTATATATATATATCCTCTATCGTATTTTCAGCGGCACACAAAAATTATTACTTATAGAGGAAAATTAAAATAATCATTATTAAACAAGAAAATTTATAGTGTAGTTTGAGCATGAGTATAACATGAGGTCTTCGAACTGCGTAACCTTCAATGAGAAGAATGCTAATTATGTGCTATCCAGTATAAAGCCCTTCTAATTGTGTGAACGTATTAAAGACTACATAGTTCAGTACACGTGTTAAAAACTAGCAATACGTCCTGGCATCGCAAGGATATTTTACAAAATATGACAAATATTCTAAAGATAAATATATTTTAATTTGTCTTCGTAAACATTACACGTTACTATAACAACAAATTCAATTCATGACAGAAAGTCAATTCATTTGAAAAGGAGGGCAACGCATCGGATTAGGAATTATTCTGCCGTTCATACGTCGTAAAAAGGGCTCCGATTCCGCGTTTGTCCCCCTATACCAGAAAAAAATGTTAGCGCAAAAGATATGCCAATTCTATCGAGAAGTATGAGACGTTTGTCGATTGTAAGCACATGTAATTATTTTTACTAGACATTCCTTAACCTTACTATTACTTGTGTAAGAATGAATGATCATTGGTGTGTTCGTAACTATTCATTGTCAAGTTTGAAGTATTTATGAATATTTCTGCTTTTATCTATTGGTTCCAGTAATCACTTTCGTCAGCCACCTGTTTGAACAGCCCAAAGTCAGTTTTCAAATAGCTGTTCTTTACTCAGAGTTGTGTTCATCTACTGGATGAGTTTGACTCGTCAGGATTGTATTACAGTGACAGCTCGATACAATCGTCTATACCCAGTGCACCAGTAACGGATTTGGGTACGAGGATCTCTAATTAGACGTGTAGAATCAAGTATCCACTTTGCCAATTGTATATTTTTTGCGTAGTAAATTTGTATTGGGCGCATATCACTTTTTATTTCAG
>JAFELO010000260.1:122118-148266 GCA_017140195.1 Eumaeus atala | reverse complement strand
TCAACACCGCGGAAGACGTGGAGAAACTAGCCGAGGAGATGCAGACTTCAATCTGCACCGCCTTAGAGAAGGCCACCGAAACTCTCTCGTGCTCAGGCGCCAATTGCAAGGACAAATTGCCAAGAAGCCTCCAACTCCTTCTCGAAGAGAGGAGAGCCACCCGAAGAAGATGGCAGTCTTACTCGCTGCCCCACGATAAAGACTCACCTGAACCGTCTCACTGAGAGGGTCAAATCCGAACTCGCGGCTTTAAGTTCGGACAGATGGTCGAGGAGAATCGAGGAGGCCGGCGAAGACTGGCAGGCACTACGGGTCCTGACGCGCACTCTAACGAAGGGGAAAACACCAAGTAGCCCATTAATACACGGAGACGGCACTACAAAACATAGTGCCCCAGACAGAGCGGATATATTCGCGACCCATCTGGAGGCACACTTCACCCCCTTCCCACCAGTCGATGCCGAGCACACCGCCCGGGTCGAAGCCGCGGTCGAAGCTTACCTGGAAGCCCCAGGCACGGGAGAAATCGCCACAGCGGCATTTCACTTTTCACCCAACATGGTACGGAACACCATCAAGGGGTTGAAACCCAGAAAGGCCCCCGGGCATGACGGAATCACCAACATGGCCTTGCGACACCTTCCATTCAAGACGATCGCCGCAGTAACGAGACTGCTGAACGGCATCGTCCGCACTGGACACTTCCCCACTAGCTGGAAGTTGGGCCACATCATCATGTTGCAAAAACAGGGTAAGGACAGCAGGAGAGCAGAAAATTATCGCCCGATAACCCTGCTACCCACTCTGTCGAAGACCCTAGAGTTGCTCATACTGAGACAACTCACCCCCCTTCTACCACTCAGAGACGATCAATTCTGTTTCCGACCCAACCACGGCACCACTCACCAACTGGTCAGGGTCACCCATTTGATCGCAGTGGCTAGAAACAAGAAAGAAACTGTTGCCGCCGTATTCCTCGACATGCAAAAAGCATTCGACTCCGTATGGCATAACGGGTTAATATACAAATTAATCCAAAGCAATGTGCCTAAACCTCTCATAAAAGTGATTGCGTCAGTTCTCTCTGACAGGACATTCCAGGTGAGAGTGGACGGGGTCTTGTCCGAGAGGAAATATATTCGTGTGTACCACAAGGGAGCTGTCTCTCGCCAGCCCTCTAAAACTTTTACGTCGGGGACGTGCCTGTTTCCCCCGGAGTGACCGCCGCGCTCTACGCGGACGACACCGCCTTCTTGGCCGCGTCTCTTAACGCGAGGCACGCGGCCAAAAAAGTACAGAGAACCCTCGATCTCCTGCCGGAGTGGCTCCAGAAATGGCGGCTGGCGGTCAATCCATCAAAATCACAAGCGATCACCTTTCCCGGACAGAGCACTGTCGGTGCGCTCAAGGTACAGGGCGTCGCGATTCCATGGCACAGGACAGCCAACTACTTGGGAGTCGTGCTAGACTCCGGACTCACGATGACTCGTCAGGCCGAAACCGCCATCAGAAAGGCCAGATCAGCCACCGCCAGGCTGGCGCCACTCCTGCGGGCGAGTGCCATCCCACTAAAAATGAGGATGGCACTCTACAACATTCACATAAGATCGAGGCTCACATACGCGACTCCTGCCTGGCATCACTTGCTGAGCGATACGAACAAGCGGAAGCTCCGTGTCGTTCAGAACAAGGTGTTTCGGCAACTGTTCAAGGCTCCATGGTTCGTGAGGAACCATACTATACTCAGGGACTGCGCGTCGAGCCACTTGATGACTTTGTCGGCAGGATGTCGAGCAACCTGTTCGAAAAGGCGGACCCTCAGGGGTCTCGCGCCCTGGCACGCCCGCCCCCCGGACAAATATAGCCTGCCGAGGGGGGGGGGACGGATAACCAGTTTCCGTATACCTCCCACACAGGCTAGAAAAAAAAATCACTAATCCATTTGAATTCATTTTTTACAGGTTATATAGTTATATACTTATATACACTTCTCCCTCTCGCTGGACGCTGCAGACGGACATCGCCGACACCGCACGGGCGGTACCGAGTGGGACGTGACAACCCCGTTGCCACGCTCCCGCAAGGATACGGCCCGCCGCTTCTCCCGTGACACCAACTTCACGGCCAGGACCCATCTATTTCTTTTTCTTTCTTTTCTTCTGTTTGTCGCGTCTGACCTTTGACCTTTACTTCGCCACCAATACACAGTATCATAAACACAGCGTGAGATTCGGTGCCTGTCCATAGGGCCATCACAGCAGTGGAACCATACACGTTTCCCAGTTCGCTCTGGGACATGTGAGAGTGCCCCGACAAATGGATAGACGCCGATCGTACAAAGATACCAATAGCCCAGGCACATAAACATATGTGCAAACGCACTCAGAGGTCAACATGACCTCGCATCGACCACAGCCTCGTATTGACGAGGCTCGAACATCTCTCTCTCCAGTAGGGATCATCATTTCCAGTAGGGAGCTAAGCTCCGGTCTGGACCCCCCTCGACCCGGCAACGGGAAGAGTGCGAAGACATGACGAGTAGTCGTCGAGATAATGTAATGTTAAATAAGGATTAATAACAAGGTTAGGGTACAAGTATTGTCATCAATATTCTATTAGTAAAAAAATGCTGAAGAGTTTTAAAACAATAGTGTTAAAACGCGTTATCCACTGTGTACCCGTGTTCTTGGAAATAATCATATTATATGGAGCCCCGGACACAAGAGTGGTACGGTAAATGACTGGTCATTCCTCAGGGGATCCCCTTACAGTCTTCGAAATCTTAACCCACTAGCGTTCAGCAAAGAACGAGAAAATATAAAACACAACACGCAAATTTTTAAGTAGAATAATTAATACGTCAAGATAAAAAGGAGTTGCAAGGCTTTTCCTTGCCAAAATTTAAGATATAATAACTAATAACCAGTAACCAATAAACACTGAACAAACAACCAAGGCCGTCGCCAAGGGAATCCAGGAATGAAGGCTTTCAAACTTATAATGGATCCACTTATTAACATTTTACAGTTTTATTTTCTCATTTATTTCAATTTGTGATGAAGAGAACAGCTTTTACCTCTGATATATGATCGATAGGAGACGCAGACTAAGCAGGAGAGCTAGTTTGAAATTATCGCTAAATCATAAACTTAATGGTATCCACCATTAAGTTTGTGATTTAGCGATAATTTCAATGTTTGTTCAATTGTTCTAGCAATCGAAATAAGCCAGACATCTGTTATTTTTTCTTTTCCGAGAAAAAGAACCAACGGAACGAGGGTGTCACACCGCCAATTTCCAAACTCCGGACTGTTATTAGAAATTGAAGATCTTAATAACACTTCTTGTTTTGGGCTGACAAGAATTTCATGTCATTCATAAGTTCGAACCCAGGACTTCTTGTCTGTTGCTCAACGTGCTACTACTAGACCACGAAGCTGTTAAACATAGTATTCGTCCAATGCTTGACTGGCCCAAGAAATGCCTAGTGAATTAATCGCTTTTACAAATTGTTGATTATTATTATAATTCGATGGCCGCTGTTTCTTAACTAGAGGGCAAACGAACAATAGGAGCCTTTGACGACTACCGACGCCCATCTTTATACGCATTGCTGTCATGCAGATGCGTTATTTTCCTTTCCTCCTCTCCTCCAATTGGCAATCGGCTACTCATAAACCGCACGAAACGTGACAGCATAGCTGTCACGTAATTACGCTGTCATATGAACGAGAGGTATCTCTCCTGTCGTGCCAGCCCAATTCGCATGACGCCAGCACATGATGATGATGGGGATGAAGTTTGGGCACATTGACCTGAAGCCGCCTTGATAGTTTGCTTCTTGCAGTTTTTTGTTTCTAGGTCAGCGGGAAGTATCTATATTCATTGTGATTAATGACAGAGAAAAGTGCATACCGAGACATAATGACTTATTTACGCCATATATGAACATTCTTGGCTCTGTTAAATGACGCGCATGATTTTTTTAATAATCATCATCATAATTATTACTCATATCGCCAGGATCTGTATCGTCCTGTAGTAAAGCACATCTATGGTAATATTATAAAGTAGAAACATTCGTTTGTTGGCATTAAATAGGCTCCGAATCTACCAGACCGGTTTGAAAAATCTTTTACCATTGAAATCCTACATTATTTCTGATGCACGTGGGCATATTGAAATGTGATATGTCACATTTTATAGAACATTACGGGTAAGTATAAACCTTCGATAGTGTAACCTAAGGTGTGAAAAATACCAAAGTAAATACCTATTTAGCTGCAGAAATTATTGACAACTAGCTGCCCAGATAAACGTCTGCCATAAACTGAATTCGTTATCATGGTAACGTGTATTGTTTCAATTCATAATTTTTGATTTTTGTAGATCTACTATTTTTTTGTCATATTTTGTAAGATATCCGTATATTTTGTAAAATATCCGTATATTTTGTAAGATATCCGTATATTTTGTAAAATATCCGTGTGAGACTCAGGCGGACTGCTGGTAAATATATAAAACTCGTCCGTTACAAGTGTCTGATTGAGTGAGTGAAACTGCTGTGTCTAGAAACTTGAATTTCGCTACATTCCTGTACCGTTCCTGTACTGTCCCTTCATGATGTAAGTGAGCACTACGAAAGGACTTTTAGATATTCGACCGATGAGGAGGTAAAACCGGTGTTGATTTTATAATGTGGAATTGTACCATGTACCGGGCACGAAACCGCGGGGCGCTAGTAGGATAATATAACTTTTTAAAGGGAACTGCTATGAAGGTACTTTACTATTGCCACGTATGAAGTTTCATCAAAGACGAACAGTTATAATTTAATTGCAATTAGCAACAACATGGTCGTTAAATCTGTAAAACCCGCATCCGTAAATTCATTTGCCACCATTTATGTAGCTACACTTAAACATTTGCAAGTGGTCAGGGGAAAAAAGTCGATAGGCCATATAACTTCCCACAATAGAGTCATTAATCCTCCAGGGGTCAGCGCCCCCGGTTCTCGGGTGATAGACAATGGTGGTCGTCGTGTTTGTGAGCTGAATTAATACCTTTGCACATGCAATGGGAAACGAGACTTGACCAGCCTTGAACTTGCCCATTGCAGTTTCATAGCGACATATGCGAAAGCCGTACCCACTTCTAGCGAGCGCGTCATGTTACGCGCACTAAAGGTGCACGCGTACAGGCGTACTGTCCGCGCCGATTAGCCACGTTTTATTCAGTCGTTTTTTTAGCATTCAGTTGTAAGTGAGATCCATTCTACTAATGGTCATAGCAATCATAGATTTTTTGTATTCAACAGAATCGGCCAGCGCGATCAGGAAAAATCTTGTATTCTTAATGCCGGCATGAAATGGCAGCTATCAAGTTTCATACGTTTTGGGAAAGATTTACACTTTCGTGTATATACGGTAACTATACGGGTAAAGACACGACACAGGTACATTATAAATAACAGAACGAATATGAATTTATACAAGTTAGTGATCGCCTAGTGATCGAAATTCGATAATTTAAGAAACAACTACTTCTTAACACAATTTGAGTTTCAAGCAAAGCCTTTTGTAGGTACTTGATTCAAACCAAAATTATATTGTCATTTGCGTGCATTACAGGAATTTAACATTTCGGTGCTTATGATCTCATTTAATTAACGTACTAAAACCAAATGCATATGGTACAAAAATATTAGTTTTCTGCGCATATTCTCCACATAATCTTCACCTGTAGCAAATTATACTTGCCACCATGCGAGCAGTTCTTTGAAAAGGGATGTTTTTTCTTCACGTATTTGGTTTTAGTACTTTAATTAAATTAAATCACAGGTACATTTTAACCAAACAAATATATACATTGATCAATTGATCATTGGTTACAGTGGAACTCGTTTAACGCAGTCGACGATTTACCTGAGCCACAAGATTAATAAAAACGTGTTGATTGCATTTCAGAATTCTGAACTTTTAACGGCATGTGACACATCATGTCATGTAAAATAGATATAAGACTGTGCAAGCCTAATTCCGCTGTTTTTTTTTCGAGGGACCTACTACTGATTGGCGGCGCTTGTCCAGCCTTAACAGTTCGAATGACTACGAAAGACTTTTTTGTCTTCAGGTTTAGAGACGGAGGGGGAAAGACCCCCCTGTTTTCCCGCAGATGGGAAGAGACAAACCGGAATTTTATTGTGGGCGTTACCCTATGGTGATTATCATTGAGACCGAAAAGGGGGAAACGGTCCCCTCTCCACACTAGTGTGCTGTTTAAGTTGCGGTGTCGTGGATAAGGATAATTGAGCTCGTTTAATGTTTGGCTTATCTGAGGAGGCCGGCCTCCTCACCCCCCTCTGACGGGAGGGGTCGATTTGCGCTACAAATCGACAAAAGCCGTGTCCTTGATTTATTTATTATTATTAGAGCTACAGTCGCGTTATTTTATTTATGTAAATCTAAGCTCTCAACTTACGAATTCGAACCCGGGCTCGTTTCCGTAAGCGGTGTGTGAGTTTGTCATTTTGTCAGTCATGTTTGTTATAACTGTGTCACTATATGTAAGATCAACGCTCGGCCGGTACGAGCGGTGTTTTATACTATTGGTCCTAATTCCGCTGCACTCAAGTCGTGCTTGGGGGCGGTGGCCAAAGAGGCGTGTATAATGGACCCATGTCGCTTTTGAGGATAGAACATTAAAAAATGTGTATTGCGCACTAACTCTAGAGATTTATTCCGCCTGTATGCACGCATCCGAGGGTCGATAGAGCTAATGTTTTCCAACTAGCGTTCGTGTCGCAATGTGACTAGCTATGCCCGCAACTATACCACCGTGTTCTGTTTTACATGTGTAACTTTTTTTTCAGCCCAATAGACTGTATATCATCCCCTCGTAAGTATATATGTAGACTATTCCATATTTCAATAGTACAATCAACATGTTCTTACTAAGAAAGGAGGACATAGCTTTCGCATGACAATAAAATTGAAAGAAAAAATATTTTGGTTTCTTGTGATAATCATTAGAAATAAAATTAGCTGAAATCACGCTTATGTTACAATGATACGTGTAAGGAATGGCTGATACGATGATTTAGACTGAAAGCTATTTTCAATACAATTGCAAATTTAAAAAAAAAAAATATTTAGCCTACTGAAAGTACCTTACTTCTAGATGCCGTTAAAATTTCACCCGTTAACCTTGCAGGGTAGTATGAGTAGCTAGCACCACCATTATTTTCTAAGCTAACTTTCCGTTTTCTACAACATATAGGGATAACTATATTTTGAGGAATTTTCTTAAGCATGGAAGTTACATGTTTTGCATCTTTTACGGAAGATATAGCGCTCTCATATTAATTATAATCAAATAAACCACGATAAAATCCGTAAAAGTAGTTTTTTTATAAATTGTAATGTAAACATTCGCGTGCACTTGCATTTTGACCTGATCCTTGAAATCTAAGGGTTCTGCCTCAACTGTCAGTGCGGCTGCCGATCATAATTTCTCCCAATACATCTCTCTGAGGCATTATGTAGGTATCGATCGGGAAAGAGTAATTGTAGAAATTTGCACCTGGCTCAAGGACTATCTTGACAATTTGTGGTGTGGATTATTCATGCACTTTATTCTTACACTCGTCATTTTCTCTCCCTTGAAAAGAAGAGGACTGCTTAAATAAGAAAGGAAATTGTTTGCTTGCTTAAGCAAATAGCTACTTACCAAAATACATTGACTAAACGTTGGCGACTATCTATACACATTATAAAACAAATTTCCTAAAAGAGGGGAGGTGAAATTCAGACAGGTAGGCCTGAATATCATCTATTTGCTTAAAATGTACTGAATGCATTATCAATTGGTTTCCACCAATGGATATATCGATTCCGGAGGAAGGGTTTTGTGTATAATTTTTTTAGGTAACAATTCGGTCCCTATTATTCATGGGGTGGATCTCTAGTGTTCTTTCCAGTCGTTCCCTCAAAAGTTTATCGGTGTGATGTCGGATCGTGTCTCCTTGGCTCGAGGTCTAGGTGTGGGGAGTGTGGATATTACAATAAAGTTACTTTTATTTTTATCGCGGTTTATTAAAATATTTATGTAGGCCGACGTTTCAGAAGCTTTACAGCAACCATGTCACGGGTGGATAGATTGTCTTCGTCGTCCTCGATCAGTCGCAAGATGGAGTGCACCACTGATTGATATGTACAGGCGTTTTGTGATCTGACCGGACCATCCAGTTAGAATTCGTCATTCTAGATTCAGTGAGTCTTAGTGCCAAGCTGGATTGCAGCGGAATGGGGCTGATATGACCGGGGAGGTATATCTCGCTCACATGATACCGCCGTAAATTTAGTTACCTTTGGTTTCGTGTTTTTGGTCGATTTGTTGGTGGCCCATTAGGAGGGATGGAAAGGAGGGCAACGCATCGGCATATTAGTTATACTGAAGTTCATGAGTGTCGGAAGTCGTGAAAAGGCCATCGATTTTCCGTTTGCCGCACTGTGGTATGAAAAGAATAAAAAATAGGTATCTACAGTCACTATTTACAGACGTTTCAAATTTTCCGGTCCTCTGCATACAATGTCATCAAAGTATTGCATTATTCGGTGTAAACAGATAGAAGACAGACGCTGTGTGTTCTCCATTTTTATTTGTTTTAGGACCCACGTATTGGTGCGACGTGCCGTCCATGACATAGGTGGTATTCTACACCACCATATTTCAAAGGCTCTCTAGTGTCATATAATATATAACACTAGATACACGTTACAATCCCTAAAAACATATTACACGTGCTTTCTTATCTTGATCTGTATTTAGGTAAAATTTAGAAGCTGGAATATACCCATATCTCGATCCTCGATCAAACTGAGCTACCACTTGTCCGATGATGAAAACGAGAGATAGCTATGGTATTTTAATAGAAAAGCATGTTTTTTAGTTACCAAAAGAGGAAAAACGAGTTTTGAACGGCCTTTTAAGAACTACTGACCTATAGACATCCGCATAATCGTATGCAGATGCGTTGCCCTCCTTTCTTCCTCCCCTCTCTCGCTAACCGCACGAAATTCGACAGCATAACTGTCACCGTACAGCAATATATTGTGAGCGAGGGACCTCCCAGGTCGTGGTGCACCCATTCGGCTGTATCATAGCATATCTTACTAGATGTATATATTTTAATATACTTCAAGTGTTTTCTCGCTTAAAAGCCTCGTCACGAAACTAGACCGTCACCCATCACAACCCTGCCTCGCTCATTGCTCAACCTACTCTATTGACCAATATTTAGCCAAACTGCATTTGGAGCACAAGCATATTTTACAGTAAATAATCAAGAATAACAATTTGACTCTGGGCAGGCAAATAGACAGTAGGTTGTGAGGTGAATAACCTATCAACCGGTCGAGAGTGAGCTTTGTCGAGCGAAAGAGGCAGAGCAAATTTGGCCTACATTTCAAAATGTATAGCATCAGACTGTTTCATACACATTTATTATGTTCAACGGTTCTTGGTTTTTTTTTTTTACACAGCATAGATAATAATAATATCTGTGGAATTGTCACACCACGTTAGCCTAGTCCTGTGCTAAGTACCGTGAGGACTTGTGTTACAGGTACTAGACAACGTATATTATATGTATATTAAAATTGAATGTATATTATATAAATACACAGAATAAATATCCATGACCTGGGCGGGATTCGAACCTCCGGCACAACATACACGATTATCCGAGTTATGTTACCGCTGCGCTAGTCCTCACATTAGACGACGAGTAGATCCGACGAACTTTAGAGGCGAGGGCATTAGCGCCTAATAACACTAATAGGTCCTTCCGAAAAAAAAAGAAAAAAAAGGATTCGAAGCGTATGTATTTTATGACTATCGATATCACACGACTATTGCAGATATGTTGCACTGCTACACGCCGTCCTGCAATGGAATACCGGCTACTTATAAACCGCTTCGTAACTAGATATTATAGCCAACACGTTTAAGGCCCTATCATGATATAGGAGGAGTACCATGCCTAGTGTATGACACTACATCCTTCTATGCAACGGAATTGGGCCGCCACGACCGGAAAGGTACCTCTCGCTCACATAATACCCATAATACCGCCGTAAAGTGACATCTTCAGTGTCGCGTTTCGTGCGGTTTTTGAGTGGTGGCGGCCATTACGGGGGGGAGAGGCAACGCATCGGCATAATAGTTATGTGGATATTCATGGGCGTCGGAAGTCGTAAGGAGGCTCAGATTGATCACTTGCCTCCCTATACCATTAAAAAAACCACCGGTCGTGCCAGCTCGGTTGGCTGCAATGTGGCATTGGCACTGTTGCCCATAGAAAATGTTAATACTCGTAGCTAAATCTTGAGTATACATAATATTAAGCAATATTGCCGTTGTGTACACAACGCTAGATGGTAGTCAAGTCTTAGACCTTCAATTGTGATTTGAAATGAAAATTGATGTCTCTGTACTTGCACACATTTTATCTTTGCCTGGAATGTAAGTTTAAGTAGGTCTCGTCAGTTTCGAAGTGAGGTTGCATATAGGTCAGCCTGATTCTAAGTTAGACCTCAACCAAGGGAACTGTAAGCCGCATTAAATTTAGTCAGTAGTTTTCCACGTGATGAGACGTACAAATGAATATAAAAGAATAGACAAATAAAAATAACAGCTTCAGTTACAATTGTACCGAAACATTTTATTAATGCGGGCAAACAAACAGAAAAAGTATTTGGCTGACTACCGACGCCCACAGGCATCTGCATAAATCATGGATATTGTTGCCTTCTTTTTCTTCTACAATCCAGTGGGCCACCGCCAACTAATAAATCGCTGGCGTCGGAATAGATTCTTTTATAGGAAGTGACAAACGAGCACGTGGTAGGTAACTAACGCTGCCCATAGACATCCGCAAGGCCCGAGGTTATGCAGGCGCGTTGCCGTACTTTATGATGGGAGTAAGCCCTTTCCTTGAAGAACCCCATATCGTATCGGTTCGGAAATACCGACGGTGGCAGCTGGTTCCACATTGAAGTTGTGCGCGGCAGCAGATTTCGCTAGAAACGCACGGTTGTAGTCTTTCTGACATCAAGGTGGTGACGGGGGAACTTAGAGTTCTGTCGTGACGTCCGAGTGTGGAATTCCGCTGCTGGTATTATTCCGAAAAACTCCTCGGAACACTCCCTGTTGTAGATGCGGTAGAAGATGCAAAGCGAGCCAACATCTTTTCGTAATGCCAAAGGATCAAGCTGCATGGAAACAACCTGGTCGTCAACGATTCAAGTCACTCTACGTTGAATACGGGCAAATGGGGCGAGTTGGTAGTTGGGGGCACCAGCCCAAAGGTGAGAGCAGTACTCCATATGCGGTCGGACCTGCGCCTTGTATAATTGCAGCTGATGATGTGTCGTGAAGTACTGCTTCGCCCTATTGAGCACACCCACCTTCTTGTAGGCTAATTTAGCCTTCTCCTCCAAATGACGGCGGATCAAACGTTGCTCGATATGCCGACTCCAAGAATCCCGATACTAGCTGAGGCCATTAGAGGGGTATTTTCGAAGCGAGGAGATACGGAGAAGGGGGTTTTTTGCGGTATATGCGCAGTTATATCGTTTTGGGGTTAGACTGGGCTAAACTTTGTCGGCCCCATTCCGTGACTTTCTTCAAAAAAGATTTCAAATTTTACTTAGTAAATTTTACATGTTGGTCAAATTACTGCATATCAATCATCGACGTGGCGTGAGACCAACAAAAATCTACGCTTTATAGGACACTGGGCGCGTAATAAGGTCATGAAAATGAAGGAGGCGAGGCTGGCATGTAAGGATCGTGATATGTGACGCTCCGTTCTCTCTGCTCCCGCATTAGGACACTGGCCCTTGTCGACTATCGACGCCCATAGACATCCGCATTATTGTTGTCATACAGATATGTTGGCTTTCATTCGCCTCTCTAATGGGCCACCGGCTACTAACTAACTTTACGAAAAATTATAGCATAGCTCTCAGTTTACGGCGATGTCAGCAGTATGGCATTATCTTTTTCTGAGATGAATTGTTGTTATCAATCGCGTAAACTACGCTCAATAAAAACAACATACAAAATAACGAGCCTTCTTTCTCTTTCCTTTTTCAATGTGATACTATAAACCCACAAGCCCTTATACGCCGGCGGCTGGTTACATTAATCTCTGTACGGTTACTGTGTCGAGTAACGGGCCCCGGGCGCACCGCCCGTCGATTGCGCGTCAAACAGTAACGAGATACCCGCTTGCAATATACTAGCCATAGCCCCGGCTTCGCCCGGGTATAATATCAATTGTTACCTTAACAAATAATACACTAACATATTCCTCGGGAGTCGTTCTGTATTGGTGAAAACTGTTTGAAAATCCGTTGAGTAGATTTTATGTAAATCGATCACATACGGACAGCGGACAATTCCGGTCCTTTTAGTCAGTCGACCATCACACACAATTTATTTTTTCCTAATCCGACTTGTAGTTCCAGAGATTAGCGTGCTTGGACAAACAAAGAAAGTCTGCATCTTTGACATTAGTATATATTTCCCAGTCTCATAAAATGACGCGTCTCTTTTATCTTTACAGGCAGCGAAGTGACAGCTATGCTGTCACGTTTCGTGTGGCTTGTGAACTTTCGGAGGCTTATAGCATAGGAGGGCGGAACAAAGGCTAACTGCACAACAGTTATGCGTAAGTCTATAGCCGTCGGTAACTTTGAAAAGGCTCCAACTGCTCATTTAACAAGGAAAGCTACAAAACATACAAGTCAAACAATAAAAAATCTAACGAACCGCCTGTCCTATGCATTTACTTTCCTGTCACCTTACGGGAAATATGTTTGCTCATTTTAAATTGTGCAACGCCTATAACCACTTTTCCCTATAGGCCAAACGGATTCATCAAAATCGCACGGGTAACGTCAGCATACCCATCACATTTCACGCCAGTTATCAGATTGGGGTCGATCGATGGGGGTTATTGACTAATGAACTTGTGACGTTGTCACACCGAATCACACGTAACGCCACGCTCTTGACCTCAATGGAGTCGTTTCGAATGTCGATACACACACCGAGTGCACCGGCGGTAAGGCGCATTCATTCCGATATTCGTAGGTAAAAAACCATCACCATACCCCATGATCGATCACGTGATGGTGACCGGGTAGGTCATGCCGGTGGGATCGAAAATGAGCAATGACACTATATGTTATGCTTCGAGTATGTGCCAAGACAACGGCAGATTCGCCCAATTCTTACACACAACAGCAACCCTGCGACATAATATACCACTGGCACCGACTTCCAGCAAATGTTACGTTTCATTTTTTATTTTAAATGTTTTAAAGTTAGTTTTATTTTATAGAAGATATTTTAAGTACCTTTTAACCATGACAGTAAACCATCATTAGGAAATCTTCTTTTTCACAAAAAAGTCAAAATCGGTTTACAAACGGCGAAGTTATCCACAACCCCAACATTTAAAAAAATACAGTTACGGTGGAACTAAGAAACCTTATTTTTTGAAGTCGTTTCTAAATTAATTTTACAAATTTTATAAATCCTACTAATGTAGTATATGCAACAGCCTATATGTTATTCATCTACGCGACGAATACTACATAGATTTGTATTGAATTTGGAACAGATTTAGATTACATAAAATTTGCTTTTCATCCCAATTCGTATCGATCCTAAGGGAATCCTTAGGATCAAATTTATGTGGCTGAAACCGCGTGTCACAGCTAATATATTGGCAATCAATTGTGTTAATAAAGCTGTGGCACGGTGGTGTTTCGATCGACAGAGTGCCATCTCGCTAAATACGACATTACAACTCCGTAAAGTTGAACATAACAAAAAATTTACCGTTCCCAACACCGTTGCCTACTAAAGCGAATCACGTAATAAGAGTCATCATTATTGAAACATCGTCATCATCAGTCTGGTGATGTTCGTTGTTGAGACATAAGCCTAGGCAATTTGATGTCTTAAGTTTACGCGAATGTTATCATTACAATATAACTACTTTTAAGGATTTTAAACGCAGTTACGCGGTTTACTTAATTATGTAACTAGCCCGACGTTTCAGAAGCTTTAAAGCAAAGGTCACGGGCTGTTCACGGGCGGACTGAAACGTTGGGCTAGTTAAATAATTAAATAAATCACGATAAAGTCAGTAAAGATAGTTTTATTGTAATAAGCCTTTTCAAGTTAAGGCTTAATAAACATGATTTAAGCTCCTTTGCAGGGCGCAAACGAGTTGATCCAGATCCCACAGAAAAAGTCGGTTTACAAATTATATAATTTTACGTGACAATTGTTCTAATTATCTGTTAACCGATCGTCTGATAGAGTGAAAATGACGACTTGCTTACGCTCTGTGCAGGCTCCTTCCTTACTATGACGTCATAGGTACATTATCGACTTACAAGATGTTATCACTTCAAAATGAGGTTACCCGATCGAAAGTCATCCCCACACTCTATAACAATGAACAATCAGAATGAGAAGAACAATACACATGTCATGTGGCTACACAAACATTTTTACATCGCAATGTTTGTTCCAAATGTTTGATAATGAATATAGCTTGGGACATTACCAAGGACAAAACGTGCAAGTTACTGGCCCACTTATTGTGGTGTCAAATAGACGCAGCATGTGGAACAGTTGCCAACGCGTTTGGAATCAAATACTGTTATAACACGGCACAGTGATGTTAATAGTCAAGTATACGAAATCACCTAGGCCCGTGCATAAAAACAAACATCATAACCAAAACAAAAAAATATTCGAATCACGAATCAAACGCGTAACCTCGATACGGTGATGATAAAAAATATCTGTACAGTTAGCTATCGAATCATATCTCTTGTGTAGCCGGGGCCTTGTGGGTCAACGTACTCTGGCATCTCGTTTTCGGGCTAGCCGGTTCAGAGGAATAGAAATTTTTCGAGGAGCCAAAATGGAAAAAAAGTCCTTCGCCAAGCTCAATTATGCCTTTGTTCCACATACCAGGTGACTTGAGGGAATGTTCGTTCTATCTTGATTGTAAAACTTTGCAACTGTTTAATTTTATTTATGTTAAACATCATGCATTTAAATTTATATCATCAGATAAAATTCTAAGGGTATTTTGCTTACGAAATTAAAATAAACATTTTGCTTTTAACGTACAATTTGTCATTCTACAGTTTTATTATATTCTATGAATAGGATTTTATTATCAATAAAAGCGGCAGTATTTACTTAATCTGTACATATTATTAAGCAACGTCCCCAGAAACCTTCTGCATGTGACAGATGTTCTCAAAATCTACTAAACAGGTTTTCAGGTGGGTTTCACCCATGGATAAAGCATTTCCCGAGGAAGGTTTAGGTGTATAATATGCTGGGTGATTCACGGGCAAGGCCGGATTTGATCGCTAGTAGTGTGTATAAGTTTATTTCAATAAGATAAGATTAAATTTTGACTACGGAAGCAGCTATAGACTAGCCAACTAGGCTAGTCAGGCTGTCACACAAGTATGTGCACAGACACAAGTCGTGGTTTCTCCATTCAGTTCACCTAATCGAGTGGGGTGGCAGTCCAAATATAGACATAAAATAGATAGAAAAGGGAAGCCATAGGCAGGCCTATGACGGAGAGCGTCCACTTTGGTTAATAGAGAAGGAAGATATGAAACACTAACTATACTATCTTTTTCTATCCAACCTCGCATGCGAAGTTTTTCACCCCCCTCCCCTTTATGCAGAGCGAAATGAAAGAAAAAAAGAGAGACAGTGTAAACCACACTTGCTTTCTCTTTCGACTTACATGGACCAGTTTTAGACAGCAGCTGGCTTTCCAACTCTCTCTATACAAGTCCATCACGACCCTAGAGAAATCATACGGAAAGTGCAACACTGTTAACTTTCCGATTCGATAGGGAAACAGATTTCTTTCTCGCAGATGGGAAGGATGCATCCCTAAAGTTATTTAGGGTTAGCTAAATAACTATCCTCTTCTTGGCCGAGAGGACCGGGTAAACTCTCCACCCCTCTCTAACGAAGGGGGCTGCTAACGCGCGGCAGCCATACCACGAGCCGCCAAAACGAATCATTACATAGCCTATACTACGTGCACATCCGTTGTCGATGGTAGATAAGAACAATGGAACGGTGAATTGATTTTTATAGGTTAACTGTACACACACGTGTAACTGTTACTGCAGTTGTTTGTATGTTTTACTTCGTTTGTGGTGAAGACGTATCAGAGACATAGAGAGATAAATAAAAGAAAAACCTTCTGGTCTATTCTTTCTTTGTAGCTGACTCGGACTGGCAAGTAAATATTGAGGTAAAACTTCTTAACGCACGTTTGACTTGGGAAGTAAAGCTGGTGAATTTCTAACGAGAACATGTTTTATACCATAGGGAGGGCGAACGAGCGATCGGAGCCTTGTTGTTGTCCTCCTTTCCTCCAAAAGGCCATCGGCTACTTTTAAAGCGTACAAAACACGACAGCGTAGCTTTCACTTTACGGTAATGTCTTGTGAGCGACAGATACTCTGACTCTTGTCAAAACGTTACGGAAATAAGGCCAACGGAAGTTGAGAAGGCATAAGTTTGTGAAGATAGAAAGAACGAGAGTTAGGTTTCGTATATTATTGTGGGGGCAAGAGAGACACATTTTCATTATCTCTTTGTCCCACAGCCAGTAAAGTTTAACTTAAGAAATTGTATTTCGGTCGTGTGTCTAAAACACACTTGTTATTCTTGTCGAAGAACCTTTCATAAGATGTTGATCTCCATACCTCCTAGATGATAACATGGGATATGCCGAAAGATACCTATATTTAGCAATAATAATTAAAATAATTATACACACCGAAAACCCTCGAATTGAAAAGGTAAGGGTTAAAATTAAATTATAAATATTGATGTCTCAAGTTTCTGCGAATGTTACTTATCACAATAAAACTCTTTTTTACGGATTTTATCGCGGTTTAATTAATTATTTAACTAGCCAGACGTTTCAGAAGCTTTACAGCAACCATGGTTATGGGTGGACTCAGATGACAGATGTCCTAATGTCATAAATTATTAAAACTACCCGAATCATAATCGATTATTTACTTGCATTTAAGCATTTTACATTAAGTAATAATTAACGCAAACTGTACTCATTATATCCTGCTGTTTCCAGATGTTATGTTTTGGTTTTGCTTATGTTTACCCCTGGGTCCCAAGGAGAGGGAAGAGCCCATCTCTATTGAAATTTGGATGTTTTTAATTTCAATAGCCTCACGGATAATCATTGGATGGAATCGGCGTTCCCCAGTGGAGGATTTGCGCTTTATCAAACCTAATGTATGGCAGGGGTCAACTTCAGCATGCTCACAGACCGCAGATTTTGTTGTAAAGCTTCTGAAACGTCAGGCTACTTAAATAATCTGTGATAAAATCCGTAAAAAGGAGGACTGTGATGAGTAAAATTCGCGGAAAATTAAGACATGAATATTTATAATTAAATTTTAACCCTTACCTTCTTTAATTCGAGAGTTTTTCATAATTACCAGTCTCTTTCGGTGTTTATAATTATTTTAATTATTATTGCTAAATATCTTTTGGCATATCCCATGTTATCATCGGAGGAGCTATCTAGGTATGGAGATCAACATTTGATGAAAGATCTTTCGACAATAATAACAAGTGTGTTTGAGACAACACGACCAAAGTAAAATTTCTTTGGTTAAACTTTATTTAACTGTACTGGCTGTGGGACAAAGAGATAATGAAAGTGTGCCTTGCCCCTACAATATATCTCTCTTATATATACCCTACAATATAACTCTTGCCCCTACAATAATATATGAAACCTAACTCTCGTTCTTTCTATCTTCACAAACTTATGCCTTCTCAACTTCCGTTGGCCTTATTTCCGTAACGTTTTGACAAAAGTCAGAGTATCCGTCGCTCACATTACATTACCGATAAAATCCGCAAAAATACTTTATTGTTTGCTTGTTTGTTTTTATGCACTGAATATGCTCATATGAACTGCAGGAACGGTTTGGAAAATTATTTTACCATGAGAATCTTATATTATTTGTGATGAAAATAGGCTATATAACTTTATCTAAAACGTTTTTATCCTTATGAAACTCCGATAATGTAATCAAAGCTGTGAAGAAAAAGTCCGACAGACATTGTTCTGTCATAAATTTAATTTGTTGTCATTATCATGACTTTGAATCCTCATTGCCATGAATATATATTTTTGTGAACCAATTTTTTTGCCATATTTCGTGAAATAAACGAACCAGGTCTAACTGCTAGTAAGGAATACATTGATTTCCATGAGTTACGTAAAATCTGCACTTGGCTTGGCCATACAAGTAAGAACGAAACAACGGAGAAGTTTTAGTATTGTGTCAGTTCGATATCCGCACTGCGCCTGTTTTTGGCACTTCCTTAAACACCACGGAGTTATGTAAAATGTAGCTGTGCATAATACGCTTATGTAATTTACTTCTATGTTATATCTTAGGTAATATATTTGTAGGTTAGGGTACTATGTATGAAAAAGACCAAGGTTATTTGAAAGAAGTTATCAGAGCAGACGAAACAGTTGTGGTGTACATCCAACATATTGCATTGGAGCATGTGATTGAAAATATAGAGGATAACAATCTGACAGACCAAGATCCATTACAATAAATCACGGGTGTCCCGTGACCATGGTTGCTGCAAAGCTTCTGAGACGTCGGGCCAATTAAATTATTAAATAAACCGCGATAAAATCCATACAAGTAGTTTTATTATAATAATGAGAGACATAATAGGACATAACTTCAAACATCAATATACCATGATCCAATTGATCGGGTACTGCCCGAAGGTGGTGCCTAAAGTCATCGCAACGGACGTGTTTGTATGAAAAGTGTTGTCACTGTCAATGAGGATGTGAGGATCGTGATATATGGCAATCGGTTCCCTACCCCATTAAATATCTGGCGTAAAGATTGTGTTGTTGTATTAGATTTTTCCTTACACAAAATGTGTTATTCATCTTACTATTATTATAAGTGCGAAAGTTTGAAAGGATGGTTATCTGAACGGATTTTGATGAAACATATACCGCATATATCAGATTAACACATAAACTGTAGAAATACTAACTTTTACACGTGGATTTGTATGTAGTCCTCATGGATGATGTCGTTTAGCAACAGCTAGTAGTATTGGCTTAACCCATCCAAATCTGTATAGGATATTTAAGTTATATATTCAACAAAGAAACTAATTTTAATTCTGCCTTTTTGTTAATTTGCATATTAAATTATTGCTCATTTATATAACGAATAGAACAGTCTACGCCTTCGACGTATTATAATTAGGAATTATTGTTTCTTATACAGGCCTTCGTTACTAGCTGTGCTATTTGATACAAAAAGAATCAAACAAATATGTCTGGTGGTTCGAGCGAACAAAAAATAAAAATCACCAAAACCCACTACAGTCTAGACGCAGCTCCCTATTATATTCATTCTACTGCAAGATATTTCACATTCCTAAGGCAACATTTGGTAAAAAATATATGAAAGCACGACCGCTGAATCTTAGGCAATTAATTACATTTTCGTGGACCGCGGCCCGGTATGCTGGTTTTGGAATGTTAAGAGGAAAGAGGGCAACGCATCAGCATGACAATAATGCGGATGTCTACTATAAAAAAATTCAGGCTAGTCAGTATTTTCTTATAAGCTGCTGCTTTATACAATATATCCAACCAAGTTCTTGACAACTTGAGATAGGATTTTGCCAAACGAAATATATTGATGGTACATTGTAACGAATAACGACGCCAGGGAAACAGACGTGTAGGCTTTTAAAAAAAACTTAACATAGTCCAGGATACTGTGTACCAGTCACAAGCTATTAAAAGTAAATATGTGTGCGTGTTTGAAATAAACAGGTCAATTATGAACATATGATTGAAAATGCTAGCATTTAATTTAGTAAAGGATATGTACCATGTCCCTATAACGCCACTGAAGATGCCGACTACATAATCAAGAAGATATCGACTACACTATGCTAATATGACATGTTGTGCCCTGTGATACCCTGGATAAGTATTTTGATTACTATCAAACCATCGTCAATCTACAATGTAAACAATAAAATTTAATGTGGTGACTGTGTCCAGCAGTGGACGTCGTCCGTCTGTTTATGATGATCATGATAACACAGCTTCAAATTTGATTGCATCTAGAGGTGTTCATTGAAAGGGGCCTATAGCCAACAGTGGACGGATGAGGGCTGGTAATGATGATTAAGCTGTTAGTTGACAATTTTAACAATTATTGAACCAACAAAGAAAACTGTTAGTGAACACGCAATCATCCAACGCCAAGATGATCTCCTGCTACTCGCATCCATTCCGACAAACTACTGCACGGAGATCGTCTCCCCACCTGGGGAACGGTCGACCAACACCTCGTTTTCCTAAACGCGGCGACCACTCCAGGACCTTACTGGAACATCTGCCATCGGTTCTTCTGAGTGTGTGACTAGCCTATTGGGGGCTATTGAACGTGCTATGTGGGGCATTTCTCTGTCCGAAAGAATTCGTAACGAAGTCATAACGCAGAGAAGTAAAGTATCCGATAAGTCGTGTCGTATAAGCTCGCTGAAGTGACAATGGGCTGGTCACACACTTACATATGTGAAAGTAGCATTTATAATATCGTGTATATTATTGAAATCAAGTGCATATTATTTATACGGCCAATGCCCTTACATAACAATGAGTTGTAAATCTCAATGTTTTAATCGTTTGTTTTCACATCATTACTATCACCGTGAGTAGCCGGTGGTCCATTGGAGGAGGGAAGAAGGGCAACGCATCGGCACAGTAGATGTGCGGATGATTATGGGCGTCGGTAGCCGTAAAAAAGGCTTCGATTGTCCACCTACACTATGAAAGGAACACCTCGATATTGTTGTCTATGTTAAAAGAGGTGTACTTACTCAGTTTTGGTAGGTATATATAATATACGTATGACTTTTATTGTGCCATGCTGGAATTGAGCCGGCACAACTGGGAGGTGCCTCTCACTCACTTGATACCGCCGTAAAGCAACATCTACAGTGTCGCGTTTCGTGCGGTTTGTGAGTAGTCGGTGGCTCTCTTGGGCTAAAGGAGGGCAACGCTTCATGGGCGTCGGTATTCTTAAAAAGGCACCGATTTCTCGTTTCCCCCAATATTACAAAAATAAATGAAAAATGATACGACTATTCGTTACCCTCCTTAAACTAAAAATAAATAAAATATTATGGTAAATATGTATGTTATACAAATACTGTATAGATTTCACGGTTGTTCAAGGATATCTTATTTAAATAAAAATACAAATAAAATAATTTACTTGAATTCAGTCATCTCTATGATCTTAAATTAATTTGTACTGCCTGATTATTAATTAATTTGTACTGCCTGATTATTAATTAATTTGTACTGCCTGATTATTAATTTTTGTGGTTTATTCATTCCAATATTCAGAGCTATACTTATTTATACTCAATACGAAAAGAATATCGCACAAAAAGCTGGTGGTTCCATAAACTGGCTTTCCCGGAAGTTCAAAGCTCTCTCGTATTTTCAATTAAAAACGTATAAATCAAGGACAATACGAAAAATGTATTATAAAAAATCGATGCTTTTATGGCGTTAATAGAATATTTATCGGTTGTCCTGCCTAATTATTAATTATACACTTAACGGGACTTCACATTGGATAGCACAAATATTTAAATGACGACTTCTGAATTTTATGAGTTCCGTAGCCAAATGGCAAACCGAAGCCCTTATAGTTTCGTCAGTCCGTCTGTCCGTACGCTTGAACGTTAGTCTATCCGTCCGTATGAGACACATGTTTTACTCGGAGATTATAGGTACCTACTGTTTTAAATTTGGAAAGTCCCTATGTGTAATACGATTGTGAAAAACAAAGTTATAAGTATTAGCTATCTACTCGTGACCAGGGTCGTTGCATACGGTCGAAAACTTCAAGAGTCGAGGTAAACACTTCGATTAAAATAGTACGCGATTAAGTTCCGTTTACGGTACAATATGATCCACCCAGGCTTCGCCCGTGAATAAATTAAACACTATAACCTTCCTTAGAAATAGGTTTTTTTCGTAGGTGAAAACCGCAAGAAAATCAGTTCAATAGATTTTGAGAAAAACGATCACACAGCTCCA
The DNA here is from genome assembly GCA_017140195.1 of Eumaeus atala. Taxonomy (NCBI): domain Eukaryota; kingdom Metazoa; phylum Arthropoda; class Insecta; order Lepidoptera; family Lycaenidae; genus Eumaeus; species Eumaeus atala. Next base: position 125,966 of record JAFELO010000260.1, on the reverse strand, counting down.
CACAGACAGCTTTTGGGGACTTTGTGTTATAACAAGTTCAGATTACTGATTATACTGTAATCATTGCAATTATCAAATAATAATTCATTTAAATAATCATAGTTTTAAAATTGTGTTATTATGAATTCCTAGCTGACACGGAAAACTTCGTTTTGTCATTTATTTCTGGTGTGTTGTGTAGCAAGAGCGAACAAGCCTTATCACTTAAGGTATGAAAAGTAGATAGTTTCCGTTTCTCAGACCTACTGCATATGCATATCAATTTGATAAAAATCGGTAAAGCCATTTCGGAGCAGGAAGGTAACTAACATTGTGACAGGTGAATTTTATATAAATATTATTATATGTGCGTGTGTGCGTGCGTGCGTGCGTGCGTGCGTGCGTGTGTGTGTGTGTGTGTGTGTGTGTTTGTGTGTGGTAGCTAGTGTAGTCTTCTTTATCATAAAACATTTCATTAATGAATTTGTTAACAACTCAAAGTCAAATTTTGAATTACAATACCATATAACCAAATGTAATAAAAACTGAATGTGCGTTGGGCACATAACACAAGGGAAACTTCACTGGACAAGTGACAGGTGTTGTAAACAACATTCAATGCCAAGTAACTTGCCAGTGATTTATAGCCTAACTTCCAGGCGTCCGTAACACTTTTTCGTGAAAGAAAATCGTACGTTTTTCCCGTCTATAAACAAGTTTCACTTCAAAAAATGTACAATAACAACGTGTAGTTTTGAGCCTAGAGGGGATTCAAAATTAAAAACATTTCCAAGACTTAAAGAGTAACAATTATAGATTTAAACAGAATAATTTTAGAAAAGCTATTCGCGGAACGGCGGTTTTTTGTAGCGACAGTCACAATTCGACCACAAAACCTCAAAATCAACGTTGCAATGTGTGTGTACAGATCGATGGTCAATGCACTCGGTGGGTAATTATGGTGCGAGCGCAGTCTCGGTCAATGCGAGCCGAGCACGGGGTTTGTGGGTCACAGCAACCGGATCTGTTTACCACCTACATCCGAGCGTAAATAACCGGTGCGGTATTTGGGTCCTCGGTTTTACGCTCCAGTACCAATTTTAAGATAATTTACCTAAGCATAGACGCAAAATATTACCTACTGAGATAATGATGCTCGTATTTTGTTACGATAAACGTCTGCTGTGCTCGAAACAGAACGTATGCAACATTTTGTTTGAGATCGTGTTAAAAGAAACAAATAATGTCTTCAACTTTACTATGTTATATGGATGAAATTAAGAAATCCTTTGGACCAATCTAAGGGGAGATCGTTTTACGCTGCAGGATTAGTTCGATCTTGATCGAAATTGATTCTGTGACCATACAATATTATGACCATTAATCATCATATATTATGACCGGCACGTTTCATAAATTAAAATTATTTTACTAATATCTATCATACACTAGTTTTATGAAATTTAATAGTTTGTTTGTTCGAACGCGCTAACTCAGTTGTTAATGGACTGATTAGAGTAATTCCTTCAGCGTCAGATAGCATTAATCGAGGAAGGCTATATGATATGTTATGTCACCAAGCTACGACCAAGAGCGGCAAAGTGTGCGGGTTATGGGAGTGAAGTTTTAAGGCATCACTTCAAAATTAACAGTAAACTGAATGCCATTTTAACAGGTAACCTGCTTTACATTACTGTGAATTTCAGACACAGAAATTTACCCAAAGTCCCGCGAGACAAAAGTAGGCAGCGACTAATAGACACGCATTTGGCAAGTCGAATCTCCATAAAGTAAAGTAATGGCATACTGACATGTCGCGTGCAATTGGAAGAAATCCAGTTGTTCCAACCCATACCGCTGTTGCTAGCTGTTAGGCCAGGCTGGATATTTCTCCCCACCATGGTTCAAACCTTGTCGTGGCGGTGGGGCACAGTAGCCTTTGGTGATCCTAGACACCTTGGGGAAACTAATTGAACCAAGGAGGTGTATGCTCTTTGTACCCCTCTTATAAGAAGAGGAGACTAAAGAGCGCGGAGGAGGCGCTCTTTGTACACCTCTTATAAGAAGAGGGGACAAAAAAGCAAAAAAACAATGAGGCGGCGCTATGGCGCACGGGGCAAGGGGTGAGGATGGTGACCTCGGCCCATTGCACTGTCCCAAGATTGGTGGGGTTGTCCTGCGGTGCAGACAATCCTATCTGTGGAGGTGGCGTCGGTCTCTTAGAGGGCCAACTAGCCGTCGAGGTGCCCTGATGATTTGATGTTCCGGGGCACCTCACAAATGCGGCACTGATGGCACTCGCGGTGATTTTTGTGGTTATTCGGCAATATGCCGCGACCCCACACACCACAGGACCAAGGGCCAGTGAAGGCGCGTAAATGAGTTTCTCGGCGTCAACAAAGAAAAGCTGGATATGTATATTATTCTTAGCCCGCCGTTAAAAATAAGCCTATTGCTAAGGCTCTTTGGATGCATTTGGATGCTCGGGGATATGAAAACATGAGGGATCAAGACAGAATTTTCGTCTTGATCAATCAAGTTTTTATTTCCCGACGTTTAACAAGAAGAGCAAAATGGCGAACAGGCATAAGCTCACCTTGTACACTACATGCATACGACCGATCATGTCGTAGTTCAGTTTCAGTGCAACAATTGCGCACATAGCCCCGACCCAGATAGAACGTTTGCAGAAAATGCAGAATAGATTCTTGCGCATGTCCACTGGATGCCCGTGGTACATTCGTAACATCGACCTACATTGCGACTTTCAATTAACATCGATAAAAGGACACTCCAAAGAGCTGTCTCAAAAGTTCTTTGACCGTGCTCTTAATCACAAAAAACGAATTGATCGTTCAAACGTCGGAACACGACCCGACGTTAAAAACCGATTCCCGTTACCGTCGGCCGAAGCACGTACTGCACGACGCCGACGACACGATAGCCATAGCAGTTGCTAAGTCCGCCCTTGCACACAAGCAAAAACACACCCAGACACGCATCCTCAGTAAAATGCCAGTAGGGCCAACCTACGGATAGCAGGTTTTAGTCGGTAGTAGCTATCGCTTCACGATCTGAGCCCGACACACACTTCAATCCCCCTTGGGTCGGCTGGATGGTGCGTAAATGCATTTTATCCTGCTAGAGCCAATACAATGAACTCGCTCGTACCGGTCGAGCGTTGAAATCTCACATATAGTGACACAGTTATAACAGATATGACTGACAAAATGACAAACTCACACACCGCTTACGGAAACGAGCCCGGGTTCGAATCCGTAAGTTGAGAGCTTAGATTTATAGAAATAAAATAACGCAACTGTAGAGAGCTCTAATAATAATAAATAAATCAAGAACATGGCTTTTGTCGATTTGTAGCGCAAATCAACCCCTCAGTTCAATCAGAGATCAACAGACAACAGACAACTCAGTTCAACAGATCAATCAGAGGGGGGGCGGGGGTAAGGAGGCCGGCCTCCTCAGATAAACCAAACATTAAACGAGCTCAATTATCCTTATCCACGACACTGCAAATTAAACGGCATCGTGCGCGCGCCGTCCCACTAGTGTGGGGAGGGGAACCGTTTCCCCCTTTTCGGTCTCAATAATAATCACCATACAATAAAATTCCGGTTTGTCTCTTCTCATCTGCGGGAAAAAAGGGGGGGTCTGTCCCCCTATCGTCTCCCTAAACCTGAATACAAAAAAGCCTTTCGTAGACAGACGAACTGTTAAGGCTGGACAAGCGCCGCCAATCAGTAGTAGGTCCCTCCGGAAAAAAAAACAGAATTTTCGTTCGGTGACGAAATTTGTGCTTCCGGAAAGCAGTCCTAACATTATTTTATTTTTAGCTCTTAATTATTTTTTAT
>JAFELO010000260.1:100749-117570 GCA_017140195.1 Eumaeus atala | reverse complement strand
AGATATACAATATATAACAAAGAACACAATGTTTCATCTGATACGAGTAGATATACAATATATAACAAAGAACACGATGTTTCATCTGATACGAGTAGATATACAATATATAACAAAATCCCTGTTACTCCTGCTCAGGGCATTATCAGAAACGATATTCAATTATAATAATTCATTTCATTTTCAGTTGTATTTTTTTTTTATTCAACAGTTAGTTCAATTAAAAAAATATATAAATAAAAAAGGTGTTTTACCCCCTATTATACAATGAGTTATTATTTTTTTGAGACTTTAGAAATGCCGCCGCTCACACTTTTCTACTAATTAATCGAACATCTAAAGTAGATGTAAAAAGGCGGAAATGATGTTCTATATTGCCGAAACACAAAATTTACATACTTTACAACGACGAATAAAATTTCTAGCGTAATCGATCTAGCGCTGGGCCTTATAGCATAGGCATTGACAGCCGACTCTGTGTTCATTGAAAACACCCGTTCTTACGAATATGTCTCTCGTACTCGTCAGTGAACAGTACGCAGCTCAAGATTTCACTGTCTTCCCGGGCTCTACCTAAAACGAGCATACCAAAACTCCATTGTACATGTAGTCACATGGCAGAAGACATTTTACTCCACGATAGTGATACGGATGCTGGCCGTCGCCTCTTAACACTCTCCTAAGGCACAGATGGTTAAGACATAGTTCATGGCCCACCAAGCGCGTCCTTCGTATAGGTTCTTCTCCAAATATCCCCAACACTTGCGCATCCGCTAATTGCGAGTCGAGACTGACACTGCCGGTGTTGTACATTCGCATGTACTGATGTTAGAATGCCATCGCCGACAGTAATGCCACGTGCCTTGGATCAGCATACAGGTCTTCGTAAAACCTGGGCGCTTCTGGATTCTTTCAGTTTAATCTTCCGAGACAAATCAAAATATTAAAATATTCCTGATTGGAATACGACATCGTTTACCCGGTTACTCGTGAAAACGAACGAAAACAATATAAAAAAACGATGCTCCCTTTGTGGGAGGAAATCACGCGTGGAACTAATTAAATTTGAAAACTATTCCTATTAAAGGAGCCAATGCTATAAAGGCTAAGTAAATGAGATGCGATAATTACAATTGTTATTCCATCTTTATGGGTATTGACCCAATGATGACAGACAATTGTTCAGCGTTGTGTCATGCAGTTGTAACTCTAGTATAGTTCGTGTCACACAGCTGCTTCCGCCTAGTGCACCCGCGCCTAAATACACAATATTTTCAAACGGACACCGCGTGCCTATTTCTTAGAAGTGTAGTACGTGCTTTAATGAATTACGCGGAGATAATAAAAAAATATTTGTCCGATCAATTTAAATCATTGTTTGGTTTTATAGATGATTAAACTTGTTAAAATTCGATTTTAACGAACTATGACTTTTACTTTTAGTGTACATATACACATTCCTAAAGTGAACTATATGTTTTTGTTATATATTGTATATATTACAGACGATCTCAGTGCAGGAGCCGGTCCGGGATCGATGCGAGTAGTAGGAGATCGGTCGTCTCGGCGTACATTGAGAGAGGACTATGTCAAGCAGTGGACTGATAAGGGTTGATGATGACTGTATATATTTTCTTACTACATGCACGCTATGATTAAATCTAATAATGCTATTAGAACATTATATATTTACCAGACGGATGTATGAGTTATTATGTTTTTTTTAATGTTTAATATAAAAAATAACACTAAAAATACATGAACATGCTATCATAACTGACCATGAAATTATCTAGATAATGATTTTAAAATATGTAAAGAATCGTGTGTATATCCACATCCTATTAATATTATACGTGAGTTTGTATGTATGATTGTTATTTGTTTAAGCAACAATTACTATGTGGATTGTGTTGAAATTTCGCCCAGATGTAGATTACAATGTCCCTCAGTAGACGTCTACGGCTGCTGACAATGATGATAGAATATAATCGGGGCAAAGCAGCTAATAGCTTAGAACTTTTTGTTCTCCGTCCTAGCATAATATCCTTTGTTATGTTAGATGATTTCGGCTGTAAGCTTAGAAGGATTTTTTAAAGTTTTCCTTTCATGACATTGTCCTCACAAACGAGCAATCGAAGCATTTTGATGACTACTGGCGCCCGTGGACATTCACTTGATAGTTACACAGATGCGTTGCCCTCCTATCACCCCCTTTCCACAAATTGACTACTCACAAACCGCTCATAGCGCGACAGCGACGCTGTCACTTTATACCGGTATTAGGCGAGCGAGAAGTACGGTGGTGACGGCCCAATTACGTTGTTTGGGAGGATGTCCGGCCATGCACTACGCATGGCACTCCCCCTCCTATGCAGCATGGCACCACCTCTTCCTAGAAACGACCGGTAATGATTAAAAAATAATTTACAACGATTAGCGCTCCTGGTCTAATCCTTGTAAATTATTACTTTTTATTTATTATGTTATAATATATTATATTATTATATGGATTAAATTATAATTCAAGCAAACAGAACCATAATAACAGCCCGATATTATAGAAAATTTTCCAAGAATTTATCAAACAAAACCGGTTTCGTGGATAATATTGTAACAGAGGGTTTATTTAAACACGCAATGCGGGGACACATGTATATTGTTCCAAGACTGGGGATTATTTTGGTAAACCGTTGGGAGATTAATGTGTTTTATAAAAAATAAGATTTTTTTATTATTCTCCAGTTAAGCCAGTTTTATTATTCTCAATGTGATTGATGTATTAGCCGCAATTTATTAGCATAGTCCCATCAAGACTTCGTGTTTAAATCGAAATTGAATAATAGAAGAAGTAGACAGTTACACATTGCTACTTAATTTTCTCAGGCGTTTTTGCAAATCTTAACATAAATATATTATTTTTTGCTCTATTGAGCTCATCGTGTCCGACCTGCTCTTGCCCGTTTTTATTTAAACAAGTGATCGCCCAGTGATCGAAATTACACCTCAATTATGAAAAAGTACAAGCTTTTCTTTAAAAAGTAATAAAACGTCAGACAATTGTTTGACAGTTGACAGTTTCAATATAAAACGTTATACAGAAGTACGTATGTTATAACCTTCTGCCATAACAATTTTCAAATTCCTTCTATCGCGCAATATTCTAAAAATGGAAGGAGATTATTTATGTTTAATCGTTGGGTTGCGCAGCATTCCGGAAGCTTCGTCACATTCACACGTCGCCTGTACCGCAGAGCTTGAAAACGAAAGTCAAGTTCAACCAATGCGTTGTCCCCGTGATGACCTATGTGGCCGAAACGTGGCCTCTTAATTTAGGACTGGTCCGTAAGTTTGCGGTAGCTCAACGGGGTATTTATTGAACGTGCTATGTTGGGTGTTTCTCTGTCTGACAGAATTCTTAACGAAGTCATAAGGCAGAGAACTAAAGTATCCGATATCATGCGGCGAATAGGCTCGCTGAAGTGGCAATGGGCTGGTGACACACTCAGAAGAACACATGGCAGATGGACCATTAAGGTTCTGGAGTGGAGACCGCGTTCAGGAAGACGAATTGTTGGTCGACCATTCACCGGGTAGGAAAACGATCTCCGTGCAGTAGCCGGTCCGGGATGGATGCGAGTCCGAAGATTGGTCGTCTTGGCGTTCATTGAGAGAGGCCTATGTCCAGTAATAAACCGATAAGGGCCAATAATGGTGATGGTGATGATGTTTAATCATTGTCTTTCTTATATGCCCAAGAAAGTCGACATTTTGAAAATAGCACTGACAATTTATCATTACGTTTGGCTGTGCTACAAATCTGGCTAGGATTGTGATATTTTGGAGTACCGCTGAAATAGTTTTGTTCGTTTTTTCCATCTCGGGACCGGGATGGAACCGGCGGTGTTTTAATTGACGTTGAAAAAGGAATTTTAATTATTGTATTTTGAATAAAGTCATTTTCAACACCTACGACTTTTATTGTTTAACGAAAACAACCTAGTAAGAGGTAGTGCCATGCTGCATCGCAGCGGAAATGAGTTGGCACGACCGTAAAGTGACATCTACGGTGTCGCGTTTCGTGCGTTTTGTGAGTAGCCGGTGGCCCATCGAGGGGAGGTGAAAAGAAGGGCAACGCATCGGCATGGTAATTACGCTGATGTTCATGGGTGTACAACTATTCGTAGAAGGGCCCCGATTGCTCGTTTGTCTCCCTATACTATTAAAAAACTACATACTCCTTACCACTTCTATGCGAACCCTACTAAATGTAACTACCCGCCCCATTTATGAAGTCAGTACCGTGCTAAAGGTATGCAGCCAGGTGTAGCGTGCGTCTAGGTAGTGAGCCTACTATACCGGAGCCAACAATTATTAAGCTTACTGTATCGGTCGAAGTACAACTCAAGACAACTTGTAAATAACTAATATCAAAGTCTTAAAATTTATGTAATAACAATGTTAAGGATATACATCTCCTTACGTTATCACAAAATAATATAAGAATGTAGTGTTGCGATTGTTTGTACGGTGGCGAGTTACGAAATGCCGTATAAGACCAAAGGGCTCTAATGTTAACCGAACAAAGTGTTTCGAACGCTGTATTTCATTTCTTGTCCCTTTATATTCAAACAGAAATAATATTATGAATATAGTTTTAAAAAATACCTGTTTACAAGTGTTAACAGCTGTTACAGCCAATCAGGAGACAGCAGCATAACCGCGCGAGGCGTGGCTTCCTTTGTTCATCACTGATGATGTAGGATTCTAAGCCCCGGATTGTAGCCCCACCATGCCTTGTCGTGGCGGTGGGGCTCTGTAGTCTGGAGTGAAGTCAGATGGAGCCAATTAAACCGAAGGGGACTGCTCCTTGTACCCCTCTTATAAGGAGAGGAGACCAAAGGGCAGGAGGAAGCTGCTCTCTGTACCCCTCTTAAAAGTAGAGGGGTTAAGAGGCAACAAGGAGGAGGCGGTTTTGCGCACAGGGCAAGGGGCGAGGTTGGGAACCTCAGCCCATTGCAATATCCCAGAATTACGGGGTTTGTCCTATCCTGCGCAATCCTTCTGTGGAGGGGACGCGGGTCCCCTAGGGGATTGACTAGCCGTCCAGGTGCCCTAGTGTTTTGTAGCTCCAGGTCACTTCAGCAATGGCACCGATGGCACTCGCGGTGGTTTTTGTAGTATAATGTGCCGCGAACCCCACGCACGACTGGACCCCAGCCAAACATAGACAAACAAAACAAAAATCCCTTTCCCTTTAAGCAGAGTAACGGTTACAGCGAATTAAACGTTCTAACGAAGACATATGTTATGTAAAAGCAGAAACGTTAAGTGTTGTAGGGATAATTCTGTAACACATTTAAAGTATAATATTTATGAAAGTTTTACAGGTAACGTGATGTTTTTAAATCCCTGTACAAGACACAAACGTGCATGACAAATCTTATCAGCTGTTGATAAAACTATTCGAGTGAAATTTTGATTGACCGAAGACCGATAAGTAAAGTCTAACCGGCAGACGTCACAAATATCTGTCTAACGAAGCCCCAGTTCGGTATGGCTGACTAAACACAATTAATTACATGTAATGATGGTCAGGTACTTGCATAATGTTAACAAGTAATGATTTAATGATAAACATAAGAGTTTTATATTTTATACGATTTCACAAGGTTAATGAAAAGCTATTGTAAACATCCGTATAAATTTGATTTCAATTACATTTACTGTAACATTTCATTTATGTATGTATAGAATCGCACGACATGTCCCGATTTTTAGACTACTTGAAATTGATAAGCACCTAGGCCACCAATGAAAATTAAAATAAAACACAACATGAGAATTCAGAAATATTACGACAAACACAATAAATACTTACTGTTTAATTCAGATGGTTTACTGTGATATAAAAAAAATCACATGTCACTATTAATAACTTATTATTAATTAATCCATTGTAAGCTATGTTATTATTAAATAAATTTAATTAATATTAAATAATATTATTAACATATAAACTATAGATATCTAAGATTTATAGATCACAGCATTTTATAAATATTTTGTAAAACAGAGCACATATTACTGTGCCCAATTTGACTCTCCAAGGCTTTTCAAACACGTCAGAGGGTTTTCGCCCCTAGATAATAAAGGCGCATGCGTAAATAATGAGGTTATTTTCTGTCTCATGTGGCAATAAAAGATCTAAAAGAGATGGATAATTAATATGGCACAAACATGCGCACTGTTATCGACAGAAACATGCCACGTTGACGCTTATTTTGATTATCTAAGAAATTTTTTTAATGAATCGGGTACAGGTATTTGTTCATAAATAAATGTCAAAATGTTAAGTACCCGGTAGCGCTACGCCGCATTGCAGCTGAATTACGCCGGCACGACCGCTACACGATTCCACCGTAAAAGTGACAACTATAGTAGCGCGTTTCGTTCGATGTGCGAGTTTCTAGTGAAACCCATAAGAAGGGTTTTTGCATAACATCTATGCAGATATTTATTAGATTCGTCATATGTATAAGTGGTCGTCATATTAAAATCAGAAACAATTAGACACGTCAAATCGTAGGTTTTTGTGAGATGTATGTTAATGTGATAGTCCTGCATTGCTGCCGTATTGGACACAAATGTGAGGTAAGTTCTCTCGTCTCACTGTCGCGTTTCGTGCGATTTGTAAGAGTACGAAGTCAATGCGCTGCTGGAATGAAGCAGGGCTGTGCTGAAGCAACGTCTCTGTGTAGATGTTTATGTGTATTGCCAGCCATTTGCCAAAAAGCTCGACCGCTTGTTTCTCCCTTTCCTTACCTTATATATATATAGAGGTAAAGTTTCAAACTTCGTTTATTTGTAGGGCTAATCTTTGGAAATACTGATGCGATTATCAAAATTCTTTCACCAAAAGAAAGCTACTACTAAGGGGTGACGATATATTATAGTACTAGCTGTGTCCTATGGTTTCATTCTCATAATATATATATATATATATATATATATATATATATATATGTATATATATATATATATATGTATTCCAGATGAAAAGTATTCCTAAACTAAGAACTAAACTTACTAGAAATAAATGATTAAATATAAACCAATATAGATGTGGGTCAAAATTATACATGCAACATAGCATGTATAATTTTGTGTAGTCCACTGTTGAATATAGAGAGTCGCTTCACTAAAAATGTAAAATAGAAGTCAGTCATAAAATTTTGTCTGACTGAACTTTGACAGACGAAAATTCATTTTAGTAGGTACTGTGCTTCAAAGTGAAGTTATCTGTAAATCATTGATCATTTTATATTCACTTTCATTTTATAATTCCCTTTTACATCTATTATCTTATAAGTTCTCGGTTACATACTCACTTAAGTATAGGTATAGCTAACTAGAACCTTTACTGTTACACGAACCTACCCAGCCACTGCTCCCTCCCAAATTTAACACCTTCCACGGGAATCGCTCTATACACATAACACATATCTGTGCTAAATTTCATTCAAATTCCTGCAGTCATTTATGGGTCAGAGAATAAGAAATATGAATACAAACTAGTGTTTACAGTAACTTTAGCGATCCGCCTTGGCTTCGCCCGTGATTATCAGGGACCAACTATACACTAAAACCTTCCTCGAGACACGCTCCAGTCAGGGATTAAATTCGCACGAAAATCCGTTAAGTAAACTTGGAATGATACAGATCACATAGTTGCAGACAACTTTGTTTTATGATAACTATGTGTGTGTAGGGGAGGAGGGCGAAGGAGGAGGTCCTTGTATCATATAACTAAAAAGTAAATAAAAATAAAAAATGACATTCTAGTGTTAGCGCAACACAAGTGCGACTAGCAAAAAATATTGAAGGGAAAATTACAGCTCATTATATAGGCTATAGATGCTACACAGCACTAAGACCGTATCTCAGTATATAAATAATAAAACCTCTCCGCGAAGTCATAAAGTAAGAACCCTAGCCGTGCCACACGGTTTTACCTACGTGAAATACAAACATTAGGTAATCAAAAGAAACATTCACTCATTCAGTTTTTTGTTTTATAGAATATGAAATGAGAAATCTGAGTGTTTTCACGACCACCGACGCCCATGAACATCCACATAATTAATATGCCGATGAGTTGCCCCCTTTGCCTTTAATATTCCGATCCGTTGCCCTTCTTTCACCCCCTCACCAATGGGCCACCGTCTACTCACAAACCTCACGAAACGCGACATTGAAAATGTAATTTTACCACGGTATTATGTAAGCGAAAGGTACCCGGTCGTGCCGGCCCAATTCCGTTGCATAGGAGGATGTAGTGTCATGCACTATGCATGGCACTACCTCTTCCTAAAATATATTTATTCCCATACTTATATATTTGTACCAATTTCATCAATAGCCGTTCAGTAGTTCTTGCTAAAACGAATAACAAATATACCTAAGTAGAGTTATTACATCTATAGTAATAATATGATCAGGGTTTGTTTGGTTGAACGCGCAAATATCCGAATCTAAGTCGGATCCAAAAAGATATTTCTGTGTCTGATAAATATATTCGTGAGAATGGTAATAAGCTATATACTATGTCGCTACGATCTCTCAGACAGAAGTTACACGGGTGAAACCGCGGAGCGCTAGTAGTTCATAATATTGGTAATATGACTAAAAGCAGAGCGCCCATAGAAATCTCATTACGCCCCTTACATAATGAGTGAAAAGGCGTAATATCATAGCCAAAAAGGACTTAAATTGCGTTGTTTTAGATAAACCACCCACCCGTGTAGTCACCCTCCAAATTAAGTCTTAAGGTGGGATACTACATATTATTGGATATGGCAATGGGTTGGTCACACACTCTGAAGAACAGACGACAGATGGGCCAGTAAGGTTCTGGAGTGGAGGCCGTGTTTAGCAAAACGAAGTGTTGGTTGACCGTTCACCAGGTGGGAAGGCTATCTCCGTGCAGTAGCCGGTCCGAGATGGATGCGAGTAGCAGGAGATCTGTCGTCTTGGGGTTCATTGAAAGTGGCCTATGCTCAGCAGTGGACCGATAAGGGCTGATAATGATGAATGTATACGAACGTAAAACGTTACGTAGTCAAGGGATAATTAAAAAAATATATATTGGAATAGTGAAATTTTACACAAAAAAAAAATAGTATCAATGCCCAGTAAGTATCTAAAGCTCCATCTATTTAAATTGCAGTACATTTACTAGGACCGGGCGCCTCGGAGGGCTTGTAATGACGTGGATCGGGCGTCGGCCCGACACGACTGCGAATGGCCTTGGTCAGGTGCCAGCACCTTCCGTAGTCAGGCTTCGGACGCAGTCCACTATCATTCAACCGCCAACCGTAATCGAAATTACCGCATTCCGCAAAATAATATTTGTTCTCTGGTTTTACTTTCGCTCGGCGTCTCAAGTATTCTAATCTTCCGAATTCAGGTTTCGGTTTGTAAATGACTTTTTGAACTTGCGGGTCAACGGGTCTCATAACCGGTTCCATGGATAAATCTGTGTCGGGTCTCTTCAAGCGAACGTCAACCTGTGGGTCACCTAGCTTGACATCAACAATCGAATGCCCATGGCGAAGGTGTTCCACTCCTGGCACTTCTTTCACATCGAATATGGGTTTTTTCCTTCTGTTGTATCCAGCATTTACATGGTCACGGGATAACGTTGGCAACCCGCCCGCCATGTTGTGTGCTATAACATCAGGTTCGAACCAATGTTTAGGTTCTCTGTTAAGCGTCGCAGCTTCATTTATTGCTTTTTTATGTTTCTCAATCCAGTTCAACCGTAGTCTATTTTCTTTTTCATAATTTTCTATCAGGAAAATAATTATTTTCGGATTAGTAATATCTATTAGAGGCATTTTCTTAAATGTAGTAAAAGTAGTAGTTTGAAAAGTAGAGAAAAAAATGTCGATAAATGTCGGTTTTAACAAAATTAAATAATTATTAAAATTTTATGTACGCACGTAAAAAAATATTTGACTTCAAGTGACATTTTTGTATATTTTTTAATTTTGTGTAATAGTAAAGCAAGCCTAAACACTTAGAGATGCGACGAGAGTGTGTTAGACACATTTTAGGACATTAACGACAAAAGTCACTATGATTTTTAATTTACATATGTAGTGCCATTGTAGAAAACCATTTCTTTCGCACCTGAATCAACGAAAAGAACCCGTAGAAGCGAAAAGAAGCCCAATACATTCATCGAATTTCTAAGTGCTCACCGGCCCACTGGACTCCACACTTTCTCAAAGATGGGAGTAACGCATCCCGATATACGAAAGTTTATAATAGCTCATTTGACCGACCGGAAAAATAAGTCAGGTTGTATAAGATGCCACTTAACAACCTGGGAACCCGCAGGAAGAAAGGTGTAGATAACATAGACCAGGGATTGCGAAAATAAAATAAGCGATTCAGAATCAAAATCTGATCGTGGTATAAAGAGTGTTTTAATTCAATATCATTTAAGAAATAGAACTTTATATTATAACCGGTTGAAAATTTATGTTAAAACAACACGACAAATCTTGTCGCCAGCTCCCTAATAGCGTTGGCGGGGAGGACGGATTGCCATAGTCACGACCCTCACACACGCCTCGCCCGCTCCATGTTCAATACTCTCTTCATACAAACACGCCGGTTGCGAACTCTCGACACCTTCGGACGGTACCTACCCCACCAATCTGATCATGATGTGTCGTGGTGTTCTTCGGTACCTGAATCCTCTTTTTAACAAAGTATTAAATATTTATCTATCTACTAACTGTGAGATTCAATGCAATAAGGCCACCATCATTATTGTTTTATAGGTATTATCATTATTGTTCTTACATCTTAAGACATCAATTTTAGTGTTGTTACCCAAACTGAAAAATGTAATTTCGATTTTGTGGGGTGAAATATCAATTCAGACCTTGATATCGATTAAGTTCGATTCTTCGATTAATTCTTCTCAGATATTGCCTACTAGTAGTAGTATACACGTCAGTATTCTTCATAATTGTGCAGATACCTGCATACAACCCTACTATGGTTCAAGCCTTGTCGTGGCGGTGTCGTAGTAGCTGAGGTGAACCCAGGCGAAGCCCCTCCTGCAAGAAGAGGGAGGTAAATATCCGGAGGCGGAAGCGCTCTCGGTACCCCTCTTATAGGAAGAGGGTCTTCAAAGAGCAACATTCAAAGAGGTTGTCCTTTAGTGCGGGGCAACCCCATCTGTGGAGGTGTAGCCGGTCCCTTAGGGGGTTAATTAGCCGTCGAGGTGCCGATTTGTTGTTCCGGGGCACTGATGGCACTCGCGGTGGTTTCAGTGGGTATTCGGCATTATCATGTGCTGCGAGTCACTACTGGACCCCACCCAGTGAAGGTACGTAAATACGTTTCCCCGCGTCAACAACAAAAAAGGCACCTACATACAAGGCTGTATTAGTAAAACTGTGTTACAATGAAGCTGTAGTCAAAGGCGAATTATTTTTACAATTATTAACTAATTTCGGTCATTGCTATTTGGACCACTAGTTTTATGAAATAGGTTTTATTTTCACTTTTATTGGCAGTTAAGTAAAAGCGCATTTCAAGTTCAAAATTAATTTACTATTAAATATTTGGGTAAAGTAATAAATGAGCACAGATAATTTCAAAATTTGTTTATTCATAAATAAATAACATTTTTGTTTGAAACAAAACAACCTCCATGATTATTCACACACCATTCACAGTGAATTACATTTCATAATTTTCTAATTACGTTCTAATAATACTTACAGCAATCTTAAGTTTACGTTGTACACATATCATTACCACAATTGAGATTTTTTATGAAAATTTTCTAATGCTTATAGAGAGAATTCCAATATTTTCATACTTCATGTTTGGTCATATAATTGAATGATAAAATTTTGTTAAAAATCTAAGAAGAAATTGATTGACAAAATTCATTGGAAAGCACAGGCTGTATTCTAACTTATCAAACATCGTATGTAAAAAAAGAATATTATATTTGATCGACCGTCTTGGCGTTCATTGAAAGAGGCGTATGTCCAGCAGTGGACCGATAAGGGCTGAAAATGAGGTTGATATTTACAAAATGAGAAAATTCATACATTTATTTTAACCAACATAGACAAATATTAAAAATGGAATGAGTAATTTTCACACTCATTTTTCACACTCAATTATAAGTAAAGGCTTATATCTCCCTGAACTTCCAACTTTGTCTACAAATTCAACATTACAGAGAAACAGAATTGAAATTCATGACGTACTTAAAAGATTGTTAATTTTTATCAAACCATTACCTAATTAAAATGATTTGATACCTTACTGGTTTCACTTGGCACCAATAAAAAGTACCTATACATAAAAAAAACACAGAACATCGTAAATAAGAGCGCATTTTTTAATCGATGTCAAAAATATTTTTAAGCTTCAGAATATTCTACTAAATTAATTTCTTTGCTTTTGTGGCAGCTCATAAATTATTAATTTCCTTTGCGTATGCTCCGTTTCGCGAGGAGATTAAAAAAACTGAAATTGCTAGCTCAAAAATCATTTTACGACTTAAACTTCAATCGTGCGACGGTAGAGCGCGCTAGTGAAACCAGGCCGCCAGGTGAAATGTAACCATTGAATCGATAATGAATCGATTAGTAACGAGTATTAGTCGATGGAATATATTACAATTTTAATTGACATTAATTTTTTTTAACCTATACATAAAAATAAAATTGTTGTCTCTGTCCGAGGTAAACGTGGATACTATTGAATCAGCATGAAACCACGACCATTCGACACGGAATCATTTGCAGATGCTTTTAGGACATTATCTTATTTTAATAAAATATTTATCATTAATTGTACTGTATTCGCTTAACAAAGCAGGCGGGAGGCTAGTTTAAAAATACAAAGGATAGAAAAATATTAGTGGAATGAACAAACGGCACCGTAACTGTCGAAATGGTTGCGAGCGAGGCTGCGGTTCCTAAACGGCTGAACGAAAACCTGTGGAGAGCCAAGTGCTCATTAAAAAAAAAGTTAGTTCCGTTAATAATTTGTTATTTACAACGAGTGACTAATGTCCATCGCATAGATATGGACACTTAAACTTACGAACTAGACCACGTAACACTAGTGCATTTTCCAGAATAAACTTTTTCCCGGGTCGAGAGGTCAATTTTAGTAAACTATGCTATAAAGAATTTTTGGTATATTGGTCATTTATTTGCTAAATGTCACGACAGTTAGGCCCTGATGTCTGTGGTGCTCGAATACACATAAAAACGAAAAGTAGCAACACATGAATTTCATGTTAAAAATAGGAATAGAATGAGGTAAGTAAAAGGGCGTACGCGAGTTGTTTAAAAATTGTGTGACGATTTCGACGTATCCCTGTTCTCCTACGTGCTTCCAGTTTCTTCTTAAACCATATCTATAAATGTAAGACATCCCTTATATAAACCGTTAACCTATTCTCTAGCATGTACGTATTCTCTTAAGAGGTGATTTCCTTCTTATCGTAATTCCACTTCTCATAACATCTATGAGTCATTTTACCAGAGGATGATTGATACTGATTTAGGCATGGCTTTCATAAACGATAAGAATTACCAGTAATTATAATTTGTACAATTCCTTGATACAATAATTTTTACTATTATAGTGAATAAAAATATATGACAGAAAACAAAACAATTAGTTCGTTTTATCAATAATTCCTATGAAGTCTTAGTTTATCGATAATAGATGCAAGTATTATCTATTCGACCGGGTAATCGATGTTTTTAGAAAGACTCGACATACCTAATCGGGATACGTCACTGATGTCTGAGATGTGACGCTCTCTCAGACATTTTAGCCATACTAAACAAATATCACACGAACACAACACACACATGGGCATATTTATAGTTTAAGCCACCTATAATTTATATCAGAATAAGTTTTCAAAAGAAACTAATCGAGAGGGACTAACTCGATTATTTAATAGACGAGGCTGAATAATCATTATTTAAGTAAGATTTCGACCTAACAGTAGTGATTTATTAACAGCAAACTCATCAATATTTTTCGATCGTAACATATATTATGTATACTAATCGACATAGATAAAATCGCCCATTCTTCCGAGACTATATAAAATATATTTCTACATCAGAAATTAAAATATATACTAATATAAAAATATCTACTATAAGTCCCATTTTATGGGAAATCATTATTGTATAGAGTAAGATGTTGGGTACACCCATGTTACTAGTATACAGAAAACAATTCGCTTCCAATTTTAATGCGGAGGTATGTAACATTTGCTAAGTAAAAAGCAAAATATATATTCGTAAAGCTTTACCAAACTATTGATCTAAGACATTTGGACGCTATAATTCTTTTAACATGCTGAGTTGGCAGAATGTATTATTTAGCTCGCTGGTCTCAGCAGAATGTTCCATTCAATTCGCTACGTTCAGTGCAACACATTGTGTTGGCACCACGTTTAATTAAACTCACTGAGTTGGCACAACTTTCAACTCGCTAAGATCGCAAAGTGATTAATTCAACTCGGTAAGTTGGCAGAACTTGTTGGGGTCACGTGTCATCAGCGTGGTGCTACATACCAAACCCACCACTGGATTCTCAAGGTTTTCAAATTTGGAATTGGTCTCAGACGACAAGCTGACAGTGTTACTGCTGTCTCCCTCATACGTGTTCTCGGTATCGTCGATGTGTGAAGACACGCTAGTTTTGTCGTTCTTGTCTTGTAAGTTCTCCTTCTCTACGGCGTAATCGTACTTCTCGCTGCCGTTGTCGCTATTGGACAACTCTATCCAATGTGCCCTGTTGCTTTTGACACGGTCGAGCATCGGTTGTAAAGACGACGACAGGACAGCGAATGCCTGAAATTGAGCAAACAATATCTCAATAACAAAACTTGAAACAACTTGGCGACATCTGTATATAAGATTCACTAGTATTCATGTATCTCATAAACATAATTTCACTTGTAGTATGGCTCGGACGATGCCGAGGAAGTTGTAGTAATCCTCCTAGGAATCACCAGTCAACAACACGCGCGGGTTGCTACCCTAACAATGCTAGACTAAATCTTTCCTCGGTGATACCCTTATCCATTGGTGAAAACCGCATGAAAATACGTTCGGAGCATTTTCAGAAAATCGACCATACAGACTGACAGCTTTCAGGGAAACTCCATAGTATGTATAGGTATCATTAAAAGTGGAGCGATAGACTCGTTTTCCATTTTTTCCGACCTGAACTTCTATGAAAGCAAAGAGAAGCCCAATTCAGTTTTATCGGATTGCTATAAATGCTCGTCGGGCGACGAGAGTAGGTTTGGGGTCGAAAAGGTGAGCCTTCTTTACATGTGGAAACCTCCTGGGATATCACTTCAGCGGGGCTATTGCGGAAGTAATTATGTCAGACTCGAACCAACTAAAACCAAACGGCGTTCCGTCCCGGTATTCAGTGCCGAGGTGACCAGGTACCCTAAATAAAGTATGAGCCGTGGAGGTCTCAGCAGACGTGCACATCCTATTGTCTAAATTGGTAGTCTCGCTGCGCGAATAGTGGAGAATCCAGCCACCCTCCAGCTAGAGTGACATGTGCACTTTGGATCATCCCTACTTTGCATTCTGCATGTTTTCCATGGGCGCTGGGCAGCACCACCCAGTGTCCCGAGGCCTCCCAACTACCTCCTTGGTTACGTCGTCCTCACGTGCATAATTACCTCGTATATCGGCAGGCATATCGTGTCTATAAACTTCACTTGCATGGCCGGCAGCTGATCTTCTTTGTCTCTATTCATAATATCCTGAAAGAAGGAATGCCACATTTAATATCAATATCCACATTTATGTTTTGTCCATCGTCATCATCGGTCAATTTTGACCCACTTCTGGATATTTACAGTTTGTCCTTTATGTAACAATTGCACAATGAGGTTGGTTCGAGTCACCCTGTTGAAGTAACTCGCCCGCCACCAGTGCAGCCACGCGGCGCTCCACAGGCCACGGCTTTGTATGGCTGCCAGTCGAACTTGAGGTGTTAGCTACCTACCATGTGCGGGTTGAGGATCCGCCGCTTAAGGCCTCGCTGACGGGAGAAATCGCCCGCCACTAGCGCGGCCACGCGGCGCTCCACAGGCCACGTGTTTGTATGGCGGCTAGTCGAAATTGTGGTATTAGCTACTTACTATGGGCGTTAGTTTGTGGTTCTGCCGCTCAAGGCCTCCCTGTCGGAAGAACTCGCCCGTCACTAGAGTGGCCACGTGGCGCTCCATGGCCACGGTTTCGTATGGCGGCGAGTCGAACTTGAGGTGATAGCTACTTACTATGGGCGTTAAGTTGATGTTCTGTCGCTCAAGGTCTCCCTGTCGGAAGAACTCGCCCGCCACCAGCGCGGCCACGCGGCGCTCCACAGGCCACGGCTTTGTATGGCGACCCGTTTAACTTGAGGTGTTACTTACATATCATCACTGCTGGTCATCTCCACAGAAACTGTGGGGGGTTACGGGCATCGAGGCGAACCTAAAAACCCGGGTTGGGTCACAAGAGGACGACTATCCCCTCGGTAACGGGGCCGCAATAAAATTGCCGTTTGCCATCCTGGCTTTTGGCTCAGGGAAATGTAGGCCCATTTAGGGCCTGTGTGTTATGTGGTATGTTGTGACTGTAGTGAGTAGCGATTGGGTGTGTCATGCGTGCGCATGTGTGATCCTCGTCCGAATCGCAGGACACGCAGTCCTAGTCCGCTTGGTGGATCACGGGG
>JAFELO010000260.1:78939-100705 GCA_017140195.1 Eumaeus atala | reverse complement strand
TGTCTGCCCTATTGAACATAGCGCTCGACAATCGAACCACAAACTCATCCAGCGACTCTATCCGCAAGTCACGCGCGATCACATCATTGCGGACGTAGCGACCTGCACCCGTGATGACCCGTAGGGATATATACTTATCATGGGAGTTAGGTTGAGGTTCTGTCGGTCAAGGTCTTCCTGTCGGGAGAACTCGTCCGCCTCTAGCGCGGCCACGCGGCGTTCCACAGGCCGCGGGTTTGTATGACGGCCAGTCGAGCCTGAGGTGTTAGCTACTTACTATGGGCGTTAGGTTGAGGTTCTGCCGCTCAAGGTCTCCCTGTCGGAAGAACTCGCCCGCCACCAACGCAGCCACGCGGCGCTCCACGGGCCACGGCTTGGTTATAGCGGCCAGGTCACACGCCGTCATCAGCATCGCTCTCAGCAGTGCGCGCCGCTCTTCGCAGCCCCACGCCACAGTAGATGGCTCGTCGCTGACCAGGTCGATGAACGCCTTACGTTTGCTGAAAGTTTACGACGAAATTTTGAAATATTCATCAGATCATAGGATTATCAATCGAGATGTGGACTGATGAAAGAATGTCGATCCTAGCTAGCTATAGGGACTAGCAAACTGCGCAGGACATATTCTAGCTCACAAGTGCACTCCCAGTTCCCTGGTACTGTTGTTCCGATGGGACGGCAATCCGACACGACCGGGGCGAAATCAGACGCAGGACCGACGGCTTAACGTGCTCTCCGAAACACGCGGTGAACCACCACCAACTTTAACTTGTTGTCATTACCCAGATATTGAATAATCATTACGATGAATTTATAATTCTTATATTTTTATACATTAATGAATTTTGGCAATATTTCGTGAAATATCCGTGCGAAGCCGGGCCGGGCTGCTACTGCATTTTTTTTGTTGCATACCTGCAAGGTCTAATGCACCGTACACCCATGAGCCGACAGGATGTGTCGTATTTAGCAAGATTGTGCCACTACAGAACAGCCCACAGAGTATTCGGCTGCTGTGATGGGGTGTGCAGGATGTATCGGCGACGGGACACTGTGTGTATCCAACTACATGTATGAGCTTAATATTAGAGCCATGCTGCATTGCAGCTGAATTGGGCCGGCCCGACCTGGGAAATAGTTTTCGCTCACAAGATATCGCTATAAAGTGACAGGTATGCTGTTGCATTCCATGTATTTTGTCGGTCGGAGGCTAATTGGAGGGGAGAAGGAAAGGACGGCACCGCATAAGTATGTCTATGGGCGTCAGTACACAACCAACAGGAAACGCTACATCTATTTTCTTCTGATTAAATTAGTTGCAGGCCCCAGTTTTAGCATTCCCTCGGGCTCCCAACGATCATATCAAATGGTCACAAGTGGTGGCCGCTATCGATCCTAGAGACACAGGAGTAGTAGCGGTGGGAAACTGTGGGGGGACTTACACGAAAAAAGATCTGGGCCTCAGTAGACCAGACGCTCCGATCGCTCGTTTTCCCAATCAGACTATACAAAAGGTGAACAAACCTAAAATAAACAGCTAGATCGGTGGACAGAATCGCATCTTCGAGCACTTTTACGATCTTCTCGTAGTCGTCCGAGGACAAGTTGGCCAGGATCTGGTTCCCCGGCGAGTTGAGGATCATGAGACACTGGTCGAAATGATGGTGCTCCATGGTGGACGTGGAGTACAGCTGCGCCAGCGGCGAGGACGCTCTGGAAATAGTTCACATCAGTTAGAAGACAAACATTCTAAAAGAGGTGTCAATGTTTAAGTAGGGTGTTAAAAATGTTTGTAATAGATTTTTTATAGTAATTATAGTAATGGGGTAAATCAGAAGTCAAAAACCTTTTGATGACTACCTACGCTCAAAACTAACGAAATTATCATTATGCCGATCAATAGGCATCGGTTATCACCTAAAGGCCCCGACTGCTACGAAGCAGTACCCTCATACTATCTAGTAAATCTGGTTGTTTCAACTTCGGTTTACGGACGATATAATTTTACGTGATAAAGGTTCACTAATTGACCAGCAAACGCATCGCTCGATGGAGTGAAAGGGACGAATTGTTGCGCTCTCGCTCGCAGACTCTGCCCTCTCGGAACATTACTATGGCGTCGTTTTCGTGCAGCTAGCGTAATCGATTGACAGGACGTTATCACGTCAAACTCACTTTATTTGAAACGAGTTGTTGGTACCCCGGTGGTCGAGGTCGTGGCACAGACAGCCGATGATCAGCGCCAGGCACTCCAGCTCTCCGAAGATCTTCCACCATTGGGTCTCCTGAAATTAAACATTGATATTAAGCATCTGAGCGATCCCGTTTTATTTTGATCCAAAATGTTAATAAGTTTCTTTGAACTGAAACTCTCAAGAACACTAGTTCTTGAGGTGCTTCAGAGCAGTTGGTCAGAGTTGTTAATATCTCAATGTTAGATACACCATACATAAATGAAGATTATATTATAGTTCCCCTGAAAATGGAGGTGAAACGACTCAGGGCGACAACTACTCTCATTTTTGTTCTAGCTGTCTACCCCTCGTAGACAGCTAGTACAAAAATAATTACTAAGAAGAGACGTTATTGAAGTTCTAAACAAGTCTCTAATCTCACAATTAATAGGCTAATAGGCCTAAGTCACAGCATATAAGTTTAACCTTTATCTTTGAATGCACAGTAATAAAAGGAAAGTACGTAACCACAGTAACTTAGCTCGTGGCGCCATTCTCCGTTCTGTGCGTGTACCTGCGAAAACTGTTATTTTGTTTCAACTTACACGGCGCCAGCTATACCATCGTCCATTGGTGTTAATTTGTAGTGTTTTGTGGCTAAGTCGCCATAAGTAGTCCTTCTAGTGTTAAAAGACCATGCTCGTCGTAATCTAAGTAAGGTCTGTGATACTGGGATGATGTTGATGCCGTTTTCATTTCGTAACACAAACCGAGAGAGCCTTATTAACATACAAATGGGTGGAAAAAGTTGCGAGCGCAAAGATTACGAAATTATGAAAACTCCCTTGAATAAAGAAATTTCATCTTTTTTATAACTCGGCTGCGTGCCACAATTGGACAGAATAGAAATGAGGTATGTTTCTTGCTTTCGAGGAGTAGCAATATCTTATAAACTGCGTCTTTGTGAATGGTGGCGAGACTCTTGCTCGCATGACATCGCCTTAAAGTGACAGTCCCGCAGCTTGGGAGTTGGTTGTCCGTGGACAAGCCATCTTCATGACAATAATGAGGATAATATGGGCGTCAGTAGGAATCGGTAATGGTGGCACATTGGGGTGATAAGATGAGGGCAACGCATCCACATATGCGGATGTTAGCGGGCGTGGCTAGTCACCAGATACCTCCGACTGTTAGTTTGCCCACCAAAAAAATGCATGAATCACCACCACCACCGAGCTAGTGGCTCACAGCACACTCATACTCGTTTACACTCGTCACGTTTCTCGATTTTCATCACCACATTAATGTTTATTCGCGGACAGATTAAAATCCTCGTTCATACATGTTAACTCCTACGCTCGGCGCTGATTGCTTTGTTTGAAAATGTCACAGAGTGTCAACATAATGTTTCGTCCCAAAAATGATCTATCAAACTGTTATCATCATATTTTCTTTAACTTTGATCATAACTTTTGGTAGATGGAAGGTGTCCATTAAGAGATGCCACTATACTAATATTAATGTTTTTTTATAGTGGGGACGTTGGTGACTACCGCACCCAGGGATATCCGCACAGTGGTCATTCGATATTTTCATCTTCTTTCACGCATTGTAGAAATACGTCATATATCATTCTGCGCATAGCTGTACCTTTGCCTCAAAACTGTAATATTATTTCAGTTGTTTGTGTGTTCAATGTTGCGTGTTTTGTGGCAAGGCATGGTAAACTAGGATGCAACTAGCAGGATGTTACCGGTATCGCGTGGGAGGTACCTCCCCGGTCGAGCTGGCCCAATGCGGCTGCAAAGCATGGCAATATCTCTAAGCATTGCAATACATCTAAGCATTGCGATACATCTAAGCATTGCAATACATCTAAGCATTGCAATACAACTAAGCATTGCAATACCTCTAACCATTGTAATACCTCTAAGCATTGCCATACCTCTAAGCATTGCAATACCTCTAACAAAAATAATTATAACAACATCATCATTTAGGACGCGGCGTGTTACAAGAACTGTACAGAGTCATTGTGACCGATCCCTAACCTCGCCGGTAAGTAAATGGAATAGGTATAATCTCCTATGCAACGGAATTGGGCCGGCACGGCCTTGAAAGTACCTCTAGCTCACTTGATACCGGCGTAAAATTGCAGTTTGTGAGTAGCCGGTGGCCCATTGGGGGTGGGGGATGAGAGGAGGGCAACACATCTGCGTCACAATCATGCGAATGTCCATGGGCGTCGGTAGTCCGATTTCTCGTTTGCCCCCTTATGCCATACAAAAATCTACGCGGCATCCACATGGGACTCAAATATATCGATGTTTTTTTTTGCTGTATGGTAATCACCATCATGATTTGCAATTATTTTCAGTACTCAATAAATTTACTTTACCGAGGAAGGTTATAAGTTATATATCGTCACGCGGACAAATGGGAACGGAGAATTCGAATGAAAATGGTGCCGCTAATATGTTACTAGAACACTGTAGCTAGAATGTAACATCTGCGTTATAACAAAAATGCACTTTACAGCCAAAACTCACCGTCAATATAGCGAACATCATCTGGGCGACGTTGAACGCGTGCCTCCAGTTGTGGTAGGTTACATTGCGGTAATTCTTCTTGACGCTCAGCAGCCACCGGCATAGCACGCTGTAGTCGATGTGGAAGCGCTCCACGAAGTCGAGGTCGAGGAACATGCGCAGACACGCGGTGAGGGTCTCGTCATCGGTCATGTCTATGTCGTCGAACTCCAGCTCGTGGAGGCTGAAGTGCACTGAGGACGGTATCCTTAGAGTCTGCGAGAAGAAAAGCTGCTTTCAATATTAATTATATTCAGAATCTAGAATTCTTAACTCTACTTATGTTACATAAATACAGTTGGTCTATGAAAGCGTTTGCGAGCAATAGTCTCAGTGTCAACGTAGCGTTTACGACGCGCACGTTACGCAGGAGGCCGCGGGTTCAAATTCCCACCAGGTCGTTGATTTTATGTCTATGTATTATTAATGTAATAATGTATTTAATATATTATATTAATATGTTTTTATAATAATAAAGTTTCCTAAATTCATAAAATATATTGTCGTTATCTAGTACCTGACACAAATGAGGTCCTTACCGTACACAGTACAGGTCTATGCTAACGAGCGACAAGTCCACAGGACATCATAATTATTAATACCGATGTGTATGTGCTATGTAACGAATTTTGTGCCGTTTTGGAGTGCAGTGGCCTTGGGGAGATGGATAGATAGAGCAACGCGGTTGACAATAAGCAAAAATATATATGTTAAAAAAATAACAGTCAGCCCGCGAGCAGCTAAAACAATGTGTTTTTAAAAACCCTGCAGACCATTAATTGGCTAAAAGATATCCCCCTGTTCCACGTGTACCATGAGTCATCTAAAATAAAAGACGCGGGCTTTTAAATGTTACATTACTAATAATAGTATGGTTTTGGCATAGCAGTCGAGATGAACGAGCCAAATGGGGCGTCGAATCCAGTACAGCATCCTTGGTACACTCCTAAAACTAGGTTTTGCTATAGATGCAACTAATGGATAAAACCTAAACGTATTAATTTTAAATGTAACTAAATATCAATATATTTTTTTACAAACGTTAAACCATAATGTATTCATCATCTTCCGCAAATGTTTACAAAAATATCTTACAAAATGACTAAGTTAATAACCTTTTTCATTCAAACATACTTATCATAGCAAATTGTTATATAGTTAAATGTATTAAGGAAGGCCTAACTGATCCACCTAGGACCGGCGGTAAAATGCGTAAAAACATTTTACCTGCTTTAAAAAAATAAATGAAATGCTACCACCGGAAAAAATATGTAGATCAGTTTTAGTATTTAACTATATTGTTAAAAGCTGAGCGGGTCACAGGTTGCAGTGGCAATGAAATATCACGGTCATTATTCAAAATAAAAAATAGCCAATAATTACTTTGAGTCGGAAAAAGAAAAAAAGACATGTGTGTGAAGTTTCATTAAAAGCGGTCCGGATATTAGCAAGGATAGACATCGTGACATGGGTATTTTATATTAGGATGTTATAGATGACAAAGGGTAGAGTTGGACCGGACGTCTGCGAGACAGGCTGAACCTATTTGTATCCACATATGTATTTACATTACAATCCGTTTCGTAGGCCCCAAAGGCCGTCCGATCTGTGTTTAGAAGTCTTAAGTGTTGACGGTGTAATCTCGCCCAAAAAATGCCCATCTGGCCGCCGATTAATCGAGCTGTACTTGTTCACAGCGTGGTCTCATTAACACCACATATATTTCTCAGTTCGTGTACGTTTCTGTAATTAAATTCTCTAAGTTGCTTGTGCGCCTCCGGCCTGATACGTCTTATTGGGGTTGGGAGGCTCCCTCATTATTTAAGTCTTATTATGTGTTTAGTATCATAATTAAAGTCATTAGTCGCCTGCCATTCGTTGATACGGTTTCTTGTTTGTCCGTTCTCTGATGAAGTAGGCAAAGTTACAGTTTGATTTAAAATGTTGTCACACAACAAACTTGAAAATTTAAGCAACTAGATTTAACTTAATTACCCGATAATGGGTTTAGTAAATTCTGTCTCACAGGTAATTGCCTAAATACCATCGATGCTATATAAGTCCTAGCGCAAAACCCCACTTTACCAAGAGACCGGTTGTTTGTCCCCCAATGTAATAAAATAATCTTATAACACATTGAGAAGAGGTAGTGCCATGTTCCATAGGAGCAGATAGGGCTACATTCTCCTATGCAACGGAATTGGGTCGGCACGACCGCGGAGGTACCCCTCGCTCACATAATATCGCCGTATAGTGACATCTTCAGTGTCGCGTTTCATGCGGTTTGGGAGTAGCCGGTGGCCCATTGGGGGGTGGGAAAGGCGGGCACCGCATCGGCATAGTAATTATCTGGATGTGCATGGGCATCGGTAGTCGTTAAAAGGCTCCGATTGTTCGTTTGCCCCCTATACTATAAAAAAGAGAAAAAACTGAGTACATTATTGGAGAAGGATCAAATTAATTGCCCCTGCTGACCTCCCCAAGATGAGAGATAGGCTCACCTCAACCTCAATCTCACGGATTGGTTGCGTTTATATATCTGTGTCTTACGCCAGATCACTTCAGGAGCCCATGACAAATTCATGTTACAGGTCACTACGTCTGGAAACCAGTGACGCTTTATAAAATAATATTAAATGCCACCTGTGTCCATTCTAAACGGAGGACTCCTCTGATCCACGGGCCGTGGCATTTTGCCGAATTGCCACCCTTTTGATGCGCTACGGCTGAGCCACGTCCACACTGATTCACGCTTCTTCTCACGGCAATTGCCTCGCAAGGCGGCTCGCACTGTGTACACGCGCCTAATATAATACGCGAGTATCCGGACTTTGCGCAGGCAAACGACTGCCTTGATCTGCGTGCCTTTGTGCAAAACAAAAAATCTACTTTGATTGTTTAATTTGCTAATCAGTGGAACGATAAGTCGGATTTGAAAAAATCTTCTTGCCTATGAAAGCTACATTCATGAGGAAGGTTATAGGTATAATAGAGCCGATGTTACGCCGGTGAAACCTCAAGGCGCTTCTGGTATGAATGTGTGTTTGTTGTTTTGTAAAGAGTTAGCTTCAATTAGCAGATATTATTTCGTGTACATAGACATTAGAACATACTACATCTGTAGGGACACTTTTATCCTGATCGAACATATTATATACATATTATATACAATAATATTTATTGAAACAATGTTGTCGTCCAAAGCCTTATACTTCTCGTAGGTATCTCCTTAGTATTACAACAAGTGCTTCGGCATGCTAGTTGCAATGCATCAAACACTTTTATTGACGTGATAACCTTTTTTACATCGATAGCGTAGCCGCATGCATGACGTCATAGTAACGTTCCGAGTCATATTAACGTTCCAAATAGGCGGAGCCTCCGATCGACACTTTAGCACGTCGTTAAGTAAAAATCTAACGACTAAATACTTGTCGCGCTCAAATCGTCAACTAAGATGGGTACTACTTACTTTTCTTCTATTCGGAGGTCGTGGATCGGAAATTTGTGATTTATCTGATTTTTATGTTCGCAATAGGCTAAATATATATAAACTTGTTTATGCAGCGAATATATTTTTTTACCTTGCTGCACTCGACTCAATTGTTAGTCACTATCCACTGGTTTGGTACCTCTGCGTTAAAGAACCTTATTTAATAAATTGGAATCCAATAATAATTGTACTCACTCTCAACCTCTGGGCGTCATCGAGCGAAGCCGACGCGTGGTAGCTTAAAACCTGAAACATGACGAGGCATTAATTAGGCACGCTTAATTAGGAGGGCCGCTATTTTAGGAGAGCGCTCGACAAACTGATTTAATATTTAACTGATACCCCGCCGAGGTTTTTAACTGAATTTTACATTTTATTTCACATTACTCTGCACAAAAGGTGCTGGAAAAGTTTGCCCTTACGGGTTTATTAGGATGTCGACTTTTCCATCGTTTACATTTTGCTACCGTTGGGGTAGCAAAATGATGTTATGTGAGTATGTAAAAAGCTTTCACATGTAAGTACTTATTGAGATTTTTAGCCTGTTACGTTGTATGTACTACATTTTTTCTACTAACGGTAAGGAGGCACTGTTTAAAGAACTTTTAAACTGTTTAATAAAATTTCAAGACACATTGTCTGAAATCGGTCGTATAAAAGATGTGCACATGTCAAATGATGCACTTTATGAAAATAACTTAAAATCATGGGCATGTGAGCTTGACATTGTGATTTAGTAAATCAACGGCAGTGTATATAATACTTCATACTTACATCTAGTGTGACGCTTTGTTTTGCCATCGCCGTTATCGCCTTTTCATACATATGCGTATTGTGTATGCCCATACCGCAAAATATAGCGAAAGCTTCCACGAAATTCTCATCATTTTTCGTGAATAACAACCCGTCGAACTTGTTGACGAGCTGAAAATAAAAATGGTATTTAACAGGCGTTTGTGCTAAAAATATCTGCAGACGGACGGTGTAGATATACATTTCAATATCGTCCCTCGCCCTTAAGTTTCGGAGCACCAGGGTGTCTGAGCCCTTAAAATCGACCCATAAATCTTGGCCACAGAGCGATCAAAATATATTTGATAACGAGACGATTTTTCTATGTATTAACATAGTTACATCTAGGTATAATAGTTACACTGATACATTATTATGAAGCGAAAGCTTTCTGCATTTGTACTAGATCCTCTTTAGGTTCCATAGCAAGTGACAAAAAACGGAATCTTTACAGTTTCGTCGTGTTCGTCTGTCCCTCCGTATGTCACAGACGATTTACTTGGAAGATTATGTGCACTATGTGTTTGAAATTTGAAAGGTAGACGTATTTTATAAACCGCAACAGATAGATGTAGTATAATGTTGAAAAATAAAATTATTGAGGGATGTTTCAATCAAAAGGGCTTTTAAGTCACCAAATGACTCTAAAAAAATGTTCCCATTTTCATACGAGTTAAACGAAATCCTAATCTTAAGTTATATTCTTAACCGTTTAGTGTTATCGTCGTTTTTTACCTAGACTGTGGACATTAGTATCAATCCCCGCAGGCTGTGGATAGGGGTTGTCATGTAAGACGACCCGTCCGCGCGATGAACAAACCAATTTTAAATAAGTAAACAGTAAATGTTTTTAGTCATTTTTTTTTACCTCAGAGGGCATTTCATAGTTCCTTTAGATTCTGTTTATGAAGGCACACTTAGTTTTATTGTGCCATCGTAATGAAAACCAAAAGAACTATTAATTTCTGCGGAATAAAGAGTGATTTCATGTTTTTCCAGACTGGACCTAATATTAGAGCCAAAATCTAATATTAGATCAAAAATACGCACTTATAATACTAGTAGAATTATTCATATCCGGTTAACAAAGTTCACAGTTCACTTTTTCCATCGCTGATTTCTACTTGGTTTATTGATAGGAATAAATGGCATTGTTTGATTAAATAAGAAAAATGACCATGCATCCCAAAAGAAAATACGAGAAGTGTTTCTATTTTCACAAAATTACCAAAGTCCCAGTATCTAGTTGTTGAATATATTGAAATTGTGAATTTAATTTCATGAGTGCGCACTGCGACATCTTAGCGATACCCATTCGAAGTTGTTGCAGAGCATTCGGCGAACAGTGGCCTTGTTTACACTCGTATCTGTAGTTGGCAAAATCAAGATCCGTCGCATGCAGTGTCTATGTGAATCGTTTTATCGCGTACTGTCTCACTCTTTTACTTTTTATTTTTGATGGCATTTTTTTGTTTTCTATATTATATTTTATTATTATAGGGTTTAATTTTTTTTATTATAGAGTGTAAAACTGGCTCAGGAATCCTTCTGATGACCACCGCCAGCACATCTTTACTTCTTCCCTCTAAGGGGCCATTGTCTACTCAAAAACCGAATAAAACACGATAGCGTAGCTGTCGATTCACGGCGGTATCATGTGAATGAGATGTGTCGGCTCCCTCCCTGTGCCGGCTCAATTCAGCCTCAATGCAGCACGGCATTACCTCTTACTTAAAAAAAGAGTGCGAACGAAACTGGTTTTTCAGTCGAAACCGAAAGTCACGTGTTCATATTTAAAGTGCTATTATTTAATAAAGCCTATAGTAGAATTTATTATTTATAAACATTTTCGTTATTTAATTTGAATACACACAGTTAGAAAGTGTTAGTACCATTGCTGCATTGCACAATCTAAAGCTCATTTTTTTTGACGACCAGCTGGCTCAGTTGTTAACGTGGTGGTTGGTCCGCGTGTTATACCAGAGGTCGCGGGTTCGAATCCCGCCTAGGTCATGGATATGTATATATATATATATATATATATATATATATATATATATATATATGTACTATATGTATTTCTATACTAAAAATCTTAAGTATATAACTTTCTTAAATTTATAAAAATTTTAAATTAAGTATATTTCTGTTGTCAAGTACCTGGAACACAAGTCCTTACGGTATTTACCACAGGGCTTGGGCTGGGCTAACGCACTGTGAGAAGAACACAGACAGACATTATTATTTATTTGGGCCGCTTTTCGTGCGGTTTGTGTGTAGCCGGTGGCTGATTGGACCCGAAGAGGAACGGAGGGTAGCGCATCTACATGACAACAATAATGAGCGACTCTTTTGCCCCCTATACTATACAGAAAAAAGCGTATGCTTTACATCAAATAATTTACCAGTATAAGTTCGAGATGTCGTCGATTTTTACAGTTATTCAGTCTTTTTGATGAAATTCATGATATTAGGTGAACAGAAAGCTTAACTCGTGCAATACAAAGGTCAAAATCTGTGGCATGAAACGGCCGATTACACTTAAAAGTTTTATTTTCTATTCTACAATTGATAGCGTCAGTTGACCTCTCCAGACCCTCTGTGACAAGTATGTGTATAGGCATCAGGCTGAAATTCATATCAAACTCTAAGGTCCCCAACTACATGGAGCAGACTATAAAGGAAACTTCAAAGTCAATGCAATCAAAAGAGGCGGCTATTTATATTGATATTTTGACTCTAGCAAGGTTACTAAAACCCATTCCCATATGCTCATGATTCTTGATACTTGTCAACGGGAATTATCGTCATCATCTCATCTTTATCGTCATATCGTCACCAATTTTCGCGTCGAAAATAAAACACTGGATTTGTGATATAATAATATAATAAATGATACCAAAAGATGCTTTGATACAATATTATGTACCTGCATGACGAAAGTATGTATCAAGTGTGACGACCTAAAGGAAAATCATAATTGCTTCGGCGTTCTTCATAACTTGCTTGGAACTTCTTTGGATAGAGTAACACCAATTTCACTATATTCAAAACTGTAGATTTGGTTTTTTTTTCTCTATAATTAAAGTAAAATGTTGAGTGGTAATTTATATTCTACTAAAACAATTATTTGCCAACAAAATTATTTGTAAAACACAATGTCAAGTCACCACAACTGGCTACTACTAAAGACAGCTGAAAAAGAAAGACGAAGTTAACCAAATGTCGCACGTTATTTCCCGGACACAAGTTTCGGCGACGCCGAAAAATTCAGCCGATTTTTGGCCGAAACTGCGGCTGAAACTAGAATTTTCGGCCGAAACCTAAAACTCGGTCAGATTTCACTTAAAACCACATTTGGCGTTGTTAGATTATGTAATACGCTACAAAAAAATATGCCTCGATTGATGGTAATGGATAAATAGAGGACGCATGGGGGCTGATCATGATGATGTAGCACACACGTCGCTATTTATAGAGCAAGGCCAGCGAATTAGCGGGCTCATTAGCTCACAAGTGGAGTCTCACCGGCGCTCACCTCGTGCGTAACAGGTTAACGTGAACTACTGACCACTTCGTTACTAAGAATCGGAAAATTAAGTAAAAAAAAAAACGGTTTTCTTATGCAGGTAAAATGCTTTATGCACCATCCAACCGGGCCCGTGTGAACCAGAAGGGTGTGCCGAACTCGGCACATACTGTGCTGCGGCCGCCGTGCTGTGGTGTCCCGGATCTGTCAGTGACAGGACAACCCGGCGAATGGAATGTCTCTGGGCCGGCCTTCGTCACATAAGGGGTAGCCCTATGTGATCCGGCGCTTAGGGTGACCCTACAACCCCGAGGCCGGCCCCGTTAAGGCTTCCGGTCCAGCAAGCCGCAGCAAGCAAGCAATAATACCTACTACGATAATACGTCAAAACTCTTATTCAGCACAGAAAGCAGAAGAAGAGCAAGGCAAACAAAATGGTTATATTTTAATCTGGTGTTGCAGGTGCCAATGGACGTAGGTATATTTTCTCAACATCTCGTAGAATACCCAATCGATACGTAAACCAAAGACTTGAATTCTTTCTTAGAGTCG
Organism: Eumaeus atala; assembly: GCA_017140195.1. Taxonomy (NCBI): domain Eukaryota; kingdom Metazoa; phylum Arthropoda; class Insecta; order Lepidoptera; family Lycaenidae; genus Eumaeus; species Eumaeus atala. The sequence continues at coordinate 87,577 of JAFELO010000260.1, read as the reverse complement.
CATAGCCAAATGGTAAAAAACGGAACACTTACAATTTCAACATTTATCTATGAATACTGTATCGTTGAAATTTAAAAAAAAATGTGTATTTTATGAGCATCTACAAAGTGATGCAGAATGATTCGCAAAAAAATATTTTAGGTAGCACTATGCGATTGAGAGGTGAAAAAATTGTACTATTCGAAAGAGAATAGCAGATTGGATAGGTATTTCTAAGTATTAGTAGATTAAATAGATTTTGCATAAGATACGACTAATCGAAGCTTCTTCACGGCTATCACCGCAAATAGAAACCCGCATTGTTGTCATGCAGATGCGTTGCGCTCCTTTCCCCCTCCTCTCCCAAAGGCCATCGGCTACTTACAAACTACGAAAAATATCTGTCACTTCACAGCGATATAATGTGCGCCTGTCACCTCCCCGGTCGTGCCGACCCAATTCGGCTGCAATGCATGCTGCGTTTACTACCTCTTATTGAAGTAACACACTTTTTTATAAAAGTGTATTTTAAATATTCCCGACATTTACTGAAGATTTTATCTGAAATTTACATTTCAAGTCTGAGAAATAGAAGCGCTTGAAAGGCACTGATCAGATTGGTCGAAGAGAGATGAAAGCCGATTTACCCCAGCCCGGAATAGTACCAGCGAATCAATCTCAGCTGAGTAATTCTAAAACTATCTTGAAACTGTTTCATTCATTACTAGCGAACCGTCCCGGCTTCGCGCGTGAGTAGCCGTGGTCTGATTGCAAGGTTTAGTAATAAAACGAACCTTAAGTCCAACCATATAAACTGCTATACCTGTCAGTGAAAGTTGCATCGAAACCTATCCAGCCGTCTCAGATATTACCCGTATAAAGAAAATGATAGGCAAACAAAAAAAAAACCAGTTGATTAGGCATAAAACACTGTGGGTACACTATTTGAGTACCCTAGTTGTTACAGTAAAACTACTTTAACGGATTTTATTGCGGTTTATTTAATTAAAACCTTTTTAGATATTAAAAGTACCCGAAGAATTTTAATAACTTATAGCATCATAACATCTGTCATCTCAGTCCACTCGTGATCATGGTTGCCGTAAAGCTTCTGAAATGTCGGGCTAGTTAAATAATTAAATAAACCGCGATAAAATCTGTAAGAGTAGTTTTATTATCATGAGTAACATTCGCGTAAACTTAAGACATCAATACCCTAGTTATATTGAAATCCCTTGCAAACACTTCCATTTTTACTTTTCAACAAGCAGCATCTAACGGTTTCATGCGCGTAACCTCCGGTCCTATTAGTAGTAGCATCATGGCACATAGCCTATAATCTACCTCATGAAACAGGCAAAATAACAGTTTACAACCTTACAATCTTATCGAAGAGGCGGAAGTGACGGTGAGTGCACGGCCTTAATTTCCGACAGATCGTGCCAAAGGTGTTTGGGTTGGACAGCGGCGCTGGGTTGATTCCTACCCCATACACAGTTGCCTGCCGGCGCTACTCGCAGGAGACTGTACTCCGGAATCTGCCGGAGTATGGCCCTGTACGGTGCAACTATAGGGGCAGATGCCCTCACTGCCGCAACAAGCTATGCTGCACAAAACGCGGTGAGGGCTATACGGGTTATCGTAAGGTCTTCTGGCTGACAGCTCTTGCCGACGATTCACCATAGAAGTTGCTGGCGAAGTGCTTGGGACTAAACCAGATATGCGGGGAGGGGGGCGCGTTGCCATGATATGACACTGTTGAGGTCATGGCCTACATCCTAGGAGTTTGCCCTAGAAGGGCCTTGCGGCCCCATCATGACAGCAGTGTTGGGAGCGACAGACGTACGGTCTCCAGCGTAATACACTCAATGCTTGAGTGCCAGGTCCTGGGAAGACATGGCCTCTTTCTGTGATACCATCATATCTTAGGAAGAGGTCGCTGGGCGCACCAAAGAGGAAGAGATTGATAATACTCGTAGTCCACCCCGCAGACGATGTATGGGAATGTGGCGAAAGCACTATGCGCATCTTGTGCCGCCTACGTAGATCCACAAGTCATGGCCGGAACCCGACCCCTTTGCACGGATCTGACGTTGTCGGGGGATGACTAAAGTAGGTTGTCGTATCAACCCCCTGTTGGAGTAATCCGCTATCTTATAAAGGACTGGCCAATCGCCGGGTTGCCCTGTTGCTGATAGATCCGTGGCACCTCAGTATAGGCTGCCGATGGCGCCTGCGGAGTTGCAGTCGGCATTCGGTGTAGCCGCAAGTCCCATACAACCCAACGTATCTCACTCAGGACCGAAGATAGTGCGTAAGTACATTTCCCCGCGATATCAAAAAGATCTATGTATATTTGTATGCATTTAATGTTTCCTCAACAAAATTATAAAGTTAACTTGATATTAATTAAATTAGTATGCTAAAAGCTGTACGGACGTGACTTGTAAGTATAAACAGTTCGGTACGGCTGCTAGGCGAACCGGGATTAAGTAATGCGATACAAAAAAAAAAGTTTTCAGCCGCTGTTTTTAACTTAAGTCCACTGTTTAAAGTTATTAGTAACAAGCTGGAAACAAGTCTTAAATATAAATTTAGTCAATCGATCATCTATTCTAAATATGTGAACAGAACTGCGCTCTGCCAAAATGCTTATCCTACGGACGATGTCAAATACTTTCATTATGTGATGGATGACTTGTTTGTAAACTGTCTTATGGGCAATTTCTGAACGTATACCTACGTTAGGCATCGTTCGCACGAGAGCCTATTTATCGTGCGTTAAAAAGCCAAACACCGTGGGACGGTTCACACAGTGGCGTAGAAAAGCTCCGTCGTAAGGCGATATATATGTTCCAATTAAATTTTTTTTTACTTTTAACACATATAAAAAGCTCTCGTGCGATCGGGGCCTTATAATTCTGCAAAGAAACAAATTGGAGGCTAACATAAAATTAAATGCTGCCGGGCAATAGCGCTATTTCTTTCTAATCATAATTAAAACTCGGTAGTATTCACGAAGCATGAATAACCATTGTGCCAAAAAATGGGTATACCCATGATACCTATTATTATTATGGGCAGAATGTCTGGCAGAATGGTAAATGACAATGAAATTTTGTCTACAATCTTTCGGAATGGGTAATTAATTTGTATTATTTATAAGTAATGTGCAAAGCAGGCACTTTTGCGATATCGACATTTCGCTCGCGGCCCTCTTTTGCCCTTTAAAGAAACTGACAGATATACCTAGGACATTACGAATTTATCGTGAAAGTATGCTTTTAGACAAACAAAATAATGTAATAAAATTTTATATTTTCTGACAGGTATATATCTACACAACAAAGAACAAATAATAAGGAATATGGCAGGCGGATGGTGTCTGACACTTGTTTCTTCGGTTTCGATAAATTCATTCGAATAAGAGAGCAGTGAAATTATTAAGCAAATTTTCGTAGTAGTCTTTGTAAATTTACAAGCAAATATTTATTTCCCCATTCTCAAGATGTAGATTTAAACATCTTTTTTTTTTTTTTGTTCAAGTCAGTTATAATTATGCTTATTAATTAAGTCCTCAGATTGAGTTACAGTTTTCACAAGTTAGATCGATAGATGCCGCACGATAGGATACATTTTTAACGATCTAGGCATAAAGCCAGCAATACCCTTTGTATACAGGGATTCAATGATCCGTGGATAGCAGAAGTTCTTACTTAAGATTACTTCTGCATGATATATTGGAAATAAAAGTAGTGGTTGGCCCAATATATTTATAAAAGCATTATCATGATTCATTGTGCCAATACATAATACAGGCTACATTCCTGCGGGAATCATTTCATTTATCGGGGTAAAATATATTTTATGCGGTGTACAGAGATATGGTGCACAGACGTTTTGTACTTCTCGCGTGATACTTGTTCGAACCGATATACCAAGAAACTCTATTATAAGGTTAACTAATATTAATGCGAAATGTCTTTTGATACTTTTAAGGCTCCGTACCTCAAAAAGGAATATGAAACGCTTATGGGATAACCTTTGTGTCCGTCTCTACGTCTGATAAGACCTTAGCCTTGGGAATGCACGCACGGATCAAATTAAAATTTACGTCTAATACGAAGGTTCGTAACGTCTTGAACCCCTGAACAAAATTCTACGTCTATGCAACCAAAAGACACAGCTGTTTATGTGCATATTTTCTACGAAATTCAGAGAAAACTAAAACCTATATGGTACTTGCGGTATACTTAAAATCATAAGAAGATTTGGTGAGAACTATTTTTGTTTATAGAATAGGGGGGACGAACTATCGAAGCCTCTCTTGCGACTACCGATGCGAATGAACATCCACATAATTACTATGCCCTTGCGATGCCCTCCTTCATTCCTCCCAATGGGCCACCGGCTACTCACAGACTGCCCGAAACGCGACACTGAAGATGTCACTTTACGACGGTTTTATGTAAGCGAGAGGAACCTCCCCGGTCGTGCCAGCCCAATTCCGTTGCATAGGAGGATGTAGTGTCAAGCACTATGCAGAACACGACCTCCTTCTAGAAAAAGCTACTCTAAAGATATATACGATATATACGATAATTGTAATAGCTTTATCTGTGATATATTTACAAACAGGTCTTGATAGACGCACAGACGGACGGAGGGACCTTAAAAATATACAACGCTCGTGTCGTTTGCACGGAACCCTTGGTCTGCCTTTCCGACTCACACTTGCCCGGTATATTTTTTAATGAGATAGCCAATCTTTACCGCTTTTATTAACACTTTTACTAGACTACGTTTTAGTCACGGCAATGTTACGATTTTGACAAGTCAAAAATATGTATGTCCGCATGTTCGATCGTAGCGTCGAGACTACTCGATAGATGAAACACTGAACAAGGCCGTAAACCACCAATGTACGGACAACGATGTTAACATATGGTTACGACTTGTATTTGAAAAAGAACATTGCAGAAGAAATAGCCTAAGAGGGAATTTGTGCGCAAGTAATGGCGGCTTACCCCGATGTGCCCCGATAACGATGACCTCGACAATAGCCAGGCCATTAAGTAGAGTAAGATAGAATGCGCAACTAAGTAACGTGATGTTTAAGAGTTCAGCGGATAACAGATCCATGGTACGGACTACGTGCTTTAGCCATTATGTAAAAGTAAAGCTTATTAAAGGGCGTTAAGGTTCATGTTAGAGAATATGCAGTACAGATGTATAAATAATATAAATTGTACCATATTAGTACATATTAGCCATTTTCCTCATCATTATCATAATTATCAGCCCCTACTGGTCCACTGCTGGACATAGGCCTCTTTTAAGGAACGAAAAGACGACCGATATCCTGATACTCCCATCCATCCCAGACCGGCTACTGAGATCGTCTTCCCACCTGGTGAACGGTCGACCAACAATTCGTTTTCCTAAACGCCGCCTCCACTAAAAGTGTGTGAACAGGCCATCGCCACTTCAGCGAGCTTATTCGTCGTGTGATATCGGATACTTTAGTTCTCTGCCTTATGACTTGTTACGAATTCTTTCGGACAGAGAAATACCCAACATAGCACGTTCAATAGCTTGTTGAGCTACCGCAAACTTGCAGACCGGTCCTAAATTAAAAGGCCATGTTTCGGCCTCGTAGATCATTACGGGGGAACACATTGGTTCAAGACTTTAGTTTTCAAGCTCTGCGGTATAGGCGACGTGAAAATGTGATGAATTTAGCCATTTAACTTTTTTTTTAATTATTAATTATTGCTGCCAAAATGAAAAAAATATAATATATTGGATTTAGAGGATTAGTTTCTGGACAATAATACCAACTCAAAGTAAGGTTCACCTTTCTTAGAAAAGTGCAAATAAAGCTTTAAGTATTTATTGTATTAATCTGTCTGGAGAGAGCAGATAAAAGCTGAAGATATGTCTAAAAAATAAAGTTAACATGAAATTAAAGTATGCTTTGCTGTTTCAGTTTTGGATTGTAGAAAGAAATTCTTTTTTTTTTTTCAAAAAGCTTCAAGGATCCATTAGACTTTACTGGACACTGGACTTTGTAAACTAAGCTCTATTTTTGAATAAGCTTCGACTTTCGATCGGGTGATTTCCATATCCACCGGCGCCTATTGACACTATCTTAATAGCAGCTATACCACTCCCCTGAGCGACTTGTGCACAAGTTCACTATAAAAAAATTGAAAAAGTCCAAAAATATGTTCGTATGACCCTGTACCGAACCCGGGACTCCAAGAACTGATGCCGAACACCTAAAAAACAGGAACAAGCGGAGCCACCTCATGGCCGCCGACTCTTTTGCTCGTTACTGAAACCGCACAAAACGCGATGGCAAAGCTGTCTCCTTACGGCGGTATCATGTGAGCGTGAGGTCAAAAAAATCCTAAACCGACTAAATCAGCTGCAATGTAGCATGGCACTACATCTACTAGAGTACCTTTAATAACGAATGAGTAGACTTAAATCCGGGTGCTCGCCCGCAATGCTTATCCCCTCTGGCATTAACGTATCCGCCCCTGGATTTACGGCCTAACGTGAAACATATTAAGCGGACACGAGCTCGAATTAACCAATGATTTACTCCAACTATCCTCCAACTCTAAATTGAGAATCAGCGTTTATGTATTTTTAGTGTTGTGAAGAAATATAATCCATTATTTTCAAAGTCGAAACATCCATTATGATTGGTCTGTGTTCTAATACAAAGACACTGAAGATAACAGTAATTAAAAAAACTAACCGACTACCTTAACTAATAATTATTTAAACCTGACGAGTTATTTCTTTTTGTTCGTTTGAACGCGCTATTCTGCTAATCGCTGGAACTACAAGCAGGATTGGAAAAAAACATTTTTGTGTATGCTAGCTACATTAATGAGGATGGGTATAGCTTATATACCATGTAACTAAGACCCATAGGCCCGGAGTCAGGCGGGTGAACCGCAGAGCGCTGTTTAAATGGGTCGCAACCACCGATTTCAATCCCGGCATAGATTAAATTTCTATGCTTTTACTGATTTTTTTCCCTATAAGTTATCGAAACCCAATAATCCACATGCTAATTAGATGGCATTGTCGTCAACACCTCTCGCCTATATGACATCGCATAATGTAACAGCTGTCGCATTTCGTACGGTATGTGAACCGGTGACCCATTGGAGAAGTGGAGCAAGGGACGGCAGTGCATCTTCATTACAATAACTCAGATGTCTATGACCGTCGGTAGTAGTTCAAAAGCTCAGATTACTCGTCTGTCCCCTTATGCTATAAAAAATTCAATTGAAGTCAAAAATCATTTTGTACACTTAATATACAATTCTCCTAGTGACCCGCCCCTGTTACAGGGTATAACAGGGTTTGAATTGTTACTTTAACAAATTATACGCCAAAACTTCGACTCGTTCTATCCATGGGTTGAAACTGCATGAAAATCCGTTTAGTAAATTTAGAAAAATCTATCTCATACAGATGTACTTGGAAAAGACAAAGGTTATGTTCAACGAACACGTTCTCCCGAGGCCGGTCAACGTCGATGGTGCTGTTCTTGAAGTCGTAGACGAATACGTCTACCTCGGGCAACTATTGCAATTAGGTAGATATAACTTCGAGAAGGAAGTCGATAGAAGGATTCAGTTGATTCAGACGGTATTCAGGAAGCTTCGTTACATTCTGAAGTCGCCTACACCGCAGAGCTTGAAGACAAAAGTCTTCAACCCATGCGTTCTCACCGTGATGACCTATGGGCCCGAAACATGTACTCTTAATTTGGGACTGGTCCACAAGTTTACAGTAGCTCAACGGACTATTGAACGTGCTATGTTGGGTGTTTCTTCGTCCAATAGAATTCGTAACGAAGGCATAAGGCAGAGAACTAAAGTATTCGTGACCGCCTGACTTTGGAGCACGTAGTCATAAATGGATGTTTGCTCAACATGCTAACAATTAATTATGTCTGTAACATCATCACAGCGAAATCATTTGAAAGAAACTTAAGGCCCTTTTTTATTGTAGATATCTATCGTTGGCCACTGAAGATCATTTTTTTGGCATAAGCTCCATGTACTGTGTATGTCAAATGTTTACTTCTAGTAGCCAAATGCATCGATAGACATAACATACACAGTAAATGGTAAGAGATTTAACTCTTTTCAGGACAATAGAATAGGTCCAGTAAAACTGCAATAAAACGAAAATATTGCTTGTCTACACTTCACCGTATATTGTGTTATTTTCATAAAATACTGCCAAATCTATAGTTGAGCGCGCGATTGAGGTACATGCGACTAGAAGTCACCCGGTCTATGTAAACGCATAGTATTTATATATATATATATATATATATATAATATGTATATACGCACATGTAATTTAAAAGACATACTCGGAATCGGAACCGAGTACTAAATATTCTCTGTGATATTGTAGAGTTTCCGAAAACACCCTATAGGAAGAGGCCATAACTCAAAGGGTGTATCGTGGTTGTGAGATTGCGAGGACGTGACATTTCATTTATCGACGTGTAACGACGCATCTCTTGTTTATGTTCCTATAGGATTTTTGTGTAAATGATATCGCGAAAAGGGACAGGAATCCGGGGGTGCGCGCTACTTGATTTGAATAGGGAATTTCA
>JAFELO010000260.1:65748-78656 GCA_017140195.1 Eumaeus atala | reverse complement strand
ATTTATCACGACCCCACAATATTCACTAGTGTACACAACAAGTCTATATAAGTATGATCACACATGAGTGTCTCTCATTCGGACATTTATCACGACCCCACAATTATTATCAGGTCAGTGGAATATTTTATATAAGCGTGATTGTTCACAAAACAGAAATACTTAAAAGATATCATCTGACATTACTGTCGCCACCAATTGTGTCGTAGTCTATACTTAGATTATTGCTAGCAAATCAAAATAATGTATATCACCTGAATGACACCAATGATTCTTCCCTCCGAGTTCTTGATCGCCATACACAGTATGGTGTTGTGTTTGAACCCCGCACCGTCGTCTACGGAGGGATCGAATCTCGGGTCCAAATATGCGTCGGCGATGTTCACCGTCTGCAAAGATAAGGCACGTTACGATGCGCTATCGCGACACTCGCAGCAGGGAAAATGTTCTCCCCATCCCAAACCACCGCTAGCCCTGCGTCATTTACGTCATACGTAAAACTAGAAACGTCCCCGTTATCCCAGTAACTACAGGTCCGATTCGCAAAAACTTTAAATGTTGAACGCCCGTTTAGGTAGAGGTAGTGCCATGCTGCATAGGAGGAGGTAGTGCCGTGCATAGTGCATGACACTACACCCTCCTATGCAACGGAATTGGGCCGGCACGACCGGGGATGTACCTCTTGCTCACATAATACCGCCGTAAAGTGACATCTTTAGTGTCGCATTTCGTGTGGTTTGTGAGTAGCCGGTGGCCCACTGGGGGGGGGGGGGAGAATGAGGTCAACGCATCGGCATAGTAATTATGTGGATGTTCATGGGCGTCGGTAGTCGTAAAAATCTCCGAATTCTCGTTTGCCCCCCTATTCTAAAAGAAAAGTTATAGGCTATATAGCATCAAGCTACATTCATAAAACCGTAAGAGCGGCCGATTTGACGACCGGCTGGCACAGTAGTAACATAGCTCGGATAAACTGTGCCTGTTGCGCCAGGGGTTGCAGTTCGAATCCCGCTAAGGTAACGGACATTCCTGTGTAGTAACCATAACACAAGTCTACGGTAGCTCGCACTGGGCTAACACGCGAGTGGCTGCTTGTGCATCAATATAATTGCAGACGCCGTTGGGGGACCGACTTCAATATGTTATAGCAATAATTTAGCCATATTACATCCAAAACCTATACCAGTATTTCACGCAAATTGTCAATAAATTTTCGTGACGGTCCAACCCCAGGGAGCCTCGTCTAATATTATAAAATGACGTTGAAAACTTCGTAGAAACACCGATATTGCCGGTCAAACGTGCTGGCGGCTACGTGTGGAAGATAAAACATTTTAATAAAACTTTCTTCTGAGTACATATTGACAATTAATAGCAAGGTGTAGTGCAGCCGTACTGGGCCGGCACGACCATGGAAGTACCTCTCGCTCACATGATGCCGCCGTACAGCGGTACTGTCGAGTTTCGCGTGGTTTGTGATTTTCCGGCGGCCCATTGGAAGGCGAAGAGGCAAAGATGGAAACACATATGCATAACAATTATGTGCCAATTGCCAATAAACTGAGACACCTTTGCTTCATCCATATTCACTATATTAAAAATATTAATAGTTTATTAAATATACAATAAACTAATAATATCTGGAATAAGCTAATACAACGACATATACTTGTAGCTGTAACTCGTAGTTTCATCTCCGTAAATTTTACAACAGTGTTTATGTGTTTTGTCTTATGTGCATAATTTTATATCAGATTTTATGTGAAGTAACAAAAAATGATCAAAAAATAAGCATCCACGGTTGGTATGGGATATTTGTCTAGTATGTACGTACTGCGTGTATAGACTGCGAACCCTCAACTTAAACTTAGCCGCTAAGACGAAAGACGAAGCATAAGTGATCATTATACATATTCAATATGTGAGAATAAACAATGTACTTGATTATTGCTACGTACATAGTACCTCTCACAAGATTAAAACATATTCACGAGACTAATAAGAACCCACGCATTTTTTCCTTAAATGGCTCAAAGTAATTTGTTTTTTTTATATATATTTTTCCTTCTAATTTAAATTTTCATATGAAGGTTGAATATATATATATATATATATATATATATATATATATATATATATTCAATTCCTTCATAGCGCGAATGGTAAAATTCCATATTACAAATTTCACCCCTTTCAGCCCCGTAGGGATTGAAATTCTACTAAACCGCTCTTAGGGTATACATGACAGGCTGGTTAACTGATAACATGGCGGTTAGTCCACGTGTTACCCCAGAGGTCGCGGTTTCGAATCCGGCCTATTTCATGGATTTTTCTATGTCTTATATGTATTACTATAACAAAAATCTTGAATATATAAGTCAAATACCTGTACGGTACTTAGCATAAGGTCAGGCTAATGTGGTGTGATGGATCCACAGATACTATCATTATTATACATAAAGAAACTCTGTACCAAACTCCAAGTCTCGGCTTACAGCAGTTTCGGCTGTGCGTCTGTCAGTCAGTCAAGCAGTCGCTCCATGGCTTACGAGTTTTATGTATATTATTGAGGCTACGGGAGATAAAATTGAGAAAACTTAACGTAAATGGACCGATATCCTCTCAATCATCGGGCTCATACCTCTCCAGTGGTGGCCACGTATCCGGTGATTCCGATGTTGATTGGAAACCGACCCTCGTACGGCGACGTCCGCGGGGTACCAGGCTCCTCGTCGTCTCCCGCCTCCAGGTCGAACACCCGCGAGAAACTGCCTTTTGACGCTTCGTGAACTAAAAGAACCTGGAAAGGCGAAACTTTAGTTACTAAACCTAAAAATAACATAGAGATGTTAAATAATAAAATAAAAAACACAAGAACCCCGTGCATCCGCCCCCCCCCCAACCAAGTAGTCTGTCCACCGGGTCGGAGATCATCCGTGATTTATGGTACGAAATGAGGGAGGCCCATATCCAGCAGTAGACGTCGTTCGGCTGATGATGACGAAAAAATACACGAGTTTTGTATGCTGAAGAGGCCACAACTGTTGGAATCTCTCGGAGTCGAAGACGACTATGGACACAATTCGGATTCGGATAACTACTTTTATGGGGCTTTGTGAGGGCAAACGGAACAGTCCCTGCCTATTGATGTCCATTTATTTTATTGTGTACCCATGCTCTTAGATATCTAAAGTATATAAGGATAACATAATTGTTACGTAGGCTCTTTTTTTCTCAACTCTTCGGGAATACTTATAGGATAGGCGCGAGGGTACTTTCTTAATTTTTGTTATGTAGACGTTATTTCGTCCAATGAGCGGAAAACTCAAACAGCACGTTACGCGGTAGCATAGCTTTGCAGCGGTATAATGCGAACGAAATCTACTTCACCAGTCATTCTAACCCAGTTTAGCTATATGTAATGTATGTTTAGTATACGAGGACAAACGAGATAACGAGATATAAGTAGCTTTTGAACGATAACCGATGTATATATAGCAGATACATTGCCCTTCCCTCGTCATCTCCTCCAATGGGCCACCGGCAACTCGTAAACTGTACAAAAATCAACGGCTGTCACTGTAAGTAACCGCGGTGTCATATGAGCGATATATACCTCTTACTGGCAGCTCTGTGTGCGTATACGAATCATGAAACGTGTTGAGCAAATAATAGCTTGATTGGAACATCGAGTTACACAACAATTAGATAATGATTGATAATTGGAGCCCAGAACGCTCCAAGACGTCATCGGTTATTCACGCAATCAAACTGAACGCAGCTAGAGAAGCAGGTAGAGAACGTTCCTGGAGGGACCTCCTTTTTCTTTTGTTAACCCCACAAAGTGTGCGATCATCGCGATCCCATCGCGAGTGCCATCAGCACCGGTCTTGAATGAGGCGCCCCGGAACTACAATCTAGTCTAGTATCGAGCCGAGGAGGATGCTCCTTGTAGCGTTCTTAATAGCAGAAGGAGGCGAATTTGCGCACGTTGCATGAGAATCTCACCCCATTACACTGTCCCAAATGGTTGGATTGAGTAGCGGGGGATCGGCCGACTCAAGCTGGCTAACAGCAAGGTTTTTTTCGTAAAAATTTACTCTCAAATTTTATCTTAACGCGCCAAAAGACTAATAAAACTTCAAAAACTAATAAATGGAAACATGCGTCTGATATAGACAAACGTCTAAAATAGATAGTACAGATCTAGGATCGTGCCTTGTTTCCCTTCTGGGTTCCAAAGATCGGACGGCACTCGTTCTGAGCAGAGACTGGCACCCATGTTAAATTCCCTACGACCGCGATATAACATCTGATATAGAAATGGAAAAAAAAACAGGGACGGCAACGACAAAAGTGATTTCTTGTATTATTAGTATAGTTCTATGCTATCCGCGTTAATAACACATGGATTTATTCCGAATGAAAGGAAAATAAAATGTAGGGCCCGTTAAGGCCGGCAATGAAATTAATACGATGAAACTTCATGAGGCAGTGTCGTGCTGCATTGCAGCGGAATTGGGCCGGCACGACCTACCTCTGGCAAACATGTTATCGCCGTAAAGTGACATCTTCGGTGCCGAGTTTCGAGCGGTTTGTGAGTAGTCGGTGGCCCAGGGGGGGGGGGGGGGAAAAAGGAGGGCAAAGCATCGGTATAGTAATTGCGCTGATGTTCATGAGCGTTCGTGTTCATTTCGATAGTCGTAAAGGCATAGAGCACGCCGAAAATTCTCGTTTATCACCGAATACTACAAAAAATAAGAAAGCAATATCTATTCCAAACCTTTTACCTATTATAAAAAACGAGATTGAAAATTGACCATTATAAAACATTAAAACTGAATTGCTATGCGGAATTATTAATTAATTGGTTTAAATTGGCATTCGTAAAAAGAAAAAAGAAAGGTCCTCTTTTCATTTAATTTTGTCCTCGTGACATTCCAGAGAATTTTTTTACTTTGTTTTTAGAGATTCTGACAAATATTTCGGGTAGATCCGTTTAGATACGTAAACAAACACACCCTTGAATATCGTATTTATACTTTTCTTATTTAATCTTTAAAACTAAACTTATATTCATATAATAACTATCTGAATATAGATATTTCTATACTTGTCGAACAAAAAAGGATGGAATTACATCATTGTGGTTCATAAACAACGGTGGATGATGAAACAACTACTTATACTATAGATATCCACATAATGGCTTTATTCCGCGCCACGGGAAACTCGCAAACCGCACAAAACGCTTTACGTTAGTATCATATGACCCGAGTGTTACCGGTACCAATTTGGCAGCAATGCCGCAACAGAACTAAACCTCTTACTATTTGTGCTTGTTAGGCATAACTGCTTACATCCGTCTGAAATCACTTTCTATTAAATCATTAGTGCAACGTCCCAGTTTAAGATTTTATGCTTTCATTAAGGTTCCTTAAACGTGGTTGGAATGATTTTGATGAGACCTTTGGACATTTTTTTTTTTTATAATTTATGTTAAACAGTTTATTATATTATAAGTTATTACTTATTACCACAATTATTATGAGATCTTAATAATACCAAAATAATTATAAACTTTTTTGACGGACATAATTATTATTCAGGAGGCGGTAAATCGACTTCTAAGTCATTGTCACTTATGAAATAGGATTTTAGGAGATAAATCGTGTTATGCAGTAACCGACCGAGTGCTTCAGCGCACAACCGTATCCGATGGATCTCTCATGACGGATTAATGTTTGTTCTTAATTACTCCAGTCGAGATTCGGTGTAGATTTTTTGAGGTTCATTGTCCCGTACAAAGTAGGGACTTTATGCATTGAGGGATGTATATACCCCTTGTAATGTTCTTCTGTGGAGTGCAATATGTATCACGGCGTCATCATAGGGGAGGGGCAGGATGGGGGGAAAAGGAGGGAGGAAGGAAGGGGAGAGGGGGGAAGAAGGTCGGAGGGATGGGGGAGGGAAGAGGAAGTAGTGCGCTCGTAAACATGGAATTATGCATGGCGTGTTTTACGAGTACCCCCGCAGTAATGTACAATCGAATTTCATTATGTTTCTAGAAAGATATTATCACCTTGTTAGAGCTTAGTCTATGCCGCTAATTTGTTTTTATAGTATAAGGCAAAGTACCTTTTTTTACGGCTACCGATGCCCACGAGCATCCGCATAATTATGTCGATGCGTTGCATTAATTTCATTCTCCTGTCGCCCCTTGTGTGCTAACCGGTGTCATCATTAGTGGACAATTAGTGGTTTATTTTTATCCCTCTTCCGAACTGAACAAGAGCCCTTTTCTGACAGAACAGGGCCTATGTACGGTCCTATTCTGTTAGAAAAAGGCTGTCACATTGGTACACCGTCCAACCGGCCTCAGGAGAATCCAAAAGACGTATCGGTATCACAAGAGGTTCCCAATACCGACTCAACTCATTACGAGAACCTTCAGTCAGTGCACCCCACCCGGACCTGTCAGCTCTCTCCGGCGACTGACCGGCACCCACTTAATGTCAGTCTTTATCCAGAGAAGTGAGGATTACGTTTCTATATTGATATTATAAAGAGAAGACATTTGATTGTTTGTTTGTATTGAATAGGCTCCGAAACAACTGCACCGATATGAGAAACTGCGATGAACTTCAGCCATTTAACATATTCTAAATCGTTATAGATCATTAAGAAAACTTGTAAAGCAGAAAATGTTAACAACTGTCGCGACAGGTGTTCTGTCAAAAATTGTATTTCTTTCGATGGTAACGTATCATGTTTACGAGGCAGAAATTATATTTTGATTTTTTCTACTTTTGTAAAATATCCGAACGAAGCCGGGACGAACTGTTTGTTAGTTGTACAATAAAACACATCCTTTCTCATGTTAATATACGAAAAATTCCTCGTACAAACCAAACTTGCTATATTTGTATGCGCCAATAGCAAAAGATATTGGCAAAGTTATATAATTTCCAATCATGTTATGCAAACAATGAAAATTGAGTTTCAACAACGCCATAAGCCAACTTCACTTATCATATATTATTTTGATTTCATACATCAGGTGTTTTATCATGCCTTGTGCCATTCTAGTGTTAGTGTAACCTAGAGATTTAAAGTAGACCGCCGTGGCTCGGAGAGCACGTCTAGCGGTGCTGCGCCGGATTTCTCTGCGGTCGTGTCGGACTGCTGCCCCCTCGGAATAGGAGAATGAGGATCGGGGAGTGCACTTGAAGCTGCGCATACGCTTGCGCACTATAATATGTCATGTGCCGTTAGTTATTATTATATGTAATGTAGGAAAAAAATCGGTTTAATGTACACAAAATGGATGCTTTTATAGAGCACATAATTCAGAAGCAACCGTCTGCATGACTAACCGCGACACATGTGTGCCGAGCTTGTGGACGTGTCTTCCGCTCCAGGATCGGTCTTTAAACCCTCCTTAAATCAACGGTCACACATGAAAATAGGGCGATAACGATGATGAATGCTGAATAATCTTTTAGATATAAAAATCTCAATAATGTCGTTGAAAATTTTGAATCCGCGAAATCCAACATTTTCTTAGGTGTGTACACAACCCGGCGAAATAGTGAATCTATGATGTTGGTCTTCCAAAGTTCCTGATGCTTATAACTAAATAATCTTTTGGCCATAGTTTAATAATAACGGCCATCCTTCCTAAAGATGTGTTGTAATTCCTATTGCTTACTAAACTGCTCCGACAAAATGGAACTAACTGTGTAAGAAGCCTCATAGGCTTTAGACTAGAGGCATATAGGCACTAATCCATACAATACAGAACTAATTATTGAGTATTGTTCATAGTAAGGGTGTGTACACGATCTCATCTTCCTATAAATGAGTAGTTAGTAAGTAGACGTTGCATAAACATTGATTTATTTTGGATGATGATGTCTGATGTTTTTATGGACAAACGAGGAGCCAAAGTCTTTTGATGACTATATATATAATCGTCGAATTCTGTCGTCTGCACGGCGAGTGGAGGCACTTTGTAGCTTTGGGCTAAGAAACTTCACGCAGGCTGTTGAGTGGCACTCCTGATTGTTATTGGAACGGGAAATAGCAGCCGCAGGCGCTTGTCGAGATGGCAATGGATCTAAGGTTTACAAATTTAGCGCTCAAACCGTTTTACTCATTTATATTATTAACTCGCTCTGTGTGGATTCACCCGCGCAGAATCTATCCGAAGATTTATTAGTATGTAGTTCGTTACGAGTGACAAAAAGTGCATACATCTTAAAGCTTTGTTAAAATACATAAAACCCGATAGCACACAATATGTTTGAATATACTCAGTTTTTTTGACTTATCAAAACCTATAAACGAAACCTCATATGTTAAGACCTTCAAGCCATCTAGGTTGTAACAGAGAACATCGAAATCTACATACATACTCGCACACGAAGAATACCTTTCAACTGTTGCAGTGGGGCATAAACAGAAAACGAAAAAAAAAAGATTTCCTAGAAGATTTTTGTTTCTAAACTAATTTACTGGTCGCCGGCGGCCCTGGGTTACGTCTATAATCTACGCCTGGGCGCGGTCGGGTGGTTTATGGAACTCGCGGCTCACGATCTACCCAAACAGTTACAATATGGGAAGCGAAATATAAAATCAACATTGTTTCGTAGGAAATGCGCCCATGAACCCAACGCTCGTACGTATTTGCGTGGATAGCATTACAAGCGGTAAGTATTGGCACAGCGCCAACACCACTCGAATATTGTCGTTCTCGGCAACCGATACTAGCCAAAAAGCACTTGAGATGGGTGCCAAGACCTTATACTTTTGTGCATTACTATGATTTTATGTTTGCACGAAATACGAAGCTTGTGAAACTTATAAGTACATTAGCGGTCTTACAGTTCAACGTAGTGGAATAATAACATTTGAAATAAGAAAGTTCGAGAAAAGTGTATCTTGTTCGAAAAATTCTAGGTGGATATTGAATGATTCCTTATATATTATAGCAAGTGGTAGTGATACTCTCGGGCACATAATACCGCCGTATAGTGACATCATCGGTGTCGCGTTTCATGCGGCTTGTCAGTAGACGGTAGCCCATTGGGGGGGGGGGGGAGCAGGGCTATGCATCTGCTTGACAGTTTTGCGGATATCTATGGACGCCGACAATAATATTCAAATGATCCGGTTTTGTCGTTTGCCCCTCATTATAGAAAAATTGATATTAGATACGTAAATTTTTTAAGTTGATCTTTAGTGTTAATTTGATGGAAGTAACCCATTATTCAAGTCAATTTCAAAGCTATATTAAAACTTACGATCTCAGCGTAATTTAAGTTGGACGTTTGGCTAGCGTTTGTTGTAGGGATTAAGATGAAACCGAAATTTTATATTAAGCGGTACCAATCGGCCACTATCGTGGCTTCTGCTGGCTAGAGTTTCAATTTAAACATGATATTGAACCAATGAAATCGGATATATTTAATGGTTTTGTTAAATTGTGAGTAGCCTGTGAACTCAGTATCAAAACTTGACATGTCAACATAACAAGACAGATCCATCGTAAATAAACGCAAGCCTGTCACCACTACAGATCCCGAATAACCATGACGTCACTATCAATTCAGACTACAGTGTCACTCGAATGTCGTTTAGTTACTATCGGTTTAGTCACTATGTGTCGCTGTCGGATTGTTCAAATCATTCTCATCATTTCATTACAGCTAGGCATTTTTCAAAAACAGGGACGTTTTATTTTGATTACGGCAGGATTGAATACGGCCGAGTGAAATTGCGCCAAAAAAGATTTCGCCGTTATACGATATTCAACAAAGCTGGCCTTATCGAAATAAAGTGAACCATCTGCCATTTTTGACTCGTTTGTAGAATATAGAGAAATAAAAATTATGCCCAGATGGGTTCCGGCTTAGGCGGGAGCGTAGCTCCTGACTAAGACTTACTGGTTGGGCTATTTTTTATTTGCATTTCAAGTGCTGGTATAATTTCATTCTTGTATCGATCACTATGACTGCCTAAAATCAAGAGCCTCAATGAGTTACAAATGTCCTAAGTTTACGCGAATGTTACTCACTACAATAAAACTACTTTTACGGATTTTGTCGCTGTTTAGTTCATTAGCCATGGGGACTCCATGACATAATCCAGGGACATAAATCATTAAATAAACCACGTTCAAAACCCATAAAAGTAATTGTTATTTGTAGTATTATTAGCATCATTGAGTCTCATTACAATCTCATCGATTGTAATGAGACTCAACGATGCTGAACATCCGCCGCCATATTGAAGAACGTTGGTAATCCCCAAAACAAAATGGCCCCGTTTTTGAAAATGGCTAGCCGTAATGTAATACGGGGATTTTCACAATACGACTACGACATATATACATAGATGTCATTGCGAGACGTTCTTCATTTTAGGCAGATGATCGATACAAGTGTATTCTAAATAAGGTCAAATATTTTGAGTGCAAATAAAAAATAACCTAACAAACAACGAGGGCTTAGTCGGGAACTATACTTCGAACCTAAGCATAGTTTTTATTCCTCGTGTTGTTGTTGTCATGTCAAGCGAGTGTTAAAATTAGGAACTAGAGTGTGTCAATGAGGTGGATAGTAATCCAGTTTAATTAAATAACGCTTATTGAATAACGTACAACGCCGAAGACTTTCCGGCGGAATTTCCAATCTGGCAAATTTTTGCCCGCCACAAAACGAAACAGTCCTGTTTTTGAACATGCTAGCAGTATGACAGATATACTACTATATATAAATAAATAGATAGTAAAATATGTTTTTAAAACTCGAAGTCACATAATTTTTTAATATATATTTTTTGAACTGTAGGGGGCAGAATAACCGTAGGGGGCAGAATAACTGTAGGGGGCAGAATAACTGTAGGGGGCAGAATAAATATCGGAGGCCTTTTTATGAACGATCACGGGCGTCATGAACATCCGTATAATTACTATGCCGATGCTATTCAATATGCCACCGGCTACCAATTGACAAACGCGACACTGCAGACCACACTTTATGGCGGTATGATGCAAGCGAGAGGTACCTCCTATGTCTTACTGATTATAATATATATATATATATATATACCACCTCTTACTGGCTTACTGTTATAGACACTACCTCTTACTGATTACAATATTACCAAAGAACTAAATTACACGTTATTATGCATGCTTCGAGTTTTCGAGCGCTGCCGAGCATTTACGAATTGTAGCGCTGATGTTTATTCAAATGGTGGTACCATTTGTATAGACATCAGCGCCACCTTTATTGGCGCCTTGGCGGTCTATGGGATCAGCAGTCCATTAGATTCATGTCAATGCGTTTAATGTAGCTATTTCACAACTCTAGTTACTAACGGGAGCTGTAGTTGCGATTTTGTCCACTAAACAGACACATGTTGGTGGCACTGCAATTAGACGTACTTTGTCTTACTTAAAACTCGCAAACCTAACGTGTAACACTATATATTACTTCCAAATCGAATTGAAGTCGCAATTATATACGAATTTACATAACGACAAGCAACATAAAACTAGCAATCGCGACTTGAATATCGCGTGTAGACCACAGACATGCATCAATTAGTATTCCGCTACATCTGCGATAATCGTGATAAGTCCGCGGCGGCGCGTCAATCATTACGTGCTGTCGATGTAGAGGCGATGTAGAGCCGATGTAGCGCCGATGTATAGTTGCCGGCGTCGTGTGGGCGGACGGAGTTGGCGCCGCAAATTATATAAATTGCGATAACCCGGAGCGACAGTAGATCGCCGTTGATCAAAACATTCATTTACAAACTAGATTTAGATATTTGTGACAACACAAGCACGACGGGCTCTATATGAAAACATGTAATTAGGAAATCACCGTCGACGTTTTTATGGTACATATTTCAGAGTTTTATGACACGGTCACGCGACCAGTCAATGTACTCGGGTGTACATCGATACGAATACTGTTATGTACATAATAAAATGTATACTCCTGGGATATGGATTCTGTAATAAACATATATTCATTTTAATGCTAAGATAATTTTATTTGCGTTTTATTTCATCTATACTTGGGTATAGAATCAAGTTTATCATACAATTGCGAGAATTGTGCGAGATGTATTTGTGTAGTTATTAATTTGTTATTATGCGTCAGCTGATATCGGGGTCACCTACCAATTCTAGGGGATTTGACGAGGGTGCCTTTTTTTAAAAAAGAGCGATTGCCATCTGACCTCTACAACCCCGAGGGGAAACCAGGTCCAATAGATCCAATAGAATACAAGTTTATGTATTTTAAAGAAATGTTTATTTTATATCTGAACTGCGTCTTTTCTTTTGTTTCTTCTTTTCGTATTTTTTGTTTAACATATTTTACATAATATAGTAACTTTATGCTATGTCTTAGATGTAAAGTGCATGCATGAAATATATTTAGTATAAGATAGAATCTGTTAAACATCTTATATATCCCCACCATGGTTCAAGCCTTGTCGTGGCGGTGGGGCTTAGTAGAATGAGACCTAGGGGGATCTTTGGGCCCCTCTTATAAGAAGATTGGGCTAGGGATCAGAAGGAGGAAGCGCTCTAGGTACCCCTCCTATAAAAAGAGCAACAGTAGGAGGCAATTTTGCGCTCGTGATTACGAGATGTCCTGTATTACGAGGCAACCCCGTCTGTGAAGGTGGAGCCGGTCCCTTAGGGGGCTGACAAGCCGTCTAGGTGCCCTGATAATCGTTGTTTCGGGGCGCCTCACCAAGGGCGGCACTGATAGCACTCGCGGTGGATGTTGTGGGTGTTCGGCACTATCATGTGCCGTGATCCCACACACATCACGGGACCCCACCCAGGGCCAGTGAAGGCGTATAAATGCGTTTCCGCGCCT
>JAFELO010000260.1:54378-65729 GCA_017140195.1 Eumaeus atala | reverse complement strand
CGGCTTGACTGATTTTTAATACATATTCAGCACCTGCTCTGAGTATCGGCTACTATCTATTTGTCATATCTCAAGTGATAAGGGCGATTCACCCTTAACATTGTTTTTAATGTTTACACTTTATAATGACAACAAATTCAATTTATGACAGAACGACGTCTGTCGGAACAGCTAGTATTTTTATAATAGAGGACATAAGGAGGTAACCGGAGCCGTTGATGATAACCGACGCCCATAGACATTGGTACAAAATGTTCTTTGAGGTAGTATATCAATTACTTCTTTTAGGTTCTTTTATTGTATCACCTCACTGGACTCCTTATAGGCTCTCCCACGATGAGTTACTGGGTATTTGTCTCTCATACCAATGGATAAATTAACGATATTATAAACAATATACAAGGCCATGGAATTGCTAGCGATGTGTCATCCTATCACTTCCATGCGGCCTCTAACACTTTCGTAAAGTTATATACAGCATTCTAAAGGAAGATAAAAATGTCACACAATATTCAAACACATCAAGCGACTAACAAAAGTTACAGTTACCTAGAGCAACTAATGTGTATTGTTAAAGAACTATTTCATAGATCATCCCTCGCCTATTTCATAGATTAAATCAAATGTCTTGTAAAAAGTATCACAAAAAAATTACATTAAAAAGGAACTAAAAACACATTTTTCAATAATGAATAACTAGTTCAGCATTCCAAACAAACCTCTGTGGTCTACTTAAATAAAAATATAATTTATGTTTTTTATGAAAGTAAATAAATAAAAAAACGTCTTTAAAGAAGTTCCACTTCAATAAATGTGTACAATCTGTCCACAGATCAGGTACTTCAGATATAATTAATAAGAAGAATACTCTGAGACGTTCCCTTTGTAATTATGAGAAGATCGGAAGTAATAAAATTACGATTGTCTGGGATTCCAGAGTGTTCGTTAAGGAGTAGACTTCCTTAATTACGAGATTCAAGCTCATTTACATGTGTACAATGCCAAAAGACAAAATTAATAAGAAGCTTTAATACAATTCTCCGAACTTTTCTCGACAACTATTGCCATAAGTCATGTTGCATGATAAATGTTTCAACATTTCATGATTTAACATTACAATTTTATTATAATTAACAATATATTATAATTAATAGTATTAATATAGCAAGCAAGTGTAAAAAACATATTATGCGAATGGTTGTAGGATCGAATCCCACCCAAATCATGTGTATGCGTGTATTTGTACTTAAAATTTTAAAAAGGGGATATTTACTTTGTTTGTGTGTTCGTTACTGGACCCATTTCAAATATTTTTTCACTAGCAGAATCCTATATTATTGCCGACTAACACATGCTATAAAATATTTTGAAAAATTTTTCGACTCTGTGTGAAAACTTCAATAGTGTAAGCCGCATTGTGAAAGAAGTAGCAAAAAAATAATAATATCGCATACGCGGAAATTATGGCCAAAGCTATACGTAATACCTCTGCTGAGGAGAGGAGTGTCAAAATTTATCTTAAGTATGTATATAAATAAAAAATCTATAAATTGTCATCTATATTAGACTGCCATCCGAGGTGTCTTTTAGAAACGATGAAGATGTACTGGACCACGTCAGCATAGAACAGTCAAGAATAGACGTCAGCAACACTTTACCATGTCTAAATGCATTACTACTAATTTTTTCGTCTAGCCGCTAAAAGTAGTAAGTCCTCTCGCTCACACGATACCGCCGAAAAGTGACAGCTATAACTGACGCGTTCTGTTCGTAGTAAGTCCTCTCGCTCACACGATACCGCCGAAAAGTGACAGCTATAACTGACGCGTTCTGTTCGTATAAGTCCTCTCGCTCACACGATACCGCCGCAAAGTGACAGCTATAACTGACGCGTTCTGTTCGTATAAGTCCTCTCGCTCACACGATACCGCCGAAAAGTGACAGCTATGAATGACGCGTTCTGTTCGTAGTAAGTCCTCTCGCTCACACGATACCGCCGAACAGTGACAGCTATAACTGACGCGTTCTGTTCGTAGTAAGTCCTCTCGCTCACACGATACCGCCGAAAAGTGACAGCTATAACTGACGCGTTCTGTTCGTATAAGTCCTCTCGCTCACACGATACCGCCGAAAAGTGACAGCTATAACTGACGCGTTCTGTTCTGATTGTGTGTGATGATAACCGGTGTGGTGATGCGCTACGGCAGGATGACATATGATGGGCACCATCCTAAGGGTCCATCTAAGTGGGGAGTACTACGTGTACGATGGCGAGCTGTAACACATTTCTGAGGTACAAACCCTACGTGTCCTCAGCTCATGGTGCCGTTCTATATATTGTCTGTGGCAGACATCTGTCTCAGGCATCAGCCGTCATAGCTGTCATCGGAATACAGACTATATAAATATCTTGACAGATATGCATCTGCAAGAGCCGCTGCTAAGGGACGTCGCAAACCACCAAATGGTTGCTGTACGTTTATCCTCGTGTGTTGTGAAAAGAAATAAACATCCGCACACACCTGCACCCTCTGACACCGTATCAAGCTCTGCGTGTGCGTCAGTATCCGCAGCACCATGTGCTCTATGGTGCTCTGCTCCTCGAACACCATGCGCGCCAGGTCCAGCAACACCTGGTTGCGCTTCACCTCCAGCTGCGAGCGCTCGTACAACTGCGCGTTCCTCAGCCCGATGCCGCAGAACTGCAGGTACGACGCGAACACCTTCTCGTCGTACGGCGTGAACGGCCCGTCGTTCTGTTTGTTTATCACCTGGAATATATGTACAATGTGAATAATAAGAACAACACATCCTCGCAGGGAGAGAAAGAGAATGCCAGATTTCACGCTCCTTACATGCATTACCTTCTCTATATTAACAATTCTCTTCATACAACCACGCCTGTTGGCAAAATCCGTTTGATGTATGAAGACAGGGAAGAATATTAGATTAGCCTCCTTTCACGAAGAGAGCTGAGAATTACACAAAGTAATCGCAATTAATACGATCGACTTCGCAAGAGGTCGAGTGTAGTCTGCATTGCAGCCGAATTGGGCTGGCACGACCGGGGCGGTACCTATAGCTGATACAACCGTAAATTGACAGTTACGCTATCGCGCTTCGTGGTATATTCCTTGGCCTATTGGGTGGGATGGGGAAAGGATGGCAACGAATACCCTTATGTTGATATTAATGGGGTCGGTATGCTATAAAAAAATAGAGGCAGTCATGTGGCCATAAATGACAGCTGTCATAGCTGGTTGAATGTATTATCTCCTCGTGATGGAAATTCACGTCAACACTTGAATAAATAAATAATTTTTTATATACATTTTAGTATATGAAGTTTATTTATTTATTGAAGTGTTAGTGAAAACTGTATTTGTAACGCAGTTACATGTGACGTGAAGATAATGCGAGTGCCATGAGTTATATTTACCCAAAAAATCCACAACGTGTCCAAAAACTCTATAAAAATTGTTCCAGTTTGGCTCAAAAAATGTCTGGCCATTATTCTAAACGAAAGCTTCTTTGAACGATTAAGGTTAAGCACGAGATTCTTTTTGATGTGCGTTTAGTGCGTTAATGGGGTTCTCGTGCGAACGCTGAACCTCGTGTGAACCGATGTACCTATGCCATACTCAAATACATATTTCATTCCTATCAATCGCCTCTGTGGTATGGCGATGCGCGTGTAGCCCGTTACGACCGTTAGCCGCGTGCGGTCCTGGGTTCGATCCCCAGGTCGGGCAACTATTATTAGATGTTTTTCAGATTATTCTGAGCAAACGTTACAATATCCGGGATTTGATAATGTGCCCGAAGTGGCCATAGGCTAGTCACCTATGACATCATGGGCCTCAGTACTTTGGCTAATCGTGGGTGTGCTAGTATATCTACTTGAGTGGTGGATATACTAGCACACCCCTGCCTACCTCTTCGGGGTTAATAGATTTTATTTCTACTTTTTTAATTAGCCTCTCCAACACGCCTTAAAAAAGCTCTCGTGCTAACGGGACCTAATATTAATGGGACCGACATTCTCATCCTTTTTCCTCTTCTTACCATCTTCCACAAAATGGACAGACCACGCATTAAGTCTGTCAATACTTTTTATTTTGGTGACGAAGGGGAATGCATTACGCATGATACCTGGGAGCCCGGGTAGACCCCCAGACCTATGTTGGACTCGGCCATTGGGTAGCAATACCAACTAAACCCCTACGGGAGCCTTCAGCCGCTATTACTGGAGGGTCCCGGATCTGCAGGCAACAGGACCCCTCCAGCGACAGGCTGACCTCGGCGGAAAGTCCAAACTTCACCTCCTCGGGGACTGTCCGGCCCCATCCCGGCCTGACACGGACTACAGGGGCACCACTGAAGGCGCTGCAGATAGCGCCTCCCTCGTGCCCCCATTCGTCGTCTGCGGGGGGAGGCCGCGTCTGCAGCCTACTCTCTCACCTGCTTGTCGGCTTCCTTCTGGGACATGACGGTCTCGCAGAAGGAAGCCATAGCCCGGTAGGAGTCCCCCGTTGACAAAGTCTTGTCAAACCTGTGCCAAACCCGTAGCGTAAGCCTAGACAAACATACCTGATCACTGATACAGCTGTGTAAATTTCATTCACAAACAAATACCACTATTAGCTAGTATCTTAAACAGTTAAGCTATTTATAATAGAATTTAATTATATTTCAGTTCTATGAACACTAGGCATGATGCCCGACTGATTTAATTAACTTTCTCGAATTTGGAAACTGCTTGTGTATTGCGCTTGCAAAATATATCTTCATTGTGCTCGGAAAATCAATTCTAGACAAACGGAAGCTTAAAGTTGGTATATTAGTTTTGATGCCCACGCTCTCTGCACGATTAAAACCCAGTGGAACATCGCACAAAAGTGAATGGGTAAAGTTTATAGTGTAAAAGTTTTAGACTACCTCTTGCTAAGTTGTTGCCGCGATGCATGGCCGAGACAAGCCGAACTGGGCCGGCAAGGACAACGACGTAAGTCACAGCTACGTCGCGTTTCGTGCCAATTGCGAGTAGCCGGTGGCACATTATAGGAATGGGCGGGAGGAAAGCAACTCATCTGCTCAGTAATTTTGCTTCCTTCATCCCATACTCACCGGGCTACCGGCTACTCACAATAGGCACCGGATAGCATAGCTAAGACTTTAAAGGCGGTTAGATGTGCGCAAAGAAAACCTCCCCGGTCGTGCTCAATGCGGTAGCAATGCAAAATGGCACTAACTGCTACGGTCAGTAGACCGTACAATAGTATATGATGAAGCGAACAGATAAGAATTTTATTTGTTACGCTTGTGTGACGTAGGAGTAGACGCTTCTATTGCCTCAATTAAGCAATTTTTTTATAGTAGGTATAGGGCGATAAACGAGTAATCGGACCCTCCTGACGGCATTCGACGGCCATAAACCTCCACATTATTGTCAGGCAGATGCGACGTCCTCCTTTACTTAGGATGAAGAAGTTAATTTTTTATGGGCACTTGAAACGTTTCGACTTGAACAAATTGCTGTTAACATTTCGTAATTAAAAATTGTATCACCGCGTGATGGAAAATGGAAAATGGCCGACGTATTAGAAATGTATTTAGTCTCAATAAAAGCTGTCATGCAAAATTATTATCAATTTATATTTTCTCTCATGTAATTTAATCCCGGTGCGAAACTGATTTATGGATATTAATACAACACTTTTTTCCGCTTCGTCGCCGAATCGCGTGTGATATTTTTTTGTCCCCTAATGACATTACGATAAAAGCTTTCGATGAGTTACTCATGCCAATTATTGTTTCAATACAAATAATAAATTGCCCACTCATTTGTTAAAATAATGATGTGGATATTTTTAATAATAAATGAGTAAGTAAATAAATAAATATTTTTATGAGATTGGGGGCAAACGAGCAGGTAGGTAGTGACTATCGCCGCTCATAGACATCTATAAGACTAAGCGTCTTGTCCTTCTCTTGAAGACCTCTAAGTCATACGACTTAGAGGTGTTCAAGGACCGGAAATACCGAGCGAGGCAGCTGGTTCCTCAGTTTTGCGCTGTAAGAAGTGTCGTTTAAACTGCAGTGTTGTGGATTTATGGGCATCTAGGGCGGGGCGTATGGGCGTGGAACTTAGAGTTCTGTCGCGATGTCCGAAGATGGAATTCTGCTGCTGGTATTAAGCCAAACAATTCTTCGGAACACTCTATCTCTTTGTAGGCCCAAAGAATCGAGCTGTCCGGAAATAACTTGGTCGTCAACGATTCAAGTCGCTCTGATATTCAAGCTGATATTGCGGGGCCCTGCTCAAAGATGGGAGCAGTACTCCATACGCGATCGGACCTGCGCCTTGTAAAGTTTTAGCCGATGGGCTGGATTGAAGTACTGCTTCACCCTGTCCAGCACGCCCAACTTCTTTGAGGTTAATTTATTAGCATTCGCTTCCAAATGACCGCGGAACTGAACGTTACTCGATATGTCGACACCAAGTATTGTACTAGCAGGCGGCCGATATTTGGGTGTCCTGAAAACGAGGAGATACGACGAAGGGTGTCTTTTTAGCGGTAAACACGCAAACTAGTGTCTTATGAGGGCTAAATTGGACTAAGTTTAGTCGGCCCCATTCCGAGACATCGGATAACAATTCCTCGACTTCATACACATATTTGTCCCGATACTCATTGACGTGTACCTGGGAAATATTGGCACGGCCAGTGTATAAAGCATCCCCAGTGTTATCATCAGCGTAAAAATGAAGGCGACTAGTTTGTATCATGTCATTGATATGCGGAAGAAACAGCGTAGGAGACAGAACAGCCTTGAGGAACACCAGCGTTGACAAATTTAGGGGCGGAGCATGTGCCGTCAGCCACGATCTTTGTGCTGCCATTTGCTAGTGATCCAGTCGCATAATTTCCAGGGAAGTCCGTATGAATAAAGCTTTGAAAGGAGCGCATTGTGTCAAACACGATCAAAGACCTGTTACATCCAGACTAACTGCCAAAGCCTCGCCCTTGGTTTCAACTGCTTCTGCCCATCGGTACGTTAAATAAATTAGAAAATCATCTGAACGTCCACGGCGGAAACAGTACTGGCGGTCACAAATTATTTGATAATCTTCCAAGTATTGCAAGAGCTGGCAGTTGATAATAGATTCCATGCTTTTGGAAAAGTTATCGCAATAGGTCGATGGTTGGATGGGTCGAAGCGGTCGCCTTTTTGAGGGATCGGGTGCGCTAAATACGTGGGGCAGCTTAGACATTCAGGTCCAGGTTCAGGATCTGAGCATGGTGGCCCAGGGAGGGATTCTGCAGCTTCTACGTTCCTGGGGTGTTAAGCCGTGCTACCATGAGATGGGGGGCGGTCTGGGCCTACCGGAACTCTCGCAAACTGATCGAAACGCGACGTTGACAGAGTCAATGTCAATTCACGTCGGAGTCATGCAAAGAGAGGTACTTCCACGGGCGCCGGCCCAATTCGGCTGTATACATATTAAATGCAGTGTGTGCTACATCTTGGAGCATGACTTATATGTACGGTATAGGGGACAAACGACACCCAAAGATAACTCTGCATTATTGTTGTCATGCAGATACGTGCCTGAGGAAGTGCCAGTTTTTCCCTAAAGTATTGGCACTGAACGCAAGAATACAATTACTTCACAATTTTGATAATACGTCGTTTTAATTTATTCCAGATTATTTTTTTATTTTATTATTTTAGTTTAGAAATTACCCAAGCGATATTCAATTTTCTCTGAGTTAAAGTAATTAAAGTTGTAGTAATTAAAGAGAATGAGCAAAATCTAACCAAATCTTTCAGAGGTATACGTGTACACACAAACATAGACGCAACTATAAAATTTTGTTGCATGTTTTAAATGGAAATGGAATGGTGAATATTTTGCAATTCAGAAAATATGATAACCATGTGTGTCAGATTAATAATCTTCTTTTCTAAGTCAGTGAATTACTAAAGCGTAGCTATACGCGAGGTTTACAGCCAGTTAATTATGTTATAACGTGATATAACACAAACATTGATAACAATTTATATTCCCACCCACACAAATGAACGCGAAAATGGTTCTTTTTTGTAACCCCGCGTTATAAATTGCTGGATTTTTATTAAGTCGGTGTAACAACTAAAGCCAAGTGTTACATAAAATACAGTTTTTATTTATGACGGGTAATTTATTATATGTACTAGAGCTGTCCATAACGACTCTAAATTTATAAGGCACTAGCAGCACCTCGCGATTTCACCCGCATCCCTCATGTACTTTTCGTAGCTTTATGATATATAGCCTACAACCTTCCTCAATAGACAGGCTGTGTAACGCTGAAAATAATTTCAAATCGTATCAGTAGTTTCTGAGATTACCGCGTTGAAACAAAGAAACAAACTATTCAGATTTATAATATTAGTACATATTAAGCACACCAACCAAATGTGACTGACATTCAAAATTTTCGATTATAATCGGTATAGACAAGGATATAATGAAATGATAAAAGTAATGCATACGTCGTGCATACGTAATAATAATTCTTTAATCTATCATATGCTCCCTCCATTAAAACATAATATCAACCCGCAAAGCCTGAATCATCCCTCACACACAACATTCACTCGCAGCCCCTCTGGCCATGATTATAATATTTAAAATTAGCTTTCAAAAACACTCTCATATCGGCATGCATCCCTCCCGACTGTAGCTCGTAGCGGAAACATAGAATCGAGCATCAGCATCTATCGTATGATAATATTAGATGATACTAAATGATTATAGGATTAGGTAATAATGATACATAGGTGCTTGTACCTGCGCAACGCCTATCACCTCGCCATTAATGTCCTTGATCGGCATGCACAGTAGCGACCTTGTCTTGTAGCCCGTCTGCTGGTCGATGTCCTGGTTAAACCTCTTGTCCTGCAACAAGAGAGACAAACATTTAGAAAAACCATATACCATTATACTAAAATTGTTTCTGGACTTTGTCTGGATTTAGATGACTAAAACCTAGAATATATGAGGAGTATTTTTAGGGCTAATAGAAAACAATTTATGGAAAAAAAATATTTAGTTATAGTAGTACTTTAATAACAGTTAACAGTGTATATATAAAATACTGACGTAGCCTGAAAATACATATTTTAACATTCCACGCGAGCAAGCGACAAAGAAGATAATACGAGAGTTGATCTAAAAGTTCTAAGCCCGACCAAGAAAATGAAAGAAAAGTGGATCTAAATTTATTTTTATTTTTCGACATAGTATCCATCTAGTTCAACACACTTCTTCCACCTGACCTGTAACTTGTTTATCCCCTCGAAAAAAAAAAAGATTCCGGAAGGTCGGCGAAATAATCGTTTACTGCGACTATCACCTCATCTTTGGTCGAAAACTTCGAGCCACCCAAATGTTTTTTAAATTTGGAAATAAATGATAATCCCAGGGGGCTAAATCCGGCGAATAAGGTGGGTGGGGCAGCAATTCGTAGCCACAATCATGGATTACAGACATTGTTTCAACCGAAGTGTGAACACGTGCATTGTCTTGATGAAACAAAACTTTCTTACGCAACATTCCCGGCCTTTTTTCTTTTATTTCTTCCCGGAGTCTTCGTAAAAGGTTACAATAATAACTTGAATTTATAGTTTCACCTTTCGGTAAATAATCTACAAAAATAATGCCCTTCGCATCCCAAAAAACAGAATCCATGACTTTGTTAGTCGACTAAACGACCTCAGCCTTTTTCGGTGTAGTAGAGTCTGATCATTTCCACTGTTTGGATTGTTGCTTCGATTCAGGAGTATGGTGGTGAACCCAGCTTTCATCCATGGTAACAAATCTAGACAAAAAGTCCTCGGGATCAGTCTCAAAAAGTTCCAAACAGTCTCGCGAAATTGTGTATCGAACTCGTTTTGTTCAGCTGAAAGCAACCTCGGGACCCAGCGAGCAGAAACCTTATGGAACCCCAACTCTTCCGTTATTATGTGTTGCACGCGGCCATAACTAATGTTTGTTATCTCAGCTATCTTACGAATGGTCAAACGTCGGTCACCCAGTACGAGATCACAAATTTTATCGATGTTTTCTTTCGTGGAAGAGGATGTAGGCCTTCCACTCCTAGGAACATCTTTAATGCTCTCACGACCGCGCTTAAACTCAGCTACCCTTGACACTGGAATACAATGGAGCAGACTCCCCCAAAAATGCTCACCGTATCTTGATGGATGTCTTTTGTTGATAGGCCTTTTTTATTGAGGTGGTGTGACTTGGTGTTGGTGCACGGTGTTCAATTTTCTCCATTATTGAAAATTGCGTCAGATTGCTTCAAACAAATAATCGCAGAAAATTTATATTGTACAGTATCGGAATGAAACTGCGCACAATAAACCAATATGACACATACTAACAAATGACGGTAGATTTAAAAAGATGTCATAGCTCCATGTAGGTTAGGCCACGAACTTTTAGATCCACCCTCGTAATACCTCATATCGTTAAAGCCCAAAAACAAACTAACAATCGTGTTTTGATTAAATGTGTATTAACAACATCCAGCACTAAATTATAGCGCTGACCGTTATGGCGCAAGGCACGAAATACGGTAGCGGAGTGGTGAGGGCGAGACGAAGCAGGGAGGAGTTGTGATTGGTTCTCCAGCCGTACACATGTACGTAACAACCCCACCTTTTACCACTTAGCGCTATAGTTACGTGCCGCGGCCTGGCTTTATGATAATAATTAATAATTAATTATACAGTGCACGTTACTTAAAAGAGACAGATTAAACGTTGTCCTACTAATATAACAAATGTGTAATTTTGTATGATGTTTGTTATTCTTTCACGCAAAAACTGGATGTTATATAGATCAAAATCTGGATATCTAATTTAAATTGTGTTAGTTTTTTTGTTGAAACGATTTGAACCTACTACTAGCCGTCCGAATAAAACAAAATACCTATCACCTTCTTAAAATTTTTATGCCTCTTTTTAGTGCCTTAATGTACCTTATATCCTAATTTTATAGTTTAAAACACTTGAGCACTAATTGATTGCTAGTTAAAAGTGTTAGTAACAACATATTTTAAAACCCAACACCCATTGTACCTCTTTTATAGCAAATAAATAATTGATTGATTGATTGATCACGAACAAGGGAAAAGGGCATTTCATACATAAACATACACGCATATTCCATTTACACTTGAAGGCACCAAATTAATTAAGTTACTGTTGACACAGGAATCACAATCGACCATCAGTCCTACATAATTGGGTGTATCGACTACCGCCACAAAAAGTTGTATTTGTCCTACTCAGTG
>JAFELO010000260.1:27852-54363 GCA_017140195.1 Eumaeus atala | reverse complement strand
GGGGGGCGAACGGAAACGTAACCGGAGCCGGGAAGCCGACTGCAGGCCGCAACTGTCCTACACACAAAAGAACACTTTATAATTTAATTGCTTCTGCTACTTGCGGGACGGGAATTCATATTTTATTGCCGTACAACAATAGAACAACGTAGACGGATATGTCGCGTTTTATTTTTAATATCAGTCTGTATAAAAAATGAAACCTCATTGGTCAACCGAACCGCCAATCGTAGTGATTGGCGGTTCGATTGACCAATGACTTTCAATCGGGTGGTCCAGGTTCGATCCCGGCCACGTGCCAATAGATTTTTACCAGGTTTCTACCAAGTTAATTTTCTGCGTGCTCTTATTGGAATAATACTCTTACAGTAAGCGGTAGTGCCAAGCTACATAACATTCGAAATGAGCCAACACGACTAAGAACCTCTCGCTCACACCACGCCGGCGTAAAGTAAACGCTATCACGCCTAAGTGGATGATAATTGGCGTTATCAAGTACCTACGACCGCTTGTGTGTGCTCCTATGCTTGAAAAAACCCTTTACATCCCTAAATCTTTTACACTCTCCTATAAGCCATATCAA
Organism: Eumaeus atala; assembly: GCA_017140195.1. Classification (NCBI taxonomy): domain Eukaryota; kingdom Metazoa; phylum Arthropoda; class Insecta; order Lepidoptera; family Lycaenidae; genus Eumaeus; species Eumaeus atala. The sequence continues at coordinate 53,780 of JAFELO010000260.1, read as the reverse complement.
TCACTTAAGTGGCCCCAGGTTATGCAGAAATCGGCGGTCCTTTACCACCACACAACCCGTTATTTTAAGCAGTACGAAAACTACTCAGAGACCTAAAAAACAAAAGCAACCAAATTTCCAAATACTTCACAATCACATGCAACAGCTCAACAAATACAATTGCTACATGCATCGCAGGATGATGAAATACAACAGCAAAACACGAATGATTTCCCTAAAAAAGTCCAAGTGCGACTCAGACTCTCACTCCGAGGGTTGTATATGTTAAGCACGTTAAGTCGTTGTATATGTTAAGCACTTTCTGTCGTTGTATATGTTAAGCATGTAAAGTCGTTGTATATGTTAAGCACGTTAAGTCGTTGTATATGTTAAGCATGTAAAGTAGTTGTATATGTTGAGCGTGTAAAGTCGTTGTATATGTTAAGCACGATAAGTCGTTGCATATGTTAAGCAGGGTAGGTCGTTGTATATGTTAAGTTCCTGCGCCTGATTTCCCTCCGATCGTGTCGGATTGTCGTCGTCCCATCGGAGTATAGCGTGCACTTGTGTCGGCAAACACTTGAGCATTGTAATGTGCCCCGCGCAGATGTCTCTACTGAGCAGAGATGGCGGCTGTAGCTGAAATTCGGCTGCGAGGACATAATCTAGACAAACTTATATTGCGGGCGTTTCCATTTTGACTCTATGGGTAAGGAACATTAAAAACCAAACCACATATAAAAGCACCTCGTACGTTCCGTATACATGTGTGCGTAACCTTGTACGGCCAAAACAAAGGAAACTACGCCCCGAAACGTGAAACACAATAACCACAATGAGCAACGAATCCGAAATGAAATTTCATTATAAAATGAAGAACAATTTCTTCTTGCCTCGGGAGTTTAAATTAGCCTCACCGTGAAAACATTTCAGAAAAAGAAAAGCTCAGAAGCAGCATCGTTACTGTCATTTGCCACTCAACTTTTATTGTATTCGTTCCATCGCTTAACAGTTCAAAGATCTTTTATCTACCTACGCGATATCCTGTCGACGATCACGGTCGGTGTTAATTATAGCGTAGTAACCTTAATGGTGTTAGCAATCCTAGAAACGTAGCAATTGTAGCATATCTGTTAAGATATTTATTTACATTGGCTGTATTGTGATCACAGCTGAGACAGGTGTCGCCCGTGTTAGGCACATACAATATCCAGGACGGTCCCAAAGGCCGTGAGATGAGGACACCATGGATTTGTATTCATCCTCACCTGGGAGAGTCCATCTCTTAGGACTCACACATCCCTGCATATATTATCCACTACACATCAACGCACATAAGTGTATAAAAGTTTTTTTTTTTTTTTTTCAGAATATATTGGTTGTTTATATGAAGAGAGCAACGAATGTGGAGGAGACAAGGCAGGCATGTAAGGATCGTGATGTATGGCATTTCGTTCGCAATGCCTACTCCCTTGGGGAGCTGTTGTGAAGATGTGTTGTTATATTGGTTATACACGTTATCCCTGGTCCATTCTCCGTTTACTTCTCCAGGCGCGGTGTTGAGAGCTCGTACTGCACGACAGACCATTACAAAGATTTTTTTAAGGCAGGTGAAACTTCTGAAGGACCCGCAGCTATTTTAGGGGGAACGGCAGCAAGGCTATGTGGGATCTTTACTCACTAAAACCCCTAACGCCTCGGCACCATACAAGGGCTGCGGGAACTCGAAACCAACTACACCCGCTGCCCCTCTGCAAGCCATGCTTACAACTCGTCTCCCGGAGGTTTGTGCCTGATAGTCTCTACACTACTCTGGGGTCGGATGGAGAGGGACATGAGGAGTCCCCCCCCCCAATTTGTAATTTTTTAAATCTTCATACTTCTAAACCTCATATTGCAGTAAAGAGCTTACATTATACAGTTAGTACTACTGGTCTCGTAACTATGACATAAAGTTCTTTTGTGGAGCTCTTCATGAATACCGGACTAAGTTTAGACTATTAACTCGTAGAACTACTTTAACTTGGAATTTTTCTTCGCAAATTCATAAAAGTAATTCTATATTTCCCCTCGAGACAGATTCACAAATATAATTAGACTGCGGTCTTATTAAAAATGATTTATTAACTACATTCGGAACGACGCAAAATGTTAATCAACATCGGTGCTTTTTCGCCCGCAACAGTATGTCTCACTTGAATTTATAACATTACGACTGATATTTTTGGATTTATTTTTGGTTTAAAGAAAAAATATGTGGCCATCCCACGTGACTCAGTATCGTAGACAATTACAATGGCTACATATCCGTCACCGCAGAAATTTTCGTATGCTGTGTTTCCTTTTTGATGTGCCTTCAACCCTTGTTCCCCTTCACACCTCCGTGATCGTCTACAAGAAGAATCCTGGAAATTAGCCAAGCAAGGTGGACTCATTTCTATGATTTTTCTTGTGGACCTCAAAAACGTAATCTTCTTCCTATACCGACCCACCGGACTGATTTTTATTCCCACTTCCATTCTGCTAGACTTGGGAATGTTACCACATGACATTCGGGTTCGTTGTCACTTTTTAAGAAGAAATTAAAAGAATATTATTTAAATCAGACTCACGCCCAAAGTCGAACCAAATTATTTCTGTAACCATTTCACTAATATGATAATGAGTGTTCTATATTTTATATATAAAGTATGTATGTATGTATGTATGAATATATGTATGTAAGTATTTTTAGTGTGTTTGTATAGTGCCTATTCATTTATCGTTTTATTGTTTATATAAAAGTATTTATTTTAAAACATTAACGTAATGTGCACAGAAATATTGTGTTTGTCATACAAATTCTCGTGTAGCAGGGCTGCTGGAAGAAATTTCAATGTGGAATAAGTAAGCCTTTGTGCCAATTTTTTATAGCAATAAGCATATAATGTATTTTTAAAGAACGTTAATTTTTAAATAAATAAATAGAATAAGATTTTGTAAGAGGTAGTGGACCGGCACGACCGGGTAGGTTAACTATCGCTCACATGACAACGCCCTAAAGTGGCGGATGTGTTGTAGCGTTTCGTGCTATGTGACTTCCCTATGGAGATTGGGAGGAAAGGAGGACAACACATCCGGGCGTCGGTAGTCGTCAAATCCGACTGATCAAAACCTTAAAATAAAAAAAATGTGCTAGACTATATCAAATTAAATTATGATTATATTATCTCAGTTATCCCTTAGCGTACAATTGTCCTGCAGCTAGACAGCCGAAGTGACATTACAAGTAAGAATTCAGTGAACTGACGCAGAGCGTGCAATAAACGGTACTCGATACAAGAAAACACCAAATTCCTGTTTTCCCTCTTTCGTGCTTTTTTATGAGATACGGGGCAAACGACTTGGTGTGTAGTGACTTCCACTGCCCATAGACATCTCTGAGACTAGGCGTCTTACAGGCGCGTTGCCGGCCTTTAAGGAATAGGTATGCTCTTTTCTTGAAGACCCAGAATAAAGACTTTCAACTAGTTTATCCAGGTGTATAAAACATTTTTCAATTCTAGGGACGGCAATTTCAAAACATATCTACGATGAATGCGTCAATGAAGCCTATAAAAAGACGCTCCGTATTGACAGAAAATGAATCTTGATATACATTTAATTCAAATCTTTTCTCAGCACAATCATTGCACGTTGTTATAAATAACTGTAAGGACACACGAGACGAACGTGCGCGCCTGCCGTCCTTGAGTTTGAACGTTGCTCATTTGTAATATGTTACGGTGAATTGATTTCTTAACATATTTATATTAAAGGGGACAAACAGAGCCCTTTGATGTAGACATGTTGGTAGACCAACGCCGATAAACAGCCGCATAATTGTTATGCAGATGCGTTGCCGTCGTATCGCCCTCCAGTGGGACACTGGCTACTAAAAAACAGCACGAAACGCGACAACGTACCTATCAATTTACGGCGGTATTATGTGAAGTACCTACACGGTTGTGCCGGCCCATTTCAGCTGCAGTAGAGCATAGCACTACCTCTTACAAAAATAGTCCACTTTTTCTAAACGTAAAAGGTCAATGTCTTTCTATAAGGCAGAGCTGAAAAGAGTCACTTTTATTTGGTCCCCACTTATAGATGGGTTACAGAAAGGTATGGATCTCGGCACGAAAGCATATCGCTGACCGTTACCGTTATTGCGCAGGAGTACGAAATCGCAGACTCAGCTGGTAACTTGTCGTTAATCCGCTTATTACGCTGGTATGAATCACGCCTAGGTCTGGATGTTTATATAATGTATTTCTACCAAAAAATTGAAATACATAATTAAATTAAAAGAATATTTAGACATGTATGTATATGGAAATATAGAATTTGTTTTATAACGGAAATTCCGAAATATCTGATATTTTCGATTTGAACGACGGAAATAATCCATCTCCGTGTAAAAATGTGTCCAAATTTGAAATTAACGACTGCGAGGCGTTCGCGCCCGCAAAAAACTTTACAAAAAAGTCGGTCGCGTACTTATTCACGAGGTTCTATTCTAAAATCATTTATTTCGCGATATTTCATGCGGAAATACGACAGATAAAAAATGTTCGAGTTTAGGAAATTAATGACATTTTTCTTTATTTTTGTACGTTAGATTAAGATGTCTTAAATTGAAATTTAATCGTAATCATCATCAGCAGCCAGAAGAAGTCCACCGCTGGACATATGCCTGACGGCCGCAAGTCACGGTTACAAGTTGCTTGCATCCAGCGGCTCCCAGGGATCTTGACCAGGTCGTTAGTCCGTCCAACGGGTAATCAAAATCGAAATTCAGCCTAGACTATCTAAAGTATTGATAATAATAATGTCATCCTAGTTGATCTGTTCGGCTACAGCGGCCATCTGTTCAAAAAAGAGCCAGGTGGCGCCGATGCACGGGACATTATATGCACAAGTGTTTGCACTGGCACAAATGCATACGCCATTCCTTCATTCTCCTATTCCGATGGGAAATAAGGTGCAGTACCGACAGAAAAACGGTTACACCCCCGTGCGAGCTCCAAATTCAGGACTGTTGTTAGAAATTGAAAAGTCCTAACAAAATGTATGATATGAATTGCACAAACAGGCAGTTTAAAGCTAGTGATAAACGCATTACCTTGTGCACATGTCATTAAAGGTTTTTGGGTTTTTGATATCAACAAAGAAGTTACCTACCATTAATTCCAATCACCTGATAAGTAAAAAATAAGGGATAATATAGAAGAGACAGTTTACATAAAATTACAATTCCTTTTTATTAAAATAACAAAAGAATACCAAAGCTATACTACCAAGGTAATCTTTGAAAATATCTAATAACTTCAACATTAGCATATTACAGATGCACATTTCTATAAATCGTTCACATTCAGGATTCAGAATAGAATGTACTTTACGGGGAACCGATGTAGATGTAAAAACTTGTTTCCATAATCGGCGAACATTGAAATAAAATTGGAGTGTCTGTCTGTGTCTTTAGATTTAATTTTTCGGAATACTCAGAATCGAATTCATAGTTTGAGACATGGGAATTTCTCGACCGGCACGGAACCCATTCAAAGCCTGTCCGTCTCGCTCCTGGTTGATTTTTAATATATCTATTATTAATTTTAAGTGCTATCATGGCTTTGCTTTTTATGTGTCAAACGACAAATAATTCAATTTATGACATGACATCAGTCGCGAAAGCTAGTTATCAATAATTTCTGCGTGTGCGATACAAGGATTTATTCTGATATTCTTTTTCACACCTTTTATTTCATTAGGAAGGTTTTCATAACGATCCATAACGTTTAAAAATATTATAAAAGCTATGTCAATAAGCGATGATGTAGAATGCTAACGGTAAAAAAAATATTCAAATCGGTCCGGTAGTTTCGAAGCCCACTTAATGCAAAAAAAAAAACAATCGAATACATATATTTATAGATAATAAAGTTATAACTTTGTACTAAGTCAAAACAATATTCGGCTCTACAGATTGATCTTAAGTTTACACAAACGTTACTCATTACAATAACGGTCACGGGCGGACCATGGTTACTGTAACGCTTCTGAAACGTCGGACTAGTTAAATAATTAAATAAACCGCGATATATGGTAATGGTTCTACATAATTAACAAATACCATATCAACCTCCTTGTAAATTTTAATTCCCAGTTAAATATTTTAGTATATCACCCAAACTATGTATCGAATATTCTCCGCCAACTTGAAGCCGAGTTAAACGGAGACGTTATCTACTTGGCATGGTACCAAATCTGCATCTCACCAAACACGGCTCCATCCTGAGACCCTATTAACATCCGTCTATTTCTAGACGTAGCATATACGTTTTAGTATTTTAATTCTCGTGTTCCGTGTCCTAAATCTATTATGTTACACTTTCCTGTTCTTCATTGTGTTTCTTTGATATTTCCTGTAAACTTATCAAATAAGTCAAGGTCGTATAGTATTTTAAGGAAAAAACAGACCACGACATACATAAGTTACACATCATCTGACGTATGCACAAAGCTGCAAAAATGTATCATCATCATCATTATCAGCCCCTATCGGTCCACTGCTGGACATAGGCCTCTCTGAATGAACGCCAAGACGACCGGTCTGCTACTCGCATCCATTGATCCATCTCCACCTAATCTGGGATTGCCAATCCGCCTGCTCATGGGGCAATTATGAGCATTAACAATAGACGACAGCATAATGCTTGCTTTGTTGATTTCTTGATTTGATTGTTCACCACTGGAACGCAACCAGAGGAAAGTCCAAGCAAAGGGGACACCAAAAGAATCACTAATTGTTTTGGCAATATTTTTTATTTTCAGATTATAACAAATTCAACCAGTCAAGGTTTTTGCGCAAATTGTTACAAACATACTAAATTTCGCATTTATGATAATAATGTAATACCATAGAATATCACATTTTTGTATGCCATAGGAGGCAAAGGAGCAGTTGGGCCACTTGTAAGTTTGTAATCAGCAACGCCCACAGAAATTGCAACACCAGAGGTCTCTCAGATGAGATGCCTACTTTTAGAGATGGCCCATTGGGGAGGGGGCGCGAGGTCAACGCATCGGCATAGTAATTATATGGATATTCATGGGCGTCGGTGACCGTGAAAAAGGCTGCGATTGCTGGTTTTAACCTCTCTTTTATAAAAAAAGTATAAGTGGTCTCTTTTGTTGAAGATCCCTCTATTTCTCTTCTAGATTCTCTACATAACACTATATATATTATAAATTTAATCCATGCACCACTAGATACATATCTACGACCTGTAGCCTAAAAGGCAGCGGTTAAAGTATATTTCACGAGTGCCGATTTGTACGTACGATTTAGCACAGTGTACGATAACTCTAGACAATTTGAAATCACCGAGTCGAGGGCCGCGCACTTTTAAGTACGCTACAGGTCAAAGTTCAACTCAGTCGAGTCTCCGCCAAAGATCAATGCTCTTGTATAGGGAATCAATAATACATTTGGTAATAATGCACGCCACGTTTGAGTCGTCAGCACTGGGTGTTTCGATTTTAACATCACACTGGAGGCAACGCATCTGCGTTACAATCATGCGAATGTCCATGGGCGTAGCTAGTTCTCAAAAGGTTTCTCTGATTGTTCGTTTGCCCCTTATAATATAAAAAAAACTGTATTACGAAAAGAAATAAAATACTCAGGTAGTCCATTTTTCTTCCCAAGATACACACACAGTTAGCATCTTAAAATGTATAAAAAATCAATTTATGCTCTTTGTAAAAACAACTTTTAAAACATGCGTGTAAGGGTGACTCTGCAAAATGCATGTTTATGTACAACACGAGATGTTATCTTGTATTTAGGTACAATACTAATGATAGTTAGGGCCATTCCACTATATACCCTGATTATTCAAGCGCGCATTCAATATTTTAGTTCACGCGGATACGGTCTCCCGTCAGGTGGTCGCGCGTGCAGCGGGACCAGGTCGCGTAGATGGCCATGCGGTCCATTGTCTAAGTGGGTGGATGGATGGTGGGTCGGATGGATCATACCATAGAGACAACACCATACAAGTTGGCTTCTAACATAAATATTTATTTCCGCGTTAGTCAAATGCGCATAGTGTTCCATCGCAAGGCCAATTATTTGGAAGTTAGCCAGACTTGTTCCCGGCGCGTAATTTCTAAAATAATGTTATGTATTAATCATACGCGACGTTATTTGTAAACATTGATAAAGTGATTTTTAATTGTGTTGTACGCAACCAGTAGAGTATCCATCAGAAATTGTATAATAATAATAATATATGTGGACTAATAACCGCACATCAGTCCAGCCCTGTGCTAGGTACAAATACGAATGCCATTTATTGTACAAAAATTAAAAACAGACTACTAAGAAGAAAAAGCTACTAAGAAAAACACCAAAAAAACATATACAAGGGGAAGTAAAAAAAAGAAATAAGTTTCCATAAGTGTGCAAAAGGCAGACTTATTGCTTAAAAGCAATTTATTCCAGGCTGCCTAAATAGATACCGTAAAGGCTTATGTTACAGGTACTAGACAACAGAAATATATTTAACATTTTATAAATTTATTGTCTTCTCTATTTAAGATAATTATTATAGAAATACATACACAAACAATATAAGATATGACCTAGGCAGTATTCGAACCCACAACCACTGGCGTAACATGCGGTCTAACCTTCACGATACTGAGCCAGCCACAATCAAATAAATGTTTGTGCAAAATTTTGCTAGTATTGCTTGCTAGGTAGGCTATGCTACATAGAGCGGGGAGGTACCTCTTGCTCACTTTATATCGCTAGAAAATGACAGCCACAGTGTCAAAATTTGTGGCACTTTATTTGTAAGTTGTCCAGGCTTATTCCCTATGAGTAGTTTTCAAATTAATGATATGAATGTGTTGTAAACATGGGTAACGCGGTTTTTAATTGTACTGTGTACACGCGTATTTTAATCGGACTGTGCTACCAGCGAGAGACTATGTAATATCTATCACAATTTCAATAATTTCTACATGTTGTAAGAGGTATTGCCTTGCTGCATTGCAGTCAAATTGGGCGGGGAAGACCGTGGCTACTAAGGCGTTCAGTCATGTAAATGAGTTTTCGAACGCCCGTTGTATGGGAAGAGGACAGGAGCACATATCCGCATAACGATTATGCGAATGTCTGTGGGCTCCGGTAGTAGTGTAGTGGCTATAAAAAGTTACGAACAGTGACAGATTAACTATAACGAACTTTTGATGCTTTTTGAACATTTTCAGAATTTAACCAACGACGTCATTACGCTGGATTATGATGATAATGAAATGAATGGAAGCTCTACAGCAACCATGGTCACAGGTGGACCATGGTTGCTGTAAAGCTTCTGAAACGTCGGGCTAGTTAAATAATTGAATAAACCGCGATAAAATCCTTAGAAGTAGTTTTATTGTAATGAGTAACATTCTCGTAAATTTAAGACACCAATAATGGAATGGACTTTGAAAGAACGAGCCACCGACATCCAGAAGTGTACAGGTCCCGGCGAAGTTTTACGACCGAAACTTTAACTTTTGTAGAAAGGCTCCTTACACTAAGCAGACTAGTTTTACCCGCGTAAAATTTACTCGCACTTTTTTCGGGTGCCAATATTTTCGCAAGAAACAAGTACTATTTTGTCATTACAGATTTTCATCAACATCTGTGCCAAAATTTGAACTAAATCCGCATAGTAGATTTTGCTTTCAGGTCCTCAGCTGATTTCGCTGCAGTTAATCGGATGGCATTAAAGACGTTAGCGTCTCTTAATGACCGCAGCCATCAGTGTGCATATCATACTCGTGCCGCCGGCCGTCGCTTAACGTATGAACTATAAATACTAATAGGCGCGCCAATGACCAGAGCCAGGGTTACACGCACACCCCTAAACATAAACCAATACACATATAATTCAAAGCATTTGTATATTTTAAACGGACTCCTCAAGTGGTAGGAGGTAAAGAGAAGATTCCTAATCAACGTTTACTCAGTTTTTTTTTGGTTGTATTGAATTTTAAAAAGGCAGGCGAGCAACGCAACGCGAGTCGGGAACCGCTAGTCTTAGTACCTAATACACGATTTAGAGGCAGTTTCATGCACAGTGCATGATACTACATCCTTCTATGCAACGGATTTAGGCCGGCACGGCCAGGGAGGTTCCTCTCGCTTACATAATACCGCCGTAAATGGACATCTTCAGTGAAGCGTTTCGCGTGGTTTGGCCATGCCGATGGCCCATTGGGGAAGTGGAGGGCAACGCATCGGCATAGTAATTATGTGGATGTTCATGGGCGTCGGCAGTCATGGCACAAAGGCACTGGTTGCTCGTTTGGCTCCCTTTTCTATTAAAAAATCAAAAGGCTAGGAATAGACCGTCCTCGCGTTCGTAACAGAGATATACGCTCAAGGAAAGGATAAATGCTGATGATAGCGTAAGAGGATCCGGTCAAATTAGGGCTCTATCCGTCTGTGGGGAAAAGCAAATAAATTTGTGCTGAGACTGACAGTGAAAGTCCCGCGGGCACAGCGCATGTCAAACGAAATGTGGACGGTTTTAGGATTTCCTTTCTTATAGGATAAGATGAAACTCTCTGAAGATGATGTGCCTATCTGTCACACTTTATTTCATATGCGTGTACCGTATCATGAAATGCGATGTTGGTTATTTGTTTGATGTAAGCCGCAGTGACTGAGCATACAAAAATATTAATGGGAGTTTTGTAAAGAATCGGCGTCTGTGGCCTGCGGTATGGAAAAAATAGTAACAGCGCCTGGCGATCGTTTGCACATCCGCCATCTTTCAGACTCCGGACTGTGATAAAAAATGTAAAAATTATAATAACATTTTTTGAAACAACACAACAGTGTTCAATTTCACGTTTTTCGTGTTATAATTATTTATTGGTTAACATTAAACATTTTAGGTTAATATTTACATTTTAAGTTGATAATAATGTTTTACCTTTATGTTAGAACTTTAATGAATAATGCCGCTATTATAATTTGGTGATTGGAAAAAACTGGAAAATGTTGAAAATTACGTTTCAATACACTTATTCTCAATATAATTATAAATTTAAAAAAATCTCTTTTCTTGTAGCGAGAGGGATTTCCTCTCGCTATAAGAAAAGAGCTGATAAACTTCAAATTGCTTTTACGAAAAGTAGCTTAAAACCACTGCAAGGATACTAGCTTCTAATAAAAAAAACGCATCGAAATCAGTCCATCCGTTTAAGGACTACGATCCTACAAACAGATAGACACATGCATACATACACACATACAAACACACACCTTCCCCTGTTCCACTGTGCCAACATCGACGTCAAACTTATAACACCCGTTTTTTGCATCTGGCGCTAAAAACAAGCAAAAAATCTTCGTATATGTTTAATATTCAATTATCTAATATATACGACATATATACAATATGTATGTATTTCGTATAATTATGTAGTATAACAAAGGATATATATATAGAGTAAGACAAACGAAACAAACTCCAAGATCCACAGCGCTCGTGGAATCTTCCAACTTCTATTGTATTGAAACAACTTGCAGTAAAAGGTTCGATAAACACACACAAAAATAGCTCCTTTTTACGGTAAAATTCCCACGGCACATAAATAAAAATCACATCTCTATACAGGAAACACAAAAACGACTATTGAAGACGCGCCCGTCTTTATTTGACTGACCTCGTGTCTGGCGAAAATAAACACCTTCATTAATGAGCCTTTAAGGTTTTTGTTAAAGTGAAAACTTTTTGGAGCGCGTTGAGCGCTTTTTAGATGACCAAATATGGAGCTCATCAATGCCACGCGTAGCGCGCTTTTCGACACCGACCGCAACTTCGAGGCGCTTAGCCCTATTACTGCGTATTGGGTAAATGAAAATCATAAAGCTCGAGTCATCATCGAGCTTTTTGTCCTGTCACGTAAAACCTTGCGCACTTTTTGGGTGAACAAAAATAATGGTACTCGCGACATCGCGATCATGCGACATGAAACAAATGATAATCGGTACAAATACAATTGAAACTACTACACTACTACCTCTGCCCTTTTTGATTACAGATATACGGAATTCATTAAAAATAGCTGAAAAATATAATTATCATAATTCACTACATGCTAATATATATCAATACTAAACGATATGAATTATAAAGACAAAACATTTGATTGTTTGTTGAATAGGCTGCGAAAGTAGTTTCGTAGCTTATTCAACCGATTTGAATTTTTTTTTTACTATTATGATCCTACATTATCTGTGATAAACACAGGCAGTGGTACATGCCTTGTCATGGCGGTGGGGCTCAGTAGCCTGGGGTGATCCGAGACACCTTGGGCGAAGCCAATTGTACCGAGAAGGTGGCGGCTCTTAGTACCCCTCTTATAAGAAGAGGGGACTAAAGAGCAGGAGGAGGTACCACTCTTTGTACCCCTTTTATAAGAAGAGGGGAAAAAGTGGCGACGCTCCTGCGCACGTGGCAAGGGGGCGAGGATGGGAACCTCACCCCATTGCACTGTCCCGGTCGGTGTGGTTGTCATGTGGTGCGGGACAACCACATCCGTGAAGGTGGCGTCAGTACCTCCCGGGCTGACTAGCGGTCGAAGTGCCTTAATGATTTGCTGTTCCGGGGCACCTCACCAAAGGCGGCAATGGAGGCACTCGTGGTGGATTTTGTGGGTATTCGGCTCTACATAATGTGCCGCGAGCCCCACACACCACTGGACCAACCCAGGGCCAGAAAAGGCGCGTAAATGCGTTTCCCCGCGTCGACAAAAAAAATGCTATATAATATTGTCTAAAACATTGTAGATCATTATGAAAACTTCGACAATGTAACTAAAGGTGTGAAAAAATATCAAAGTAATTCCTTATGTCGCGTAAGCTGTGAAAACAATTGACAACTAGCTGCCGCGACTACCGTGCTGTCACATTTCGTTCGGTTAGTGCTCAGCCGGAGACCTGTTGGAGAAGAGGGAAGGAGGGATATTGCATAACAATTATGTGGATGTTTATAGGCGTCGATAGGCATCAAAAGGCTCTGACTGCAAGTTTGCGCTCATTTTACTAAATTTCCGTGTTAAAATGTAAAGAAAAACCGCATTGGGTAAAAAAAAAATGATTCCTGAAAACAAATTGAGCTAGCAATTCCATCCATTTCGCATAATAGTCAAAGGCCTTGGAACGCGGGTTTTATATTTAAACGTACGAAAAAATACTATACGGAAAAGTGGAGACTTTATATAAATAAAAGCTGGCGGGAGAGCCTTTGTGCAGTGTTGGCAGTTCATTTATCAGACTCCATTTTGGTTTTTTGGCGTGCACGGTCGTGTCGAGAGTCCATCAATTCATAAACTTTAAAAAGCTAAGAGGGCAGGACGCGCTTACAAAGTTATTAAGCAAAAATAAAAAGGTTTTTTACACATATGTTGCATTAATTATCTCAGTTACTTGTCAATGCTTTTAAGACTAACGGATGGCAGTGAATCATGCTTTGAGATAGTTGCAGGCGTGGTTCTCGCCGACAGTATTCGTAATATTAAGTGAGAGAGAGTGTCATTGTAAAAAATAATAACGGGCAAGCTCCGTTGGTTCGGACATGTAGAAATAATCGGCATGTGAAAGGTTAAGAAAACAGAATTATAATGAGAATGTGGAATGATGTAGGAACCGAGGAAGACCAAGACTGGCATGCCACGATCAGATTGGTCGGGTAATCCTTCGTAAGGTGGTGTAAAGTCATCATCAGGAGGGGGCAAGGGAGGTATGTAAGAATTGTGATATGTGGAACTCCATTTTCACTGCCTGTCCCATTAGGGACCTGGGGTGAAGGTGTATTGTTGTTGTAGCAGGCGAGAAGATCATCATTAACTAATTTATAAATTATCACTATAAAGACGGTCCTTTTTTAGTGTGCACTACCAGCAGTCCAGTTTAAGATCAGATGATCAGGTAGATCTCGCGAAGAGTCGCCTAAATTGAGATGCCATGGATCTGTCAGCAATAGGTCATCTTGAGGATTTAAAGATTCTAATCACTATAGTATGCCGTGATATTTATACACTAGTAGTCATGCTGTCAAAATATGTAGCCACTCTACGTTCATATGGACTGTAAACGCTATACCAAAAAGAACAATAATTCCTAGTTCCGTGGGCAGGTCTATTACTAGTAAAATAAGTGGGTTTTCCATAAAAACTGGTTCCTTAGTAATCTGCTGAATCGTTTCATCTAAATATCCAACAACAACAACACACCTTCACGCCAGCTCTCTAATGGGATAGGCAGAGAGAACTGAATGACATATATCACGATCCTTACATATCTGCCATGCTTCCTCCACATGTCATTACTCTCTTCATATAGACACGCCGGTTGCAAGACTCTTAACAGCTCCTTCGGACAACACTCGATCAATCTGATAATGGAATGTCAGTCTTGGTTTTCTTCGCTACCTGTTTTTCGCAACGATCTCAACTCGACCGCGTTTATTCTACATTCATGCACTTTTAGACATACCCAACTCTCACTTCCATATAATATTAGCACATAAATGTGCAGAGCAAGACTGGCTCAAAACTGTGTTTTTAAGCAACTTCCATAACGCTCCATTCACTCTGATTCCTGCACACTCTTCTTTCGACTTCTGCGGTGTGTCTTCCATCCCTGCCAAAGGCACAACCAAGATATACAAATTCATTGCCTTATCCAACACTACGTATCGACAACTACTCTTACGTCCGTTCTGGTTATTTCTCTTTCAAATCCTAAAATTTTAGCTCTCTTCACAATCATTTGTAAGCCCGTATTCTCACAATCCTCTTTCACAATTGTGATTCGTGTTCGTAGCTGAGATGGAGTGGAGCCTCAAAGAATTGCATCATCTGCACAAAGCAGGCAGTTTACTACTAAATCTCACATCCGCATTCCCACATTTGAAGACCCCAATCACTGCATACACTTATCCATATATAGAGTAAATAGGCGAGGACAACCCTGCCTAACGCCAATATTGACCTTAAACCAGGGCGATATGTTGCCATCCATCCGTACATATGCTTTGCAATCCAAATATATGGATTGCATAGTAGGAAGCAGACGCCCCTCTATCCCATAGCTGGGTAATGTGTCAAAGGTACACTCTGTGAAATGCTTTCTCTAAATCGACAAAACCGCAGAAAAAAATCTGGCCTACAGCCACATGTTTTTCTACAATGTTGCGGAGTGAGAAAACTTGATCCGTATATCCTCTTCCTGACCTAAACCCCCCTGTCACTACCACAACACCCCTTCGGATATCCCTTGCATTCTTCTTTCATTTATTTTGCCTTACACTTTCGAAGCTCAGCTGAGAAACTTAAGGCTCTCTAGCTATTGCAGTCCATACGTGAGCCCTTGCCTTTATACAAGGACACGATGACCACACACCCCCAGTCCTCGGGAACTCTAACGGCCCTCCGGCACGTATTGCAGGGGACCCAGAAAGCGTCCCAGACTGCAGATCCATCAAGTTTAATCCTCATAGTTCTAACCATATCCAATCCTGCAGTCTTTCCGTTTTTCATATTTCTTGCAAAGCTATTTCCTGGGATGCTGCCACGGCTACGGCATCACTTACTGAGGCAGAGACCGACGCATCATCTAGGACAGGCTCATTCATATCTCCAAAATATTCACTCCATCGTTTTAACAAGCTTCCGGTACTTGTAAAAATGTCACCATCCTTAGCCCTAATCCTATCCTATTCTTTCGCGCAAATTTTAGTGGCATTCCAACAACGACGATGTAAATATCCTTAAATTTGTCTATACTAATATTATAAATAAGAAACATTTATTTGATTGTTTGTTTGCGTTAAATGGGTTCCGCAAATACTGGATCTATTTATCATTGGAAATATATATTATCTGTGACGAACAAAGGCAATACAAAATTTTCTAAAAACTTCGATATACACTATCGAAGTTTTCATACCAAAGGTGTGGAAAAAATATCAAAATAAATCCTTATGTAGTATGCTGTCTCGACAGACGTAGTTCTGTCATCAATTGAATCTGTTGTCATGATAACGTGTAATATAAACGAGGCCGAAATTAAAACTTATATTTTTTACCATATTTCGTTAAATATCCGCGCGACGCCGGGGCGGACTGCTTAGTTGCCAATATAAATTACATGTAACATGTTTCCCAAATGCCCGCATTTGCCGCAGAGATCATTTGAGTCTGTGCGGAGCGTACATTCCACTGTTAAGATATACGACGTGACTGTGACCACAATTTGTTCTACCCAAGGCGGATATTGCCCAAAGATTTTACTTTACAGATCCAATAAAGTAGAAGACATGTAATATTGTACCATATCACGCGTTTTGTCGATTTTATTTGGCCAAATATACTTTACTTATTGTTACTTATTACTTGTTGTTGTAAATTGACACAACTCACAATACTAAATCAATTAGACTGTTTCTAATGTGTAGGTAATATAAATCTATATTAATAATGCAAAGCTGAAGTATTCATTTGTTTGTTACAACGCGATAATTTCAAAAAATACTAGCTCGTATTGTAAAGTTTTTTTTGTTGAACTGTTCAATTCCGTTTATCGGCGACGGCTAATGCTATACGAACGTATACCATGATGCTACGACTAGTAGGACCGGAGTTCCTACTAGTACTATATTCTAGCAATCTGAGCCGGCTTAGCTTTTGAGTAACATAGGTCAAAGTATATACTAAAACCTTCTTCGGTTATTGCTCTATTCAAGAGTGAAATCCGTATGAAAATTCGTTTTCTAGGTTTTGACAAATTCGATCACATATAGACACACAGGTTTTGGGGTATTTGTTTTATAACATGTTTATGAGATTGAGATTATTTTGATTAATTTATTAAACGTTGTTACTACTATGTGCTCTACTGTGCTAAGTCATATATCTTTAAATGTAGTGGCATGCTGCATTGAAACCAAATTGTGCTCGTTTGTGCCTTTGTATTCCCAAAAAAAAAAAATGTGTTTATCTTTGTGTTAACGACAACTTTCGAGTCATACTCCCTGACAGGGCACTTTTTTACGGTCAATAGTTTTAGTTTATTAAGCTGTATATTATGTAGACATTCCATACTTAACTTATTAATAATGGAATCTTAATATAACGTTCATCAACCTACTAAAACTGATTCAGCATTATAAAGATTGAATTTAAAAATTAATGAAAACGAAATTAATTTTAATCCGTTTTATTCGAAACGGCACGTTGAATCGTTCGAATTCCGGGGTTTTGTGAAAAAGAAACACACGAACTTGTCGTTTTCACATTTCAAAGTTGGTCATTAGTGGAATTGCTTAATAGGAAACGTGGAATTCGTGAAACGTTGGAATCTGTAGCGCTACTGCCGATGACGTCCCCACACTAATTGATGATGGTTTTTAATCAATCCCCTGCCGAAACAGACACCTGAAGTGCACTTCAACTGTGTGACTGAATCGAATGGTATGGAGCCGTTCCGAATAATTATTCACTTTTTGTATTAAAAGAAAATAAAGCAAAAATCTTTCGGAATAATTTTATATCCTATGTTTTTAAGTCCTAGATTTTATTATTCCAAGCCCTTGGTACCGGATTCCTTACCACCAGAGTCCTCTATTGTGGTTTACAAACTGCAAAAAAAATCTCAAATTTAGTCCGCAGTAGCAGTCTGCTCGATTAGCGTCTAGGGAGTATATCAGTAGATCAAACTTTAACGTACTAAATTGTTCGTAAATACAGCACTATACGCTCAGCGTCTAGTTAAGTGTGGCCACAGATACTGTTATATAAAAGCCTTGCTTCTGTTATTAAAAAAATATATTATCATCTTTTATATTGTATCTCATGATTAAGCGGTAATTGAAAAAAGTGGTGTTCAGCACAAGTGAAACTTTCACTAATCAATCTTCCATAAAATAAAATTATATTGTGTTGTGAGCGAACCGACTAAGACAAAACATATTCTTAATGCGATAGCAAATTACTATATTAAATAATCGTTATACCTAAATAAATATACTACTACCTTATACATTACTAGCTAGACATTCACCCCGGCTTCGCCCGCGAATAAGAGAGGCAATGTTATGCACTTACTCGAATCATACAGACAGACTACTTTAGAGGACTTTGTTTTTATATATACTCGCATCACTGCCCCACGGTTTGACTCGCGTAAATTTGGTCATGTTAGTCGTAGCGTCTAGGTATATAGCTTATAGCATTTTTCGATAAATGGTCTATTCAACGCAAAAGTATTTTTCCTATTCTGGTCTGTAGTTCCTGAGATTAACGCGGATAAACACAAACTAGCTCTTCGGCTTTGTATTAATAGTAAATAAAGAAATATAGATGAATTAAAAGCAAGGCAAGTAGGCGGTCGTCATGTTATAAACATCTGTAAAATCACAGTACTAAGTTTAAATAAATCCGAGAGAAGTTGAAACACAGAAGATACACACAATAGTTCGCGTTTTCTGCAGTACAGTGCAGCAGAAGATGCGACCACGTTGCCGTCAGACCCATACCTACTACGTAGGTAATTACGCGGATGTTCATGGGCGTGTGCAGTTGTACAAAGGATCTGATTGTTCGTTAAAATCGTATTAAATACGACTAGCATATCTGTCGTTTTAGGGCGAGCGGTACCTACCGATGCAATGCATCATGACACTACCTCATACCGAAATAATTCATTTTTGATCGCGCGCATTTAAATTTTATATATATTCGACGGAACTATTAATCTTGTGGACTGAAGATTCAGACAATTTATATATAGTTCATTTGCATAGAGATAGAATTAAGATAATATATTCAGACAGCGATGGATTTGTGGTAAAAGTCGATTCCATTTTGGATTCTTGTATTAAGAAATAAATGCACTTACATCTGATATGGTTGTTTTATTCCCTTTTTGTTACGTCTCACTGAAATTTGTACTTATATCAGTCAGTAGCATCTAGGGGTATTTGTTAAGTTACCCCAAAATCTGTACTTACATGTAATACTAGTATCTAGGGAGGGTAATTTGTTACGTTTCCCTCAAATCTGTACTTATATCTGATAGTAGCATTAGGGGTTATTTGTTAAGTTACCCCAAAATATATACTTACATCTAATAATAGTATCTAGGGAGAGTTATTTGTTACGTTTTCCTAAAATCTAAGGGTGCCATAGTCATTATGTTCTTCTATGTTTTCTTATCAGAATTACATATTGAAGTATAAATTACTTCAATATATAATTCTGTATATAATTAAATTAAAAAAGACACCGAAACGAAACAACGATTTCAATATATTTGAATAAAAGTCACATTGGCCCACTTAAACAATTTACACTAATAATCTAAATAAAAAAATAGAGCTAAAGTTTTTTATGTTTGTTTGTTTGAGCGCGCTAATCCCGGATTTTTTTATGATAGCCATTTATATTAAAAATGCATGAGGAAGGTAAGAGGCCACAAACATGACGTTACGACCAACAAGGCTGAGTTAGAGAGGAGAGAACCGCGGGGCACCGCTAGAGTAATTTTACTAACAATATAAAAAGAAACAAACAAAAGAAAAGTTTATCGCACAGTAAAATGAAATGAAAAATGAAGTTATTTATTGTTGAAACAAAAGACGTTATTGAGTTGTCTCAATATCTTTACTTTGTATCTTTTACAGCAAAACTAACTACAAGCATTCCAATTGTTTTACATCGCAGACATTTTATTGCTTTTTGTTTTTTATCCAAATAATGCGCATCATTTACATTCAAATTTGAATTGTGTAAGTGTTAGTGCCATGTTGCATTGTGCCATGCATGGTGCGTGACACTACATTCTCCTATGCTACGAAGTCAGGCCGGCACGACCTGCGGTGTCGTGTTTCGTGCGGTTTGTGAGTAGCCGGTGGCTAATTGGATGTGGGTGAAAAGGTGGGCAAAGCATCGGCATAATTATGCTGATGTTCATGGGCGTTAGTAGTCGTGGACAGGAATGACTTCTCGTTTGTCCCCCTATTCTATAAAAAAATCGTAATTTACACAATCTAAAAGCGACCATAATTTTTATCTTAACACTTCGCTACAGCCATGTGAAAACTTTACTTGAAAATTTCACGTGCAGAAATATCGTTCATTTAAATAAAACAATAATGTTATTCTGATAAGAATGTTTGTCAAAATGTCGATAAAATTTGCAATATTCTTTTACAACATTTTAATTTTGTCCACAAGCACGTCTTTATATAGTCACAGTACCGGATTCAAAAGGAGATATTTCCAAAGGACTCAAAGCCATGAAAGTGCCGCCTTCAGTGCCGCCGGAGAACGACCGAGATTCATTCTCTCTAAATTCTTCGACAAAAAATTGTTGGTGTCCGTTTCGGCTTGGTTCAATAAAAATGGGAATTTTCCAGTCATCAGCTTTTCAAGGTTTTTCGTTATCTTTTCCGGTGGGACCTACGGCTCCCGGCAAGGCTATTGCGTTACCCACACAGTACCCCCAAAGCGCTCCATGTGACATATCTACCATTTTAAATGTATCACGACATCGGTAAATGTTGGTCAATTTCTTCTACTCTACCACAATTAAAATTACTATTTTCTTTCTTTTTTGAAGGAAATCTATTACTTTATAAAGACATATCCAAATTTATCATTTGAATTATAAGTACAACAAAGATGGATATCCTTGAGCAGACACCAATTACCCGCAGGCGATGACTAAACCATCAACACAATTTCCAAATTAAATAATGGTAAGAGCATATAAATTTTATTTCTTATTCAAGTGTCAATTGAACAAGCATGCGATGCTTCATTGTAGATTAATTGGACAGGCACGACTGGGATACTTCTCGCTGCTCGCTGTTACACATGACACCGCCGTTAAGTGACAGCTATACAGCCGTGCTTTCATGCGGTTTGCATGGCACTACCTGTTGCTCTTATGAATTAAATAGATTATAGCCCCTGCGATAGCTGAGTAATGTTACCTTATAGGCGTCTGGTATGTTGACGGGCTCGCCGCTCTCCGCCACGTACCCGACGATGCCGCTGCCCCAGGGTATCCTGATCTCGTCGAGTTGCTCCATCTGCTCCGGAGTCGACTTGGAGCATACATCGAACAACTTCGACACCAAATGTCTGTAACAAACGGAAACATCTTAAAGAAATACATACGTTTACTTGTCTGTCCTGTGTGGGGTCCTGAGTTCGAATCCCGGTACATACCAAAGTGTCCTTAGTATGTATTTCATACATACGTTTACTTGTCTGCCTCGTGGTCTCGTGGCAAGCATGTTCAATTTCAGTCGTGGGGTCCTGAGTTCGAATCCCGGTACATACCAAAGTGTCCTTAGTATTTTTCAATAAAGTAAAGTTGGCGGAGGATAGGATGATAATAGAACTGCATAACAATTATGTGCATGTCTATGGGCGTAGGCATTAACCAAAACGCACCACTTCTCCTTTTCCCCTTATATACTAACATATACTTCTATACTTAACATTATAAATGCGAAAAGTTGGATGCATATAGATACAAAACTACTGAACGGAATCTGATGACACTTGGCAATGATGTAGCCTGTGTATCGATATGTCATCAATTCTACGACAATCTGCGAGTTGTGTGATTAATTGTAAACACCTCACCCTACAAACATATACATCAAATACTTTTAACGGGAATACTCACATAGACCTGAATAGTTTGCCGTTAATATTTAGAAAAAACTACTTTGATGGACTGTTCACTGTCGGGCTAGTAAAATAAATAAGGGAGCGATAAAATTCGTAAAAGTTTTATGGTAATATACTCGACATTTCAGTATTTTAAAAAAGTTTTCATAATGTGTTGTATAAAACTTTCAATGTATTAAGTACCTTTCTTCTATTGTTAGCGTCGTTTTTTTTTTCAAACGTATAAAGCGAAAGATAGGTCCTGACATATGAAATGGGCTTTTTTAATGGGAGGAACAAAAAGTCGAATATTTTTTAATATAATTTAAATTAATCAAAGTACGAACCATTGTTTTTGCCGTCTCATAGGTAGTTCATTGATACCTTTACTAAAAAAGGCGATTTGGACTGCCCCACTGACTTGAACTTCGACTGAGTTGAATTTTTAATTTGCAAGAAGTTATAAAAAAAATCGAAAAAAAAAATGGTAATCTGTTGGAGCAAGGTCCGGGGAGTGCGGAGGATGTCTTAGGCTTTCCAATTGAAGCTCTTCTAATTTTGTAGCTGTCTGTTGCGCAGTGTGTGGTCTGGCGTCGTCGTGAAGCAGCAGTGGCGTGGAGCGATTGACCAGTTTAAGTTGTTTAGCCACTAGCTTCTCCATCATGGTTTGCAATTGCTAACAATAGACATCAGCCGTAACAGTCTGGCCAGATTTTAGAAAGCTGTAATGAACAATATCGGCACTAGTCCACCAAACGCTTACAAGTATTTTTTTAGGGTTAATTTTGGCTTGGGGCGCTGAGCGCATCCGATTAACGTCTAGAATCCATTTTTCATCACAGGTGATGATTTTGTTTAAAATACCTTCACTATTGTGCCGTTTTAGTATTTTAACGCAGCAGTCAACGCGCGTTTGCCGGTTTGCTGCAGTCAATTCGTGAGGTCAATTTCAAGCTTTTTAATCTTCCCAATATACTTCAAGTGAATTAAAACAGTCTTATCACTACCATCGCAGCCTGCAGCCAACTCGGACGTGGTTTGCGATCTATCCGCTTCCACAATAGCCTTCAACTCTTCATTATAAACTTGGGTCTCGGGCCGTCCACGGGGCTCATTCTGCAGGCAGAAATTTCCAGGACGAAAACGTTGGAACCAAAAACGAACTGAGTTTTCTTTTGCAACACGAGCGCCACAAGGGTGTCACGGAGGTACTCCTACTCGTAAGTAATGCGATATTTTAAGTTTTCCACTTTGTAAAATGAGTGACGCAAACAGGAAAAGACAGTAGAAAAAACAAATAAATTACGGACATCGAAGCACAAATACATGAGTAAATAGCAGTACAAACTTTAATTTGGAATTCCTTACCAAAGAGAATAAATTCGTGATTGAAGTGGCCAGTACGGAAAACGCCAATTTCATATGTAAGGACCTAATACTTCTTTCGCCTTATTTTTATTCTTCCCCTTTCTGTTTTCATCTTGTTACAATTTTGAAGTAAAACTTCCAACGCGCGTAAATACTACACACACATACACACACTTTTCTTTTTTACAGGAACGTGCGTCGAGACTGTCATGCCAGCTAGCGGCTTAAACGTGCACCTTTCGTGTTATAAAATTACTAATCCCACATGAACCGTTTCGTTCGGCTTGTAGCCGGTGCTCCATTGGAGGGGAGGAGGGATGGAGGGCAGTGAGAGACATCTTTGCCAATGTCTACAAGCCACGGATGTCGTCAGATGAGTCTGGTTGCTCGTCTTCATCCCTATACTATATAAAAACTCAGTGACACATTATTATCTGCCGGTGTCATTCTTCAATTTTAAGAATTTAAATATCAAATTACTTTTTATTGACATTTGAAGTACATAAAGATCTTATTACAATTTCTATTCTTACATCCTGACATATCAATGGTGTACAATCATTTCTTATAATTAATACTAAAATAAAATTTAAACAAAAAAAATGTTTTTTTTTTCTTAATATAAAATAACGATATATAAAATAATGATTATTTAATAAATAATTATGTATAATATAGACGTTAAGTGTACTTTTAAATATTCGCCGACCCCATAGTAACATTCTCTTAGTAAAAGATGAATAAATGTTTTTTTAGATAAATCTATTGGTGTACTTTTTAATTCATTTGGTATAAATTTATATTGCCATACAATATGGTTTGCAGATGTCCATTAAGTGTGTACCAAAAACTGCTAAGGAGGCAAACGAGCAATCGGAGTCCCTTGATGACTACCGACACTCATGCACATTCGCATGATTGTTACGCAGATGTCTTTCCCTCCATGGGGATGTCGTCCAGTTGTCTTTCCCTCCATCCACACAATGGGCTCCAGCTACTCACAAACCGCACGAACTTTACGCCGGTATTGAGTGAGGTAGAGGAATTTCCCCGGCCGTGCCGGGCCAATTCCGTGTCATGCACCATTCATGTCACTGTCTTCTCCTATGCAGCATGGCACTACTTCTTGCAAAAAGTGATTATTTTGGAGTAGTCATGTAAACATTGCTAAACTAATAAGCCTTTAGGCTAATCTGTAAGGCTGTAAAATTCAAATTCACGATCAATACTATTACCTTCATTTACTCTATCCAGTCTATTATTAGATCAGGTCAACGATACGACGAAAATTTCACTTGGCAACAGAGCTACAACAGTGTGCAAAAATACTTTATCTGTTTACTTATCGTGAACGCGTGAAAAACCCATAATAGAACAATTAGAGAGCTACTTAGACACCATTGTAAATGGTGATGATAATTACAATATTGACAAGTTGGGTACAAATAGCTTCGAGGCCAGGGGCATCTCTAACCTATACTACTTTATACCCATTACTAACGATCCTCCCCGGCGACGCCCGTGAATATCAGGGGAAGGTTATGCACTAAAACCTTCCTCAGGAACCCCTCTATCCATGAGTAAAGCCGCAGGAAAGTCCGTTCAGTAGATCTTAAGAAGATCGATCATATACAGACAACTTTCAGGGACTTTATTTTATTTACAAGATAAAAATACTATTCTATTTCAAACCAAAGATCCACAAAATAATACAATAACTTAGAATGAAAAAAGACTAATTAAGGACGTGTACAGCTCATCCTGTGCCGAATAAATGGACCGCAAATAAATCATAAAGAAAATAAATAAATGTAGTTTTGTGTATTTAATCTATATTCTCTACTTACACCTCCTCGATTTGCCACCGAAAATCACATACATGGTACGAAACCGGACAGCATAGGTATCACTTGGCACCAAGGTAACCCCTAGTTACTACGGCAAAGTAGCTAGAGGTTACCATCTCCGGTCATTCGGTAGCCATGCGGCAACAAAACACTAGATTGATCAAATCATCGTGAGAGTGTTTAAAAAGTGGGACTTTGAACGCCCATCGCGATCTCGATGACGATACACTGGCGTGACGACGTTGACAATGGATGATAATACTTGTTGAGTTACGTAACCATTCCCAGATCAAAAATAAGTTGATGATTGTGATGTTTCACCAACTACAAAGATGTCCATCTGTTACAACATTGGATCGTATTTTTTCCATCAGACACAACACGTCCAATACGTCGAGACGAGATTACCGACCGAGATTTATCTGGACCACGACCGCACGCTCTTATTAAACGAATCTTATTATAGCTCCCCAAATACTCAAACATATTCAATATATCTAATGTTATTGGTAACAGACTTTATCGGTACTTAAATTATATCTCCTTAGATGTATTGTCACATGCGGAGAATTATTGTTTCTTGTTGGAGCTCTGACTACGATGACGGCCGTTTTCAATATTCTTTCTTTATGGATAATGCATAACTGGAAATATTATGATAGTATTTCTAAGATCTGCCCAACCCAGATAGAATTTTCACTCATTTCGTGTGAAAGTTATGATCACAATTATATCCCACTCTAAGGGTACATAGAACATTGAATATTTATCAAGTGTCTGTACATGAAATTCATGGTGACTGATAATGAGTTGATGCTAGTTTATAATGTTACAAGCAAAAGACACAAAATTCAAAACCCCATCTGTTCTTTAAAAAAAAATCATTTGCCATAACATTTCATGGGACCAGTGAAGACTTTGTGGTCTTCAAGTTTAGGGAGATGATAGAGGACAACC
>JAFELO010000259.1:1798191-1836905 GCA_017140195.1 Eumaeus atala | reverse complement strand
TCCGCGTGAACTCCCCCCCCCCCCTGATCTACCAAGCGGACTAGGGACTGCGTGTCCTGCGATCCGGACGAGGGTCACACATGCGCACGCATGACACACCTAATCGCTACTCACCATAGTCACAACACACCACAACACACAGGCCCTAAATGGGCCTACATTTCCGTGAGCCAAAAGCCAGGATGGCAAACCGCAATTTTATTGCGGCCCCGTTACCGAGGGGATAGTCGTCCCCTTGCGACCCAACCCGGGTTATGAGGTTCGCCTCGATGCCCGTAGACCCCACAGATTTTGTGGAGAAGACCAGAAGTGACGTGACGGGCACTAGGCAACGGAAATATTACAATAAAACTACTTTTACGGATTTTATCGCGGTTTATAAAATTATTTATGTAGCGCGACGTTTCAGAAGCTTTACAGCAACCATGATCACGGGTGGACTGAGATGACAGGTGTCCTGATGTACCAAGTTTTTGAAAGTACCCGAAGAATTATAATTTTAGTTGTTCCGATTAACACAATCAGTACTTATTATATCTTGCTGTCTTGAGGTGTTATGTTTACTTTTACATTTTATTATGTTCACCACTGGATCCCAAACTGAAGGTAGAACCCAGTAATCTTCTCTATTGAAATTTGCGTGCTTTTAAACTCCAATAGCGTCACGGATCATCCTTGGAAGGAATCGGTGCTCCCTAGTGAGGATTTGCGCTTCATCAGATCTAATGTAATGGCAGGGGCCTACTTCAGCATGCTCACAGACCGCAGATTTTGTTACACGTCGGTGTTTCATATAGCCGATATGACCTATGCTTCCAAGGATGATCCGTTAGGCTATTGAAATTAAAAAAACATCCAAATTTCAATAGAGAAGATGGCTGGGTTTCTCCCTTTAATTGGGATCCAGTGGTGAACATAAGCAAATCAAAGAGTAGACATAACACCTCAATACAGCAAGATATAATAAGTACCGTTTACCAGAAACGTCGGGATACATGAATAATTAAATAAACCCCGATAAAATCCGTAAAAGTAATTTTATTGTAATGACTACCATTCGAGACATCAATCAACAACGGAAATATATTCAATATAGTTTTATTAATTTAAAAATGCTATATTTTTATGACTTCTGTTATAGAAACACACCTAGATAAACATTGTTATGAATATTTATCTGTATGTAGTAATCGATGAGATTCGTATCCGCGACCTCTGGCGTAACATGCATGATTATTCCTGCTTTGTTACCACTGCGTTAGCCGGTCGACACTTTAGGAAGCGATAGTGCCATTATTACATTGCAGTCATCATTATATTGAAAAAAAAAATGTGAAAAAAGTACCTTGACGCCTGTTATCCCCGAAGAGGTAGGCAGAGGTGTGCTAGTACATCCACAACTCGTAGGTCCATAGGTATACTAGCACACCCAATTATCAATCATTTCATTATATTGAAGTGAATGAGAAGTCGCAATTCATATGGTTTGTGAGAATTAAGGTGGCGATAGGCCCACCCCGCACAATAAAACTGAGGAATAGAATGAAATAAGGTAACTTATCTGCATAACTTGTCTGTGCGTGTATACACATGTGTGTTCGCTATAGTCGGCAGCCAATATTGTGCTAAATGCTTATCTGTGCTCTTAAAAAGCAACTCCGTAATCATTGGTGATATTTCTAACTACCTCGCGGTGTAGTGGTAAACATGTTCAGCCACAGACGTGAGGTCCCGAGTTCGAATCCCGGGTTGGACTGTACAAAAAGTGCTATTAGGACTTTTCAAATTCTTATAATTGTCCGGAGTTAGCAAGATGGCGGTGTTACACCCCCGTGCCTCGGAGAGCACGTTAAACCGTCGGTCCTGCGTCCGATTTCTCTCCGGTCGCGTCGGTTGGCCGTCCCATCGGAATAGCAGAATGAAGGAATAGGGAGTGCACTTGTGTCTACGCAAACACTTGAGCACTATAATATGTCCCGCGCAGATGGCTCTCTGAATAGAGATGGCCGCTGTAGCCGAAATTCGTCTAGCACGACATTATTATTATTACTAATACTTCTATCTTTCTCTGAAACACAAACGCAAACTGTCCGTATGCTACGGGAGCTGTTATTTTACGGTATCATGTAGCGATTGTTTTGTCCCCAGTCTGGTCAGTTCCATTCGGCTGCAATGTGTAATACTCACACTAAAACTCACTTACATAACGATTGAATTGTATCCAATAAGATATAAGAAAATGTACTTACGCACTCGTTAATATTGACCCTAATTGGCTATAATGTAGCATGATACTACCACTTGCACAGATGAACAGTTTCATATGCTTCCTAAGCTATATTGTTTACAATTAAACCCCGTCTAGCTATAGTCAGTGCTGACGCCTTAAAAAATATTGTATACATTTCACTAAGTAAACTGACATGTTTACGATAGATAACCGACGTCTAGCCGAGGTGATAGGATCGTGACGGGATACAAATAGTAAATGCGTTGCGTAATATTGTGAGAAATTATGGGGATAGGTGGCGGAGAAGCCACTTGGGTATTTTTTTTTATACTTTAAGTGGGCAAACGAGCAATGTGAGCCTTTTTACGACTACCGACGCCGATAAACATCCAAATAATTACAATGCCGATGCGTTGTCCTCGTTTCCCCACCCCCCAATGGGTCACCGGCTGCTCGCAAACCGCACGAAACACGACACTGAAGATGTCACTTTACGGCGGTATTATGTGAGCGAGAGGTGAGGTACCTCTCGCTCACACCACACGAAGGAATTAGGCCAGCACGCCCAGTCGTGCTGGCCTAATTCCTTTGCATAGGAGGAGGTATCGTCATAGTGCATGGCACTACCACCTCCTATGCAGCATGACACTACCTCTTGCTAAAATAAAAACATTTAAGTAATCCCACAAGTAATAAGTTATTATAGAATAACTTTTCTAAAGTTAAAAACACAAACACAAAACTACAGAGTTTTGCGTTTATGTATTCTTAAGTGAAGGCGCTTTGAACTTTCGTCATGTCATGTAAAAATTTCATTGGGTGCATTAAGTACTTTTACGGTGAACAAAAATTATGGAACTCGCGTCACCATCACGCGTGATGAACAACATTGGGTACAACTATAGTTTTAAGTTTGCAATTCTGACGATAGTCCAAATGATGATAGCTCACATGACCATAGTCCGCATGACAATCGTGTACATGATAGTCCACGCTCTACTCTTTTTTTGTCTACATTACCAACCCGTAATCCTTGATTTCTGGGACTATGACCCGTAACTAGTAGACGTCATGGTAAAACACCTTCGCTATCGATCTAGGTTAATAGCATCATATCAACTTTCTAAATAGGTAAATACGCCAAATGTCACGAGCACTATCTTCCGCATGACGCCATGACATTCGGAGAAATAGGCCGCCTGTCATTAGGCGAACGGAATTAGTTTGATAAATATACGCGCGTGATCTGGTGCACGTAAACACGCAGTTACGTCTCTTAGATCATCTACCGTGCCCCAGCCAGAACCAGATGATGACACTAGAGCGTATGGGCGGCATTTTCGTAAAAGACCCAAGTCTCAAAATATTCTTTACTCATGAGCGTTATTTTTATAAATGTATCTATACTATTTTTTTTTATAGAATTGGGGATCCTCCCTATTCTATAAAAAAAATTAGTACCCATAATTACTATGCTGATGCGTTGCCCTCCTTTCTCCCCCCCCCCCCCCATTGGGGCACTGGCTAATATCACCGGCTCCTACGAGGAAACATTTGATTGTTACCTTGCATTGAATATGGCTAAATATAATATAAATAATGGGTCTAAAACTACTAGAGCAATTTGAAAAATTATTTTACCATTAGAATCCTACGTTATCGCTGATGGACATAGGCTATACATAACATTTTCTGAAACGTTTAGATTACTGTGGAAAGTTCGATAGTGTAACGTGTAATTTTTACAAAGCCAAAATATATTTTTGTAAATCAATTAATTTTTCATACATCGCGAAATCTCCGTGCGCGAAATCTTCCGCTATTACTGTAAAATATTCAATGGATTTTTTCATTTGAGATATGTCAATACTATCTATTATCGTTTTCCTACGTGGCTTGTATATGGCCAAGTGACTTAAATGTGTATTACTTACTTGTAACTTAATTGTTCCCTGTGTAACTAAAA
Source organism: Eumaeus atala (assembly GCA_017140195.1). Lineage (NCBI taxonomy): Eukaryota > Metazoa > Arthropoda > Insecta > Lepidoptera > Lycaenidae > Eumaeus > Eumaeus atala. The sequence goes on along the minus strand of JAFELO010000259.1, from coordinate 1,832,709 downwards.
TTTTTTAGCCTCTCAGCCTCAGGCTTAAATGAAGTATCTCAATTAAAAGAACACATGTGCCCTGACAGATCCTTATCTGCACAACAGCGTGAATACAAGCTTTGCTTGTGTAGTTTTAGTGATCTGGATTGGCTAACACCTTTCACACTGGTGGAAGTTGGGGGCATGCGTAAAACGTATCTGCTTTGGGATAAGCCAATGAGGAGCAACGCTGTAAAATAAATCGTGACGAATAAATTAAGAGGAAACAGCAGTGGTGTTATCATTAAAACAAATTTGACAAAGTATTCATGTACAAACATTTCAAACGTAGAGTTTCTCATTGATAATTTCTGAGAAGTTCTAGAATATGTTGATGACACTGTAACTAGATGTATTTTATATTATCAACAGTACTTTGTTACTAAGAATTTTGTGTCTATCTTTTTCTTAATTAAAATATTATCCTTAAAAGTTTTCGTGTTGTGCAGTTATACTAAAATTTTACCATTTCAGAAATTATCTTTATTATATACTGCTCCAACACTGTTAAAAATAACTAAACTACAACTGGTCTTGTATTCTTTTTTTTTTTCAGTGTCTATGAAGTCGATTTTTGATTTTACTAGGCTAGGCGGATCCTACGTCTTTTGAACCAAAACGGGGTTGCTATCGGTCTGCGTAAATCAAAGAACCTTTGCTCCTATGCGTTACGTATTCGGGTTCCTACCCGATCACAGCATATACAATGAAGCGATTGGTTCGGTTGCTTACAAAAAATGCTAACAACGGTCTTGTAATTAATGTTCTCACCACACATAGGTCTATGTTAGTTCGTAACGCAACTGCGACCTCTCACCTCGTACACCATACAGTTCGTATTTTCGTTCGGTAAAGCATCTGTGACCCGTGTGTACTCCAGTTGCACCTGTCTATATGCGTACGCACTCACTTATCAACAAATAACCTGCTTGCTCGTTTCCCTACACAATAAACAACGGCCAGGTGCGCAATAATAAAGTTATGTAAGTGAGTTTTGCCGTAAACATTTTATGTTCGGTCGTACACATTCCCTATCACATTTCATAATGCAATCATATTTATTTCTTATTTACACTTATTGCGTAATGCAATCATATTTATTTCTTATTTACACTTATTGCGTAATTCAAGCTCAGTTTCATCTAGATAGGAACTGTTAACTGATAATGACGACAAATATTATTACACTTTTAAAGGTCATGGCTGCGTTACAGCTGAATGTGGCTGAAATGATGAGAAACAGAAGAAATAGAAACAATTTCACAACTACCAACACCCATGAACAGATCAGTATAATCGCTGTGCCCATGCGTTTCGCTCGTCACCAGGTGCCCAGCCTGATATGAACCGTTTTATATTAAAATTGCAGAAAGTAATCAAGCGAAAAATGTTTTAACAATTAAAATATTTTTCGCTCAGGTCTTATCTTGTAATTGTCATTGTAGGCTCACATTAGTTTCTTATTTCTCTAACCTAACGAACTCCACGTCAAGTAATGATTGCTAGTCTACTATTGCTACTAAGCTTCGTCGTTAGTGAAGTTCCATAGTGCCTCCACTCCAGGAAACCACAGCCGCAACCGCTGGATGTATTCCTGGTTCCCTCAGCCGGTCCGTGCGAAATTGAACCTCAGTGTCGTTTTACAACCGCAAGTTAAACGCCGCTAAACCTGTGACTCCACATTTTATCATATTAGGGAACGAGAATGTTTAAATCAGCTGCATTATTAACATTTTGATAAGAATAATAATTGACTTAGCAATAGATTAAGCCGTAGCTACTAAAACAATTAAAGCATAAAGTTCTGCTTAGTAGCAGAATTTTACAGTGGGTAAGAAATATTTTGAAGTTACCATCGCTCCGTGATCTTCCCCGCGTAATTCCGGTCCTATTAGTCGTAGCCTATAAGCCTTCCTCGGTAAATGGTGTATTGAAGACAAAAATACTCTTTCAATTCAGCTCCTCATTGTTATTAGTATTAAGAAATTGGACGTAAATATAATATGCCTTAATCACAGTTTCACAATTACAAATCACAAGTAATGTTTGTTTCATCATACCAATTTTATGCTAAAAATCATAACAAAATACATGGTAATATACGAATGATATGATTTGGAAAACTAACTGCTAGTGTCTACAATTTTCATATCAATAAGTTTGCAAAGGCCAATTAAAAGTTTTCACACATAGAAAAAAAAAATTCTATCAATTACGTGACAATGAAAGGTAGTTAGTTAATATAGTGTGTACACACATTAGCAGAGTAAATTATCTAGCCTTATTATATTTGTTTGTAATACATAATATAATTACATGAGTTCTATATTTTAAACTACTAGGATTTCATCGTTAAATTTATAAAAAAAATCTGTCGCTCAGTAAGTGTTTTACATTTTTTGAATTTATATTGAAAAGTTCTATTCTAAATTTATGTTCATAAGATCCGCAACTACTTTATTAAAAAAAAAAACTTACTGGCCCTTAAGATGTATGCATTTTGCCTGTAGTTCGTCTTCACCGGTTGCACACATAAAAGATTAGGTATACGAAACGATTATGTACTTGTGCGTAGGGAGATCATCTCTAAAAGTTCTGGACGGTAAAACGCTTCCATCCGCCACGTTCACTAAATAGCACAGGTCTGCTATACCTCTTCGTGCTTTAAGCTCTTTATAACTCGTAAGAAATATCTTTGCTCTAAACTGCAAGTGTCTTAAAAAACGTGCGTGAATTTTCTCTATCCTAAGTAAGTAACTGGTATAACGTGGACTCCATACTTGTGAGGCATATTCCAAGTGACTGCTAACGAACGTGCGGTAAAGTATTTTAAAGGTTTTTTTGTTAGTGAATTCTGATGCTAACCTAAGTACAGAGCCTAGGGCACGCGAAGCCTCTTTAATGACGTTGTCTACGTGTTGATCAAATAGTAGCTTAGAATCAAAAGTCACGCCAAGATCACGGATGAAATTGACCTATATATGACAGTGAAAATATATATATGAAGGTATTTATATCCTGGGAGCTAACGAGTGCAATTGTGTTATTTTCTGACCATATATATCATCATAGACACATGTGGCACACGATGTAGTCGACACGTGACGAAACTTCCCAGATAATGACACTATTCAATGTCATATTTTGTCCGTCTGCGCCGATACCACTATTCATTTCGTATAAAGTGGTGATGGTGGTGATTGAGATCCGGGTGACATAGAAGTAGGAGCAGTGGGTTTGAGTGGTGAATAACCAAACTATTTCCATATATTGCATTACATATATAATATGCATATATTTATTTTGTATGTATTCATATCATTAGATATTCTCTTCGATACATCATTTTGCTACTCTACTTCTCCATTTAAATGTATTTGTTTAGAGTTAGTTTTGTTCCAAACAAAACGTGACACGTCTTTAAAAGCATCGAAATATGTTAAAAACGAATAGTGGAGCCATTGGTTTACAAGAACACAAGATACATGATATCACGTTAAAGTGTCATTCTGAAGCGTCGGGAATAGTATATAAACATACAATTTTCCAAAGTCAACCTCGCGTGCATGTGTTTAAGTCGTTCTTACGAATCAGATTCTATTTGAAAGAAGTGCATAACATAAACACATTTATTGCAAAGTCAACTTTACGCGCTTTATTGTAAGTATTTTTTACAAAGTGCATAATTTGTCCTGTGCACATCTTTCATACGGACGGTTTGTTTGTTTCGAGAGGCTAATTGTGCATCTTGGTATTTGTGTAATTCAATGAGTACAGCCATTTAAATTTTATATTTTGTTTGCATACTATATGCGAAATGACTTATTCCTCGGTCTGCTACTGTTGTATACTTATATGTCTTCATGAGTTACGTCAGGATGACATATGGAGGGCTGTGTTACCATCCTAAGAGATGGACTCCAGGTGAGGAGTATTACGTGAACGATGGCAAGCTATGAAACATCACAGTGGTACACACCCAAGGTGTCTTCATCTCATGGCCTTCGGGCCGTACCAGACATTGTATGTGTCTAATTCAGGCATCAGCTGTCAAAGCTGTCATCACAATACAGACAATATAAATATCTTGACAGATATGCAACAGTTACGTAAGTACCTTTATACCATGCACACGGACGAACCTAACTCCTAAGAGCCCTGGATCAATCATTTCATCACGTTATCACGCGTCAAAATCGTAGACATAAATAGTCAATAAACAGGTGAGGGCTGAGGCGCAAACGTGACCTCAGCTCACGTGTGGCCTTGTAGTGGACCCCTCCTAACTCCTTCCCACCATTGGCCACTATCTATATAAAGCTAGGTTATCTAAGTGTCGATAAATCGTGTATCCAAACGTCGTCCACTGCGGCACAATAATTTGTCATCAGTCAGAGTAAATCTAAACCTATACGGATACTAATGTTATAAGGCTCCAGAGCTTTTTGTTTGAACGTACTAATCTAAGAAATGGTTTGTCCGATTAAAAAATATTTCAGTGTTAGATAGATCGCTTTTATCGAGGAAGACCGTAGTAGTCTACGATTGACAGGAACGGTGTTACGCAAGTGAATCTGCAGGGCACTATTATTTTCTAATAAGTAAAAAATCAGACATTAATTTTATTACTCTACACTTAATAATACACTTAATAGCTTAAAGCTTAGTGTCGTGTGACATGTTCCACTGATTGTCCGGACCAATCTTCGAGACTACCGCACCAATTTTAATGAAATTTCGCACAGATATTCTGTAACTTAGTCCAACTTAAAATATACACTATTCTGTTTCATCTCTATTAATGCATTGCAGCCGGATTTAAGTCGTCATGAACGGGGAGGCACCTCTCGCTTACATAATACTGACGTGAAGTGGCAGATATGGTGTCGCGTTTTCAATCAACCACAATAAAACGTAAATATAATACCGAATTTGGTGTAATTGTCTTCAGAAAATATACGCCGAAAGGATCACAAGTACGAGCGAGTAGCGCACGCCTCGTCTAGGTAACCGTATAGTACGAATTACAAAGACAAACTAGGTAAAATTTTAGGTACTCAATTTTTTAAATATTTGGAATCAGAATCGAGTACTGAGTGCATTCTGTGAATTTGTACAGCGTCTTAAAAAACCTGCATATTCTGTGATTATTCCAATACTGGACTTTTGCTGTGGAAGCTATGAGAGGTTCAACAGCTTCATCGGAGTGTTATGAGTGCTCGCCCGGCGACGAGACTGGGTTCGGAGTCGAAAGAAGGATCGACACCCCTCTCTGCCACAGATGGGAGAGATGCATCCCGATATGAGAGTGTTTTTAACAGGTAACTTATCTATTATCATCATGGCCAGAGGGACCAAGGAGTCCCTCCTCCCCCGACTCTGGCGACGGGGTCAGCTCGCGCGCGGTATTTAAAGTGGCCTCGGCGCTGACGTGAACGTTTGGCTCATGGAGAGAATTATGACCGTCCCGGACCCTTCACCTACTGACGGGTGAAAAGACTCACGCGCGCGATAGTGTCAGAATATCTAACCGATAAGGCGGTATTATTTGAGCTAAGCAAATCGCGGATCATATTGGGATTAGTCCCTATTTTAAGGGTCGTTCGGACTGTTCTTGGTCGAACGTGTGTGCTGTCGTCTGACTTGACCTGACAACCCGGACATGTTGTAGTGTATGTTTCGCAGACGTTCCTGGGGTCGTCTGCGTGTCCCTATACCGGATGTGTGGTATATGCGTGATGATTCTCGGCATGTCCTCGGTTATCAATGAGAGCCACGTACGTCGATCTCCTTGCAGCAACAGTCATTACAATCAATTGTAACGCAGTAAATACCAATCTAAACGTGTCGTGGACATCAGACACCTCCTATCGCTCTCGCGATACCGCCGTAAAGGGACAGCTTCAGTGTCGCATTTCGTGCGTTTTGTGAATGAGCTGGGGCCTATTCGACGGGAGGAGCAAAGGAAGTAGTATATTATATATAGTGGTATAAAGAATAGTAATTGCGCTAATGTTTATGGGCGTCGGTAGACATCAGCCTCCGAATGATCGTTGATAAATAATAATAATATGCCTATTCTCTGAGTATATTTGTATCTATTGTATGAGGAGTATAGACAACTGGAAGACTAGCAGAACCAGTTACATCCATCAGTTATGTAGGAAATGCTGGCACAATAAATCTATAAAGTGTCTGAGGCAATTTACATATCCATCATTTCAGTAAATGATCTTAATTAAAACCTTATAACATCCATCAACTTTTACACTTATCATTCCTAATTTTCATTTAAAATATAGCTTCCTCCCTTGCAACAGCACTTATAATCGCATGGATTATACTAACGATAATATACACTATTTACTGCTTTTTATATGGATATAGACTTTAATTCAATGTAACAGATTCTATAATACAAGTATCAGTTTTATTGTATACGATGACTGCACTTCAGATAGTATTGTGAACTCTAGTGAATTGCAATAAATTCGACATTCGAGTGCAGTTTCTATTGTGTAAAACCCAATCGCTTAACATCGCGTCGCTTCTCATTATCGTCGACATCGTCTCGTAATGAGTTTTCGATTATAATAAAAGACATTTTTATTATACGATATGTCGCACACTGCACATTAAAGATCTGAATTATATTTTTATTTATAATGATTATTTTTACTTTTTCTTACTTTGATATGGTTTTAGTTGACAAAAACAGTGTTTCTCTGCGTATTAAAAACGTATTAAAAGTCTAACTAAAATACATTTATAGGACTTTCATGGCAATACGCTTGTAGGTAAAAATAAAATCAATTTGTTATGATTCTGCTTATTACCAACAGCATAGTTTATTTTTCATAGAAATTAACATAATATAAATTGTAATTTTGTTAAAAGTTTTGTAAAAAAAAGTACAAAAATTGTGTAACAAAAATTGTAAATACAATTAATTCGCAACTTCGGATATCCTAAAGAAGTGATATTTTAGGCCCGAGCCGCTGTATGAAAAAATATGAGTTAAAATATTAATCGGTAAAAAAATATTTCACGGTAGCGGGGGGTTAGGCCCCGCCTACACGAGAGATTTTTAGGAAAGGATAATATAAATTATTACGAACATTCTCTATAATACCTTTGTAATAATGTTTCTTGCTTACGTGTGAGCAAATGGCCCCATGGACGGAACGTTACTAGACGTCATACTTTGTTGTTCATGCAACTAGAGTTATCGATTTACAAGACAGAATTAACGAAAAGAAAGATTGTTTACTTTGCGTGACGTGCTTTTCATTTATATTCGATACTAAAAGGGATTCTACCATTTCATAATTTGCAAACAATCCACGTGAAAACAGGTGTTAAATTTCAGCTTTCATATAGATTCTATCTATTCATGAGGGAAAACCGCAAGAAACGCCGTACATTTGATCTTAAAAAAACATTATATACAGACAGAGACATTATAAACAGATCGCTTTTATGTTTATACTATATAAAATATATAAAATATTAATTAAATTACAATCAAAATCTTTGATTGTAAAGAGTGGTATATGAAGATGTAATGTCGATATGAGAGCAATTTGCCGAGCACAATCTTAATGATAGCCCGAGGCGTGCGGATCGCGAAGGTGTTCCCGCCGTAACCACGGGGCTCAGGCCTGAGCGTATACATGGCGGCATTATAATAATTGCAAATATTTAATAGTTTATCATAGTTCAACATCATGGACACTGCAGAGAATCTGTCCTACAATAAATACTGTAACAAAGAAAAAAATATTTTTTAAATGCAAATAACATCCATTACTTTTGCCTTAGTTTAATATACAAATATAAAAAAGCTTATTCGAAGTGGTCTCCCTTGGCAGCAACACAGTCCTTTAAACGTTGAGGCCAGTTATCAATTATAAATCGCGCACTTTTTTATGGATTGTTTTATTTCAAATTGGCTATCGGCTATTCACAACCTTAAAGAAGCACAGCTACCATTATACGACGGTATCACGTGAGTAAGAGGTAACTCCACGGTCGTGCCGGCCAATGCGTCTATAATGTAGCATGGCACTACATCTTAAAAAATAGAACTCATACTAGAGTATGACGAAATCAAATACACACGTTACGTCATGACCATGTCAAAATTAGTTGCAGGACGCTCTGCGAGGCCTGTTCATGGGAGCGAACTGGGATAGAACTACCTTGCTATCATTTAGAATTACTTTCCATACAATTGACTTCTTCCTCGACCTGCAGTAAATTCAGCTTGGGGTAATTTATCTCCTAAGTTACCCCAGATAATTTCCACTCTTACGTTCCCGCATTCTAAAAGCGTTTTACATCGTAATGGCCATGATAACATTAGTTAAATTAGATTTTTTAATTTTCTCATATCGGGATGCATCACTCCTATCTGCCGGAGAGTGGGGTCGGACCCCTTTTCGACCCCAAACTTAGTTTCGTCGCCTGACGCACTTTTAGCATGGATGTATTCTCTTCGCTTCAGCGACACATGCTCAGGTCCGAAGAAGAAACGTCGCAAGTTGTTTCTAATATGTTTTTAGTTAGTTTAGATCTCGGATTAAGTATTTTTAGTCTGCCTGTCGTTTGCCAAACTAAATGTGTCACAACATCTAGCAGTTCTAGTCTGCTTTACATCCGAGCTCATTGCTAAAATGTCTTATTTGTTCAGAACATATGAGGTCAAAGGGTAGTCGGAGCATTTTGCTTACCGACTCCCACATATATTCGCATAATAGTTATGCAGACGTATTGTACCCCTTCTTTTCTGATCTCCAATAGGCCACTGAAGAGTCATAATCCGAAACGCATCCGTATGTATAGCTGTCAGGTTGCGACGATATTATGTGAGCGAGAGGAACCTCCCTGATCATGCTGGCCCAATTCGGTAGCAATGCAGTATGGCACTACCTCTTCGTCATTAACCTTTATCAATTCACGGCGTCTTCTTTCCATACATTCATAAGGAATTTTTTATAGTATAGGGGGAAAACTAGTAAACGAATCAGACTGCAATACAGTACGAAACTCGAACTAAATCAGTCTACGACGGTGATAATAATGATGACGAATCAGTAAAACAGGAAAATGAATTACAACTATGGTGTGGCTACCCACATGTGTTCGCCAATTAATAACACTCCAGCTGCGATTAATACGAACATTAATATAGAAATAGATTTGTACAAACATACAGATACAAAATCAGCAACGTCGATTCGATACAATTATTTTTACCTCATAGGCTACTATTGACGCATGTATTAAGGTATGGAAACCAGGGCGGTGAGCGTTAACATAACTATGCGAAGCTGAAACAGACGCGGAAGTGTTTTGTTAGTCCATTATTATAAACTAGCTTGTACGCTTCGGTTTATAAATAATTTGCTACGGTTTACATTTTCATTTCATCTGTTCAGTTTTAAGATAATTCTCTGTGTATTTTTTTACGCGAAGAAAGCATTTGCGCGTTACCTATTAGCCTCAAAGAAAGAAATATTTTTTCTTTAACCATAGAGTAACCGAAACGCTGATATGATTTTGTAAATTAGTATTTATTAAGATTAAGGACAAATCCGGCACGGACGGGGAGCCAAGTGGAGGACATTATTTCTGTAAAGTGAAAGTTACATCCATAGAGGTAATATAGATAGAGAAGGGCAGTCAGCCTAACTGTCAACAAATGCGGCCGTCTAAACCGAAAGAAAAAATGCAGAACACCTTCTCTCCCTTTTTTCATTAATTTCTCTCTGCTCAACGCGCACGCGAGATTATAGATAGAAAAAGATAATACTACTTTCACATCTTCCCTCTCTATTCTCTGTGTTATATTACCTCTATGATTTGATCACATTTAGCATTTTGGTACAAATATGGAAGCAGATACTCTGAAAGAATTTATCTGCTCAGCTCCTGTTTTTTTAGATCTTTATACTTTCAAGTCTCTAACTGTTCTTTTGTAGATAATCTATAAGATTATATTTAAACTAAGGGCAGATGACTGTAAAATAGCTTAGCTATAGGTGTGGTGCAAACATCGCGAGTAAAGACCTCAAATAACCAGGTCAATGGTACGTTGCTATTTTAACTGTAGGATGTAATTTTGTTTACGAATGTAAACCTTATGTACACGACGTAAGGAGTTGCCATTTTTTTAAATTTTTGGACTAACTTTAGTGCAAGGCTTATCCGGGTACTAGATTAGTTGTCCTAGAAAATTGTAGATGACGATGAAAATAACATGCGAGTATTGAAAATAGATTGGACTTGCCACATTAGAACTATACGGATCCGAGACTTGGCCACTATGTGTAGGACTCTTAAATAATTAAGCTAAGAGTCATTCGCCATGCTATGAAGAGAGCTATTCTCGGTACTTCTCTGCGGGCCATGATCTAAATTTTGATGACCCGTATCGGCCTCAATGACGTACGCCATAGTTTGCATAAAACAGATGTAAGACAATACGAAAATAAATTATCGCATTACAATAGTTGAATAGAATGAGAATGCCGATGGGAATTTGTTTGTTATCATGCACCGATGACGTCACGCGTCAACGCCGGTCACAATACATCTTGCCACGAAAGTAATCAGTTGCACTGTAAGGCATCAGTTACATTTGCGGCTTCTGGCAAAAGAATGTACGTTTTTTTTCTCTTTTCTTTATCTCAAGCAGTCTTCATAGTGTTTAGTGTGGTGACGCGTTGTGATTCGGAAAATAATTTTAGTAGCATTTTATTTATCTCTCGGTATAAATGAGATGCGTGCTATTTAAAAAACTCAAGCCCTTTTACTGACATTTCACATAACTTTCGCATAAACTACGCCGGGGTCATGATTTCACTAGTTATTAATGAAGGTAAGAAGGTAATATAGTAATAAAATATAATTATAGCTTTATATAATAGTGGATTTATTATTGTTATTGTTCTCGAACTGCGTCTGAGGCCTGATTCGATCCCCAGTCTACACGTTCCTGAAAAATATTCTTCAAGCTCAATGACCATTCGACTTGATTAACATACGTTAAAATTCTCATGTGAGAGGAAAATATGAAGAAACCGGCAAGTCCCACAAGGCTCAAAAATGTTTACGGGAAGAGAAGTTCCTTAAAGCTCGTTTACCATCACGGTTTTATCGAAAAATCGCACATTAGGTCTTCGATTCACTACGATTTTCTTGCTTGATGAGGTGAGGATATTAAAGGTCGGTTTTCCTACACACAATTTACATATAAATGTGATACAATTTCTTTGATTCACAACTGCACCCTTCAAACAAAATAATATTTAAGTCACTTTCTCCGTAGGTAGTACGAAACTTATAGCGTACCCTTTGTGATATTAGGTACAAATGAAAATGGGGCACTTTCCCGGTGGTACCGAAATTCGGTTCACTGAAGGTGTGAAGTGTTCAAAAGGATTATCTTTGTCTTGATGCGTATGAATAATAAATAATGCGGATATATAAATAATAAAAGATACATATGTTACTGTAAAGCTTCTGAAACGTCGGGCTACATAAATAATTTAATAAACCGCGATAAAATCCGTAAAAGTAGTTTTATTGTAATGTCTAACATTCGCGTAAACTTAAGACATCAATAATGATCAACTAGTAATACGGATATTATAGATATTTTATTTAGAGGGCAAACGAGCAATCGGAGCCATTTGACCATAAGTATTCCGGATGTTATGGATGTTTTATTTAACGACCAAACGAGAAATCGGAGCCTTTTGACACCCATTATAGACATCCATTTAATTGTCATGCAGTGCACCACTCTTTGTCCTCCTTTCCTTCTCCCCTCCAATGAACCACTGGATACTCACAGATTACTCTAAACGTAACACTGAAGCTGTCTCTTTACGGGGGTATCCTGTGAACGAGAGGTACTTGTATTGTACTTGTACTTACTAGTGCTTAGTAGATTTGATTAGTTACCCGCAATAGAATATTAATGTACTGTTCTCTCTTGTTACAGAACGCTTCTCGGGGATGATGTAAAGTGCTTTTGGTGTTTTAAGAAAAAAGTTACGCAAATCAGCATTTATGTGTGAGAAAACGTGCTTCAGCAACAAGATGACGAGCGCGGAGGACGCCGGCGTCATGATCATTATGAGGTCCGAGGACGGGAAGCACGCCTACAGGCGGCAGGTAAATTTACAACATACTTTACTATTATCTTTAGGTACGTCCTCAGGATTGGAACAGGTCGCGGCCATTGATTTATAAAAGTACAAGATACACGATTTCATACTGAAATTTCAGCCAGCATCCGAGGATGTGCATAAATATATTTTTTACAAAGTCTTACGCGCATGCATTTTAAGTCTTTTTATAATACAGATTTAATAGAATTGCCGTTATACATATTCTTTGCAAAACCAACCTTACGTGGACGATCCTAAGTTGGTCTTACAATGTACATAATTCTATCTAGATCTAGTGTATCTTGGTATTTTTTTCTAAATCAATAATCTTTATAAATGACAGCTATGCTGACTCGTTTCGAGCGCTTTGGAAGTGTTTGATGGCCCACTGGAAGAGAGCAACTCATCTCCTCAGCAAATAATCCGATATTTGTTGGCGTAAGTCGTCGGATTAAAACGCTGCCACTGCTAGTTTGCCTACTTTTTGCGGGTTTTATATATAGCATAGGAAAACATCTACCTTAACTCTAAGGATCTCGATCAAATTTTTTGATTGAGCTTGTGTTAAAAATTTATACGACCCAGTCATATAAAGTGAAAATAAATATTTATACGACCTAGTCATATAAAGTGAAAATAAATATTTATACGACCTAGTCATATAAAGTGAAAATAAATATTTATTTATATTTTATAAAAATTAATACTTAATTTGTTTTGACCACAAAGATTGGCGAGATTTAAAAATAAATTAACCTAACTTTTTCAACTCACGGTTCATGCATGTTAACTGTTAAATTTTAACTACTCTTAATTCTTGCGAAAGTTGACGGAACCCCTATCCTTTTAGGCTTTAGCCTAAACGAATTTTAAATACACGTTTAATATTTGCGTTAGATAAATTAGCTGTACCCCTATTTAATTGAGTGTTTATTAAAAGTTTATATTTAAGCGTTTGTAATGTTCGTAAATTATGAGTATTTGTCTTTCGTGTGGTTTGTGAGTTGCGGATCGGATGAAGTAGGCCGACACATCTGAGTAAAATTATGCGGATGTTTATGGGAGTCGATAGTCACCAGGAACGCCATTGGAGTTTTTTATGTAAAAGGGGGACAAACGAGCAGTCGGAGCCTTTTGATTATGCACACGACTCCTTTCCTCCTCCCCTCCAATATGCCGCCAACTACTCATAAACCGCACTTATTATGGAATTATGGGGGCGTGAGATACCTCCGCGGACCCGATGGTCCAATTCGGCTGCAATGCAGCATGGCACTACCTCTTAATAAACATAACAATATAATCAACCAAATACGTAGGGCAAAAGTCATATAAACTTCACATAATATGATCGAAATATCACGTATATATTGTATACGACTCGAAAAATATTACATAATAGAGACGATAAAATATATGGCACTGTGTCGGCCGTTGACCCGCCGAATGTGTCGACCGGTCTAGAGGACGCATTCAGATAAAGTGACTAGTGATGTCCGTTTTACGAATGTGTGTATTAGTATACAATATTTTTTATAAATGATATCTTTTTTTTAAATTGCCGTTATAAATGGCAGAAGAATTTTGTTTTTAGTTTTACCGTATAACACGTTTTCGTACAAAATTAATTACCAACCAGTCTTGATATCGTCAAATATTAGTATTAAACAAAGACTTCCACCGATCCACAAGTGGATTTCAAACACAGAGTGAATGCGACCTCAATGCACTCATGCCCACTAAGTAAGCACCTGTGTATTTCATAAAATATATCATCGCAGTATCCCAACGAAGCGGCTCGAATAAATTCATATTGCAATGCTATCGGATATTATAGAGAATTGGCAATAAATTTAGAAAGCTTTCACTGCACATCGATACACCTGAACAATAATAGATATTAAGTTGGAGAATGTCTATACGTACTGTAAGAGATCTTACTATAAACAATAGTCCACTTAGCCCTATTTATACTGAGTTGATTTTTACTAGATATGTACATATTTTAATATCGATTTATAATTGAATAAATTGTAATTTAAAAATACACTCTTATGAGTCTACTTCTTAAACGAGACAGAAGTAGTAAGCGAAAACGCATAGAGTAATTTTGAATTGCAATTCAATCGATGAAACTGTAATATAATATAATACCAATAACTTTTTGACAACGTATTTTATTTAACATTTTTGATATTGCTACTAGTCTCACATCACTTTTTTCTAGCAATTATTACACAGTGTAAAAGTTAAATAATAATAGATCTACATGATAAAAATAAAGTTTCTAGGTTATTACCTAATTACGGCTATATTGTGGTTCTGCTATTATATATATTCAAAATTAAGAATCCTATATTTTGCGAATAACCCGCGCCGGTCAGACAGGCAGATGAATAGTTAAAAGTTGGTATCGACAAGAGTGTAAGCACATCACTACTTGCCATTAACACACTGTGCATGGTGCTTGAAACATTGATCGATTCCCTACAGCTTCGTATTCCGGCTAGAAATGTAACTATGTATTGAAATCGTAAATCAAATACCAAATTTGACGCTTATGGCCTGCACGTACAGTCCATGTTGGAATAAAAATGAATGTTATCATCGTTATGAACCCTGGATGTTGCTTTGGCAAAAAAGGCCAGAGGAAATGCGCAAAAAAACGTTTTGCGCAGAATCCTAATCATGTAGAGACAGTTATTTATTGAGAAGTTTTTGACCATCATTTCACGCGTCAGACCTTGACAGTGTAAATCTCATGTTAATTGAAAGTGTAAATTTCATAATCAACATGGTAAGATGATATCATGTTTGAAGTATACGTATCCCAATATTGGTTATTCTAGGATGAAGTAAGGGATCGCCCCACCATGGTTCGAGCCTTGTTGTGGCGGTGGGGCTCTGTAACCTGGGCTGAAACCAGACAAAGCTAATTCAACCGAGGGGTATGCTCTCTGCACCCCCCTTATAGGAAGAGTGGACAAAAGAGCAAAAGGAGGTGGCGCTTTTGCGTACATGGCAAGGGTCGAGGATGGCGACCTTGCCCCATTGCTCTGTCCCAAAGTTGGTGGCGTTGTCCTGTGGTGCAGGGCAACCCCTCTGTATAGGAGGCGGCGGTCCCTTTGGAGGCTGACTAGCCATTGAGTTACCCTGCAGATTTGTTATTCCGGGGTACCTCACCAAAGGTGGCTCTGACGGCACTCGCAGTGGTTTTTGTGGGTATTCAGCACTATAATGTGCCACGAGCCCCACACACCACCGGACCCCGCCCAGGGCCGGTGAAGGCGCGTAAATACGTTTCCCCGCATCAACAAGAAAAAAAAAGGACTTTTTATAGTATAGGGGGACGAACTAGCGATCGGAGCCTTACAACGACTACTGACGTGCACGAACACCAGCATAGTCTTGTCGATGCGTTGCCCTGCTTTTCACCTCATCCCCCCAATGGGCCACCGGCTACTCACAAACCGTACGAAACGCGACACCGTAGGTGTCACTTTGTAGTGTTATCAAGCGCTCGGTATCTTTCTAATCTATACCATCATCATCCCATCACAATCACTAACCGAATAAGGTCGTCATAACAGCCGTTATATTACGGCGGTATTGTGTGAGCGAGAGGTCTCACGCGTGCATCTGTCCAAATATGATGTTACGGTACATTTAGTGTATTATTTAGTGCAATCGAGTATAAAAATACGTTAAGTTGTTTTTATATGAAATAATGAGAGACACACCTATATAGGAGGAGCTACATCGCCCTATGCAACGGAATTGGGGCGGCACAACCGGGGAGGTACCTCTCGCTCATATAAAAGTAAAGTGACATCTTCAGTTGTTTGTGAGTTGCCGGTGGCCCATAGGTGACCTGGCGGGGGGTGGAGGAAGGAGGGCAACGCGTCGGCACAGTAATTATGTGGATGTTCATGGGCGTCGTTACTAGGTAAAAGCTCCGATTTGTCTTCTGCCAATTCCAATTTTATATAAAAAAAAAAAATAACTGGATATAATATTTCAATTTACAAGCGATCATTTGATTATGCAACAGATCCTGACGGCGCTGGCCGTGTCTCTCGGCCCGTTCGCCGCCGGCCTCAGCAAGGGCTACATGTCTCCGGCCATAGCCTCGCTGCAGGACCAGGGGGCCAGCAACGCCACCTTCACGGTCAGCGACCACGAGGCCAGCTGGATCGCCAGCTTGAGCTTGTTGGGTGAGTTACTTTTCACGGATGTTCTTACAAAGTGCTACCACGCGCTACTATTTGCTACTAAATAACTAATAATAATAGCCGTGGACTTATCACACGGCACACCACGTTGGCGTAGTATCACTAGGATTTGTGTCACAGGCACTAGGCAACGGAAATCCATTTAATATATTTAAGGTTTTTTATAGAAATACATATAATACATATAAAAACATCCATGACCTAGACGGGATTCCAACCCGCGACCTTTGGCGTAACACGAGGACTAACCGCCCCATTACCAACTGAGCCAGCCGGTCAACAAATTTTTATTTATTTTTAAATAATGGTACAAAACGCCTGTTATGGACCGTCACCCTTGAGTAATATCGTAGATTCTTCGTTGCGATCGGTCTGAAACGACAGTTCAATCAATCGCCCCGTATGTGATTGAAGGTATTCGTATATATGCGAGTCTTTTATCTATAAGTATTTTCGTGCTTACTGGTTTGACTTTAATGAAATTTCCTCTTAAAAATGCAAATAAAGTGCAAATTAATCGATTTTGAACCTTTATTTAAAACAGAAAGGAAAAGTTAAGTAGAAAGTTAAGTCCGCGAGAGTTGTTTAACTGATTACATCTAAGTTAACAGTTAAAGTAACCCGTTCTCGATGTGGATTGAGTGCCTGCCCGCTCATTATCTCGCCGCTGTTCATATCACTCACATTTGTCTATTAGCTTATCTAACGGTTAAACTGTTATGATTGAAGAGTTGTGCAGTGTAGGTCACGCAATGAGTTTAGAGCGCGAAATTGTAGGAATGTTTGCACATTACAGGAAGCTGGGCGCTAACATGTATAGAAATACATATTTATTCCATTCCCTGTTCATACTGTACGAGGTAGTTCCATGATAGTAACAGGTTTATGTTCTTCATTTAATCTACAACTGTCCCATATTTCAAAATCCTCTATACGTACAATTCTTTAAAAAAGCGATGAAAACTTTAGCTTTACGTACTCATGGTACTCAATATGTATAATGATGATAATAATGATTAATATTAATAGGATAGTCTATCGTCAAATGTAATTATTAGAATTACATGTTTGTGACAAGCGTTGGTGGTGTAATGGTCAGCATAGTTGCCTTCCAAGCAGTTGATCCGGGTTCGATTCCCGGCCTACGCATATTTTTTAATTTCTTTACATGTTTTCTATGCAAATTTGTCTTCGGAAAATATCATAATATACTGATAATATTTATACGAATTATATATAGTTTACGTGAATACGGAATTTATACAAAGGCAGTACAAATTAACCCTTTCCCTGTCCGGACAAGTCGCGCAAGATCTCAACAATAGAAAACTTTCTAAGGTGCATGGGGCATGGGACATCCAATTTAATACATAATTCATATGAGACTATCCCATGCCATGCACACATTGGAATTACTTCCTACACCTCCTACTTACTTCTGATTAAATTCGTTGCGGGTCCCAAGGCAGTGTTAGCTTTGCCCTCGGGCTCCCTGCGATCATGTCAATGGGTTCACAGGATATGCCGCTGTCGATCCTGGAGACACAACGGTGGTGGGAATGAGCCAAGCGCGTTAAAAAATGTCCCATCCCTCGCAACCGAACCTTGCTTATTTCTAGGCTGTATAGTGTTACGTTGCGGGTTCCATGGTAGCTTTAGCATTTCTATCGGGCTGAATGCGATATTTTTACCAGTATTCAACAAGACGTGGTGGTCGTTGCCGATCCTGGAGACACAGAAGTAGCGCCGAAAAGTGTAGCCCACCTCTCTAGGCCCATCGAGCTAAGACTGTTTTTTATTAGATTAGATTAGATTTATTAGATTAGATTAGCAATCGAAGACTTTGAATGAACCTCGACTCCCGTAGATATCTATATTATTCTTGACGTGCATGTCGTCCTTTTCCCCTCTCTTCCAATGGGCCATTGACTCCTCACTAACCGCACGAAATGCGGCAACATAGCTGCATGCATTTCCATCGCTGTCATGTGAGCAAAGGGTACTCTCCCTGGTCGTGCTAGCCCTATTCAACTACAGTGCACCTTCTAGCTTGAAACCTTCTAAAGGAGTGACCTTACGGCTATCAATATATTATACGACACAATGTGTATCGGAGTACTCCATCCCCACGCCTGTTATTATATTTTCACCAGCGAAATATACGGGAAAATAAAGGAAAACTAATTGTCCGCTGCCGCACGTCGCAATTTGTCACGCCGAGCGCGGACTTGTTGTTTTAATGCGCTGTGCTGCACACTAAGCGACGCTATAGCGAGCTAGAATATAGCTGCTAAATGTACAGAATCATTTAGCATAATATTACTTCCTGACTGATTGACACAGTGGAAACTTAGCGATTAACGAATACTACAACCCACCACTGCGAGTGCCACCAGTGCCGCCTTCGGTGAGGTGTCCTGGAACAGCAAATCATCAGGACACCTCGACGACAGATCATCCCCCGAAGGGACCGACGCCACCTCCACCACACAGGGGTGCAATGGGGTGAGGTTTCCATCCTCGCCCCTTGCCCCGTACGCAAAAGCGCCGCCAATTTTTGCCTCCTATAAGAGGGGTACAAAGAGCGGCACCTCCTCGGCTTAATTGGCTTCGCTCAAGGTGTCTCGAATCACCCGAGGCTACTGAGCCCCACCGCCACAACAAGCCTTGAACCATGGTAGGGCGATTACTACAACCCGCTTAACATAGCTAATCTAAAATTGTGTGATAAAGCCCCAGAAGATATAATGTATAAATAGAATAATAATAAAGTATTATTCTATTTATGTCTATTCTTTTAATTAAATACGTAACACCACAAATAAATTAACACCCAGTTTTTTCGCGCAAATTGGTGACTATTTTACTTCAAATTTTCTTCATTTTACATCATTGCATGCTTTACCTGTTGAGGATAAGTCGAAACCGATCGTATATGTAAATTTAAATTAAAGAATCGTGGAAAAACTTATAAATTTTATTTTTTTATTCAAATGTTAACATGAGTTTCTATCAAGAAGTGGCAGTACATTTGGTCAACTGTAACATACCCGAAAAAAAAACATATTAGCACAATTAAAAACATTATTCTGGTTCAATTAGTATTCATTAAAGTATACTTAATGAACTTGGAAGTAATAGTTTCTTTTCCGGAACTTAATTCGGCCATAACATACCATATACTTCTCAAATAAAGCTAAAAACAAATAATCATAACTTGCAATGTGAAGTTGGCCTTACGCAGTAATATCCTGAAGGCGGTGCTGGTACATAACTCAGTAAGTTGTACTCGGACAGACAAACAAACGCCACACACAGAGCCGCGCTGTAAAGCGTTTCATTTTAAGCATTGTCTAAGATACTGTTTCATCTCGTGCTTTCGCGGAATAACAAGCGAACGGTTTTGTATCTGAACAAAGGTGCATTTTTATTCCTTGCTAAAATATAAAAACGTAGCCTGGCTTAGAGTTCTATTGTCGACTATAATAATTAACTAATATATTCTCGTAAAATCAGATACACAATGTAATTTTTTTACATTTTTTCCATAATAAATAGATTACTTTATATTACAGGAGGGCTAACGCGCAAACGGACACATATTGGGGAATACCGACGTCAATAGACATTCGCATTATTCTCATGCAGATGCGTTGCCTTCTTTTCCTCGTCCCCCTAATGGACTACCGGCTACTCATACACCGAAACACGAAATGCGACAGGATACCTGTCACTTTGTGTCATGTGAGCGAGAGGTACCTTCACGATAGTGCTGGCCTGTTTTTCTTCGGCTGCAATGCAGCATTGCAATACATGTTACTAAAATATTGTTTGTTTCTAGAAATATGGATTGTAATTATAAGTCAAACGCGGGGAAGAAGGCCTTCTCGGTCCATCAGGCCATGATAATAATAGTGAAATTAGAAATTAGCTGTCACAAATACTCTCATGTCAGGGTGTATCTCTCCCATCTGCGGGAGATCTGTCCCTCTTTCGACCCCAAACATAGTCTCGTTACCCGACGAGCACTCATGTCAATTCGATGAAGCTGTATTGGGATTGGGCTTCTTTCTCGCTCGCTCACAGCATGAGTTCAGGACCGAAATAAAAATAGATTTGAACGGTAACAGTGGAAGGGGGTAAAAGCGTCCGATGAGAAAACAAAAGTTCTCCCTGATAGTCAATTTATGGATAATAATCTAGCATACGTACCACTTAACTTACACCAGTCTACTAAGCCCCACCGCCTCGACAAGGTTTGAGCATACCTACCACCTACCGCATAGGTAAAGGACTGTAATTTTGATATAGATGCTTTTCAACTTCATACTTCAATAGGCTTTCTCCCAATAAGAAAGCATTGCAACATGATGTTGATGATGGTAACTGGTGGGGTAACTGAAGCCCACGTCTCCGCTCCTAAACTCTTAGTTTTATTACCTTCGTAAGAGTCTCGTGAAATATATTGATCTTGTGATCGTAAAGTCTATGTCTTACTCTATAAGGTAGCACGAATAATTACTCTTGTCGAGCTGCATTGGTCTTTATTGCAAACGAAATAGGGTCGTCATGAATATGGATCTAAGTTTACTGTATGATTAGGGTTGCCACAATTTTTACGAGTAAAACGTACATACGTAAAAGAAAATTATAATGACTAGGTAAATGTTCTGTGAGATGCGGTCTGATTTCTTTTTGTATATTTCATGGAAGAACTAATTTTGCAAAGCAGCCGTTTTGTATCAGAGCAGAGTTAAGGTAGTGCCCATCTCAACGCATTTCCTTAAATGTGATAGATACGCTGTTGGGTGCCTTGGTTCACTCACAAACCGTATCCCAAATCCTACCGCTCTTTATTATATAATAAGAAATACTAAACTTGTACTTACATACACGAGTATATAATAAAAATACTCATAATCCTTATTGTCTTACTGTATTGGGCTGTTACTGTGACGAAAAAAATTATAACAATACAAAACGTGTTGTTGTTATTGATAACACGCCTGTTCCCTTATGGGGAAGGCGCATAGGTATTATTTGAATTCGTAGTGTTTTTATTACTTTAAAACCAAAATTAACCAATTTCAACATATTGCAAAAAATGTTGACAACCCTATTTACATTGTTCCTAAGAAGTTGTAATAAATTGCCAATTTTACGATAATCCTCATAAGCAATGTATCTCCGCATTTCACTTGAATCTAAATAGCATGTAAATATGTTTCTTTGTTACACTGAAGAAACAAATATTCAAGAGAAAAACACACCACCTCATTACTAAACATATTTTAAAAGACTGTCTGTCTGTCCAAGATCCAGCATCTTGGACAGACAGACAGTCTTGTGGTAATACAAGTCCATTTCTAATGTAAAACAATAGCATCGCGGCGCGGTTGCACCCACGTAAACTGGTACAATTCCAAATTCTACATCTTCATCCGCCAATTTCACCCCCTTAGGGGGTTGAATTTTTAAAAATCCTTTCTTAGTGCTCACGCACCATAAAAGGAACCTCCGTGCCATGATTCTAGATACATTATGTAAATATTGTATCACAGAAGAAAAATATTTTTTTAATTGCAAATAAAATTTATTACTTTTACAGTAACAAGAAACATAAAACAATAAAGAATATAAAAAGATTATTCGAAGTGGTCTCCACTGGTTGCAATACTGTCAGGCATTCAGGGAAATTCTTCACTGTCAATTGTTTAGTTTGTTTTAGAGACTCCAAATTATCATGGCGTTTAGAGCAAACTGTAATCTCTAAAACTGAAGATAAATCATAATCCAGCGGACTAAGATCGGGTCAAGACGATGAGACTACCCGTCTTCTGTTCTTTTGAAGTCCAAAACGAAACGAAACGTTCGCTTCCAAACAAGACTGACTGGCATGAGCCTTATGACCCGGCGCCAAGTCTTGCTGGAAGGATCATACGTGGTTATCAAACATGGAGCTTAACTACCTTCTTAATATGATATTTTGATACACTTGCGACGATGTTTTGATACCTCTTTCACGAAAATATGGCTCAGTCACTCCTTCACAGCTAACACCCCACCAAACCATCACTGAAATCTGATAATACCCACGTTGCACTCTGTCGACTATTTGCGAAGCTCCTTAGGGCTTTGAGCATAAATAAAAAAGTAAACGAACTTTGTGTGTGACCTCCCTTTGAGTACCGTACCTTCAGTAGTTGTTTCGATTTTACCACCCTATTTAATTCATCAGTTAAGAAATTGCCAGTGCGCCTCTTATAGGCTGCAAGTCCTAAGTCAACTCCTAATATACGCGACATTTCTACGAATTCTTTTCCGTTCCTATAGATTGATAGGTTAAGATGGCTTTAAATTAGGAAATAGTTTCGATCAAATAAATAATTATAAATATATCAGTTATGGTTCATATCGGGACCTCATTATATTATCTACCATTGACAATTGTCGACTGAATTGAGAAGAACTACAAACCTGTACATACCATAGAGAAATATTCTATTGCGTATCCCTGTGATTCATAACATTAAAACTGGTAAACAATATATAAATGATGCAGCGGCAAATTGCTATTTCCGACATGCTGTTTATTTTTGTAACACTGAGTAATGTTCAAACAAAATATAACAAACTGTGATTTACACGGGCGATTGTTTTGGAATAAAATCGATTTCGGAAATAAACTCGATTGATCGATGGCATTCCGATCCGATTTGATTTACATCCGTTTACGTTTGTGAATTCTTTTTAATGTCAACATTTATCTTTTATGCCGTTTCATCGAAAAAGGTTGACGATTTTAGCAAATTTCCTTTTTGGATATTGTCTTATTTGATTTAATATTAGGACTTAGGAGTCTGAATAACTGGATCGTTAATTTGTTAATTATTTATAGGGATATGGGATATATAGTGTCTTTTCTTGTTATTAAAATAGTAACATTATAATATTCTTCTTTAGTCTATTTGCTCGTACACAAATCACATACAAAAGGAACTCCGCAACAGAATTTCGGTTAGATATATCAATTCGGTATTTTACTTTTGATGACTTCTGACGTGACACACATTTTCATACGCATAATGTGTTGCCCTCCTTGCTTCCTCCCCACCGATAGGCCACAAGGAAAACACAAACTGCACGGAACAGGACGGGTAGCTGTCACTTTACGGCGATACCATAGGAGCGAGAGGAGAACGTCCGCGGTCGTGCCGCGTCAATTCGGTTGCAATGCAGCATGGCGCTATATCTTACAAAATTATAAATCATATATATCTACATACAACATTTTTCAGTTCTAGGATTCTTTTATAAACTTCTGAGAGTGAAAAGGAATTCCGTCTATAATATGTGGCCAGACATACAGAAGTAATACTTCATGGAAATAGTTGTGACTTGAATCTGGACAAATTAAAATCCCATCTTGAGTAGATATAATTATTTTCTCTAGGAGAAACTATGGTTTCGGAGGTAATTTAATCCATTGAACCATCTTTTACTTCATAGGGAAATCAAGCTCGTTTAAATCTTCAAGACAACTAGATCCATGCCATTTATACCTAGCTACTTAAGATCCAGTCGAAAATGATTTGATGTTCAATTCCACTTCCTTTATTTACAATTTCAAACTTATACAATTCAAAGGATACATGGGACTGATATTTACTAAACTTCTAAGCATATCTTTCCAGCATACCTATAAATTATAACAAGTATATATATATAGAAAATTGATTTAGAATTCCAATGAAGGCCTTGTCTGATGGACTTTACTAGGAAATACGACAAACTTGTGACGGCAACAAAATAAAAGTCGAACACAATCGCCTTGGGCTTTCTACAGAAGTCTACAAAAATAAACGGGCGGTCACGTTTATTTTTGTCTGTTCCGTTTCGGCTGATACATTAAACGGTTTGTTTCAGTAGAAACATCTTGCCATTTGCTATTTTATTAATTCCTTGCTCTCTTTATTGTCACATTTTAGATACTAATTTATGTATCTATGTTCCCCTTACTTGTTTGTTTAGTTTTCAATTTTTTTGTTAAAATTGAATGAAACGTTCAACTTTATTGATTCAAATTTTAAGGCTGAAAAAGAGTCTTTTCCTTCATCCTATTTAACTTTTAAAAGAACAGCAGACAAGTCTTATATAGATACATATTTTATTGTCAAATGACTACATATAGGCGTGCCTTACTCACGTACCAATGTTACTAATGTTATAAATGAAGGAGTTTAGATGGATGGATGTATGGATGTTGGTTACTCAATCACGTCAAATTTCCTGAAGCGATTTTGATGAAACATGGCAATATTTTAGCCAATATATCAGAATAACACCTAAATTAAATACTAACTTTGCACGTAGCATGTTCAAATAAACGTCTGAAGTTCACGCGGACATAGTCGCAAGCAACTACTAGTCTATACCATTAATATAAAGCTAATGAGTTTGTTTGTTTGAACTCGCTTATCACAGGGATTGAAAAAAATGTATTGTACATTTTTGGAGGAAGACTATATACGTGTACCATGACGCTAGGACTCAAAACATGGTCAAACGACCAGTGTTACGCGGATAAAACCATGGGGTAATGCTATACACAATAAATTAGGCCCTAGAATGACTTTAAATCTATAGTTCAAAATACAGATAACGAAAGCAAATTATTACTCCAGTTATAATAGATTTAGTCGTATTTATTACGATTATTTAGTTTAGTAGCTAAATTCTACACAGAATTGATGTTTTATTATAAGTATTTTATTATAATGGCTGGTTCGCATAGCACGGATTTGCTTCTGAATTGAGAAATATGTCATGCATAATATTATGAATTGCACAAGACCATTTTAGCATAAACCTGTCATTAAATTATATAATATTCGAGTGAAATTATAGGCTGTCTAGAATACAGGCGTTGGAGTATTAACGTTGAGGCTTACAGAATGCGTGCCTGAGCCCTTACGCAGACATTTATATCATAATTCCCTACGCGTTGCAATAAAGCGATACATAGTTCTGTTTGCTGTATACTCATAATCATCATGACCATCAAAATTTACTTCACTATGACCAGTCAACACTACACTTTGAAGAATACGTTAGGAACGTATAAAGGTCAGACTTTTTATTTCAAATTTCAATCGCGACAGTATCTTCGCTACTTTATAATAAATTTATACTTTATTACTTATCATAGTATAGGTAGGCAAACGGGTAGTCCCCCCCCCCATGGTACAAGCATTGTCGTGGCGGTGGGGCTCAGTACCCTGGGGCGTATCAAGACACCTGGGGCGAAGTCAACTGAACCGACGAGGGGGTTGCGATTTGTAGATCTCTTTTGTCCCCTCCTATAAGAAGAGGGGACAAAAGAGTAGGAGGAGGAGCCGCTTTTTGTATCCCTCTTATAAGACGAGGGGACGAAAGAGAGAAGGAGGCGGCGCTTTTGCGTACGGGGGGGTGGATGGGTACCTTAAGTCGGTGGGGTTATCATGTGGTGTGGGACAACCCTATCTGTGGAGGTGGCGTCGGTCCCTTAGGGGGCTGACAAGCCGTCGAGGTGCCCTGATGATTTGTTCTTCCGGGGCACCTCATTACAGGCGGCACAGACGGCACTCGCGGTGGTTCGTGTGGATATTCTGCACTATAATGTGCCGCGAGCCCAACACATTACTGTACCCCACCCAGGGCCGGTGAAGGCGCGTAAAGGCGTTTCCCCGCGTCAACAAAAAAAAAGCAGTAGTAGGTGCCGTTTGTTAACTGATGCCCATAAACATCCGCATAAACATTATATTGACCTCCTTACCTCCTCCCATGTGAAGGTCTCAACTCAAGGGAAACAGGCCGAACTATATACGTCAGCATAGCGGTCACATTGCAACGGAGACATGTGAGCGAGGGGTACCTCCCCGGCCGTACCCAGTCCAATTACACCACTGCATGGCACTTTCTATTACGAAATTTGAACTATATACTCGAGACTAGAGGGTTGATATTTACTGTATTGAAAAAAATATTTTTCCTAAACCCGATATCGTGAAGAGTATGACCATCATCATCAAGACGACTCCACTGAGACATTGTTGTTGTTGTTGTTGTTGTTGTTGTTGATGTTCTTTAATTTGTATATTGAATATGTACCATTTTCCTCAGATTATTTTACGCGTCACGTGCGACACATCGATCGAGAGAGTCTTTTTTTCTTTTTTTTGGCCCTAACCTATGCTGTGGACATGAAGAGAAGCCCAGTACAGCTTCATCGAGGTACCATGGTTGCTCGTCTGGCGACATGACATGACACGCCCCCATAGAGCGCCATAGGTCACGGTCACGAGTGTATGACCGTCTACTTTTAAATATTCATCTATTTATAATCAATTAATTTATATTACTTATAATTGATTTTTACATATTTAATAATATCTTCACTTTTGTTTGTTCCCAGGAGCATTTTTTGGTGGAATCGTGGGCGGGTTCACGATGTCATACGGCCGCCGGTCGGTCCTGCTGGCCTGCGCCTTGCCCTACGCGCTGGCCTGGCTGCTCACCTCCGTCTCCAACAGTGTCCTCATGATATCCGTTGCATCATTCGTTGGCGGAATGCTGATATGCTGTATAACTATGATAACACAGGTATGTAACGCGCAAACACGTGCAGGTACAGGGGAGGACCAAGTATCGTGATATGTGGCACTGCGTTCTCTCCGCTTTGGATATATATCACGTTACCAATCGTGTCCTTCAATATGTACGACCTTTTGCCAGTCTGTCTGTATATAATAGCTTACTGGCATTGGCATTTATTTCTCAAGATGAATACATGTGAGCTAAGAATTGAGAGTGAGACCATATGGGTAGACAAGGGTTGGTTCACCAGATGGTAATACGACCCATGGCGTGGCTGGATCGAGATGGGTGCGAGTGGCAATTCTACCTTAAGAGGTTTCTGTCCGGCACAGGAGTTAATGAAGCCGTCATATGGTATCTAAGAGAAATGCTAAAAGACGCAGGTGAAACGCACACGCACACGCATATCTTCGCGTTAGTTCCCTAACGGGGATAGACAGAGAGAAAGAAATTAATGAAGTTTCAGTAAAATTTATAAAATAGCGAGGTGTAGCTAAGTTCCCACTATTTCATATAACTATAGATAATACATTACATAAACTGGAATACAATGCATTTTCGACCATGAGTAATTATTGCTACTCATATAATACTAAAAATGTAGCCCGTGGCCCATCGGGGGGTAGGTGAAATGGAGGGCAACGCATCGACATAATTATGCTGATGTTCATGGCCATCGGTAGACGTTGAAAGGCTCCGATTGCTCGTTTGTGTGTATAATATAAAAATATACAACATATCTTATAGTTCTAGTATTGATTATTGAACGAATGTATTGAGAGCAACATGTTATTAATAATAATAACACACCTGCGCCCCACTTGTTGCTGCAGTTGTAACTTCGCACAATGGTAGTTGCCAATTGCACAATTAACTGAATTCAAAACAAAATTATTATTTGGATCGGGAGTGAAAAAGCGAGAACTGTATTGTCAGTGTACTATATTGATGGGTAGCTCTTTTTGTAACTCTCTTACACATAAATTATGGAACGGACCTGGACCGATTATTAACGTGGGATATGATAAGTCATAGCCCATGTTAGAGTTGTCCAAGAGCATAAGTATTGTCGATAGCAGTAAAAATTATATAATTATTGTCATGCAACTTAATATTA
The DNA here is from genome assembly GCA_017140195.1 of Eumaeus atala. Classification (NCBI taxonomy): domain Eukaryota; kingdom Metazoa; phylum Arthropoda; class Insecta; order Lepidoptera; family Lycaenidae; genus Eumaeus; species Eumaeus atala. The sequence goes on along the minus strand of JAFELO010000259.1, from coordinate 1,804,525 downwards.
TTGTACTTAAATAAGCTTCAAACAAAGGGTCTCACCTCGGGATGTATATCTCCTATCTGCGGAGGGGGCCAGCCCCTCTTACGAGCCCAAACCTATATACCCATAGCAATCCGATGTAGCTGTATTGGGCTCCTTTTCGCTTCCACAGCATAAGTTACTAGACGTGAGACTAGTCGTGACGCACCCAAGTACAGCAACTGTCTCTACCTAATTTCAATGTGACATTGATTCGGACGTAATTATATGACAGCACGTACCAAACGTGAGTATTTTTCCCTGAACTTAACAGAGCTGGGAGACGTTTTCAATTAACTTCAATGTCACAGTGTTTGTGCCCATGTTACAGTTGCAATATCAGTTATGTGACATGTATTGTCTTAAGTTAGAAATACAAGTGATGTGATCATGTGATCTATTTCCCGTGGGTTTTACATTATGTGCAGTTATGGACCACAATTAAATTAGCTAATAAATTAACTGCATTTACTGATTAGTGTAGAGTTTCGTGGGTACTTACAAAAAACAAACGTCCATCGATACACAATGTCATCGTAAAGAGTTCCTGAAACATAAAGTTATGACCAGAATCTGCTTACAATGAGAAATATGCGTTAGATTTTTTTTTCGCCAGCTCGGTTTCGTCTATATTCACCGAAGATACCTATCGACATACAAAAATACTAGATACAAAATTTCATACAACTTCCAATCAAAACGTCGTTAATTGTCTACAAACATATATTCTTGCAAAGTCGGCTTAATGCGTATTATTTAGGCTGTTTCTACAAAGTGTACAATTTGACATATCACGGATTTGAGACGCTGTGTAGCTGGGTCATTTCGTAAATACGTCAAAAATATATACGTCTGCTGTGAAAAATTCTACTGTTTAGCTGTCAAGGTATATGAGAAACAAGCCTGGTGACAGACGGACTGACGGACAGCATAGTATTATTAATAGGGTTTTTACCTTTTGTGTGCGGAGTTCTAAAAAGATAATTATGAAATTGTATAAGAAATTAATGTGAAAGAAAGTCTTAACAATATTTCGTCCTACACAATATCTTTTTTAATTACCTTCGGCGTATAGCTTTCAGCTTTTTGCTAATTACCAGGTACTCCTCATAATTGTGACTATTTTTATTATAACAGTAAAAAGGTGTGATCGAAGTTACGGGTCTCGCTTGTGTCTGTACGTGTTCTTGGATCTCTTTATCCTTGTGATAGTTCCGAGTGATACATCAGGATGTGCACCATACACTGCCGACAGTTCACATGTTTTCACAACGCCAATACAAATGACCTTCGTTACGGGTGAATCAAAAGTATGATGGATTGTGGAAGGTCTCAGATGAAAGTTTTAACAATAATTAGCTGTGTTCCGTGATTTCATACAAATTTATATCGACACCCATTTAGCCATTAAATATACTCAAAACGTGGAATTGTGCTATATAATATCAAAACGTGGAATTGTGCTATTTACACCTGATTATAATCTAAGCTCGTTCGTTAGTTCTCATGAAATAGAGTAAAAAATACATACACAGTTTTAGTCCGGTAAAAATAATAGTTTGAGTCCTTTACACTGATTGCTTATTTGTGTTTCTTTTATATATTGTGCACAATAAAGAATATTTCATTCATTCATTCATTTCATTCATTGATCGCCATTAGAACCTCGAAACACTAGGAGCAGACTCACTGTCTGCTTATCGACTCGATGTCTTTTATCAGTTGTATGTTAAATGGTCCACGCTGGTGGCTTAAAGCTACAGAAAATATCTAGGGCTCCTAGGCGTGGTTCTACGGTATTGATGATCGAAGTGGAAAACAATAGTTTAACATTTAATAACAAATTCGTGTATGAATGGACTTTCACTTCATACATATTCTACGAACGTGTATGGATCGTAACCTCTCACAGAAACTTTGAATATAAATTGAAGCCCTTTAACGGGTTTTTAATTTTCCTTTTCTAATGTTTTCGAAGTTGGTATGCGCGTTTTTAAAGCAATCGTGATTTTTTTTATTTAACTATCAAACGAGGAATCTTTTCATGACTGCCGAATATCCGCATAATTACTATGCCAATGCGTTGTTCCCCTTTCCTCCTGTTCCCCGTAGGCGCCACCATTTTGTGTAACTTTATGAGCGAGAGGTATCACCCTGGCCGTGCAGTCCCTCTTCGGCTGTAATGTAACGTGGCACTACCCCTTCCAAATAACTTCTTACTAGTTAGAGATTAAATAATTCAAACCAAGCTACAATACATTAATTATATAATTCCTGGTCCTTTACCTGTTCATCCTACCATCCATAATGAAATGACAGAGTATAAATAGTCTGTCATTTCATTATGGATTTTTTATTTCTGACACTCCGCTCCACCGTGAAACTAACATTTATTAGTATTCCTTAGCGTAAGTTTACATTATGAACTATAACTGAACTGGCATTAATGTGCGCAACATTCTGTTTAGAGATCGTAATCAAGTCCAGATTGTAAACCGAAAATAGCAAATATCAAAACAGATTATTGTGCTTCTCACGTATTGTGCATCACAAAGGACTTGCCTACAGTAGCGTCTTGTACGTTATGAACCATCTCTAAGTTAATTTGTCACGCTTTTAATATAATATATTAAGTACGAAACATATCTGTTTACCATCGTCATCAATATCATTATCAGCCCTTATCGGCCCACTGCTGGACACTATGTCCATCAGTCATCGAAAGAGGTCCTGCAACTCGCATCCAGCCCGGTACAGCTACTGCACTGATATCACCATCTTCCCAGCTGGTGAACGGTCAATCAACACTTCGTTTTCTAAACGCGATCACCACCCCGGAACCTTAGTGGCCCCTCTGCCATCTGATCTTTTGTGTGTGCGGTCAGCCCATTGTCACTTCAGTGAGCTTATTCTTCACGTGATATTGGAAACTTTAGTGTCATCTGAACTTATAAATGGAAATATTTTTTGTTAAAACTATGCACATTACTGATTATGATAAAACCAATAACATGTACGTATTTTACCTTAGATTATTTAAATATTTTACAATACCAATGTTTCCGGTGTTTGTAAGTAATTGCGGCAATTGATTGTAAAAAACTTAAATTAGTAGTGATAAATAACTAACGGAGAGGCGTGGAAATAGAGTAGAGAGGCATTTGTCCAGCAATAAATAAAGTAGTTAGTAATGAAATCGTAAAAAGTATATTGTTATTAATTATGGCAAAATTAGTTAAAGGGATCATTCTCGTAAATTAAGAAACCACTATAAAATTGAAACAACTAAACATTTAGTGCATTATAGGACTCAAGTGACTATTATCATTCACATGTGTAATAATAACGCTTTGTGAAATTCCGTACGTACATTTTGGCGATCGGCACGAGTTTATACACAAGAAAATTGTTCATGAGTTTTCTCAACATCATTATATTATTCAATAGGAGCAAAAAAGTGTTTTGTGTATGTGCGAAAGTTTTTTACTGATCTCGGATTTCTTCTGTAGTGTAAAATAGAAAAGCTCGGTATAGCAAAATATTTATATAGATCCCAGTGCTTAGTTACCTGTATATTTAAAAAAAAAATATTAATATTTCCTTGTTTGTTCCCAGGTGTACGTGACGGAGATAGCAGAACCGGAAATCCGCGGCTGTCTCAGTTCTGTGCTGAAGATTTTGAATCAGATTGGTATTCTAATCTCATTCTCAGTTGGGGCTTATTTGAAGTGGCACCAACTGGCCTTGGTTGTTGCATCAGCTCCAGTACTACTCTTTCTCGCTTTACTATTTATACCAGAAACTCCATCTTTATTACTTCTTCGGGAACGAGACCAGGAGGCAGCTGAGTCACTTCAATGGCTAAGAGGTCCAGATTCAGATGTACGACAAGAATTGGCAACGATACGAACAAATATTCTTGCGAGTAAGCAGTACGGACAAGCTGCGCGGTGGAAATCCCTTCCATCAAAACGTCTAACACGTCCAGTTTTGATAACCTGTGGACTTATGTTCTTTCAAAAATTTACGGGAGCTCAAGTATTCAATTTTTACGCTGTGCCTATATTTAAGAAGACATTTCGAATGATGAATCCCCATGGAGGCGCAATTGCAACTAGCGTAGTACAATTGTTGGCCTCATGTATATCGGGAATGCTCATAGACAACGTCGGGAGATTACCCTTGCTCATCGGAAGTGGAGTAATGATGTCCATAGCTCTAGCAGGTTTCGGTTCGTATTTATATTACGACGATGTATTGAAAAATCCACTTAGCTTAGGCTTAGAAACACCCGGTTCATATGATTGGATACCTTTACTTTGCGTATTAACTTTTACAATAGCATTTGCTCTTGGTATAAGCCCTATATCTTCTTTATTAATCGGCGAGCTATTTCCATTAGAATACAGAAGTACCGGCAGTGCATTAGCTACAAGTTTCAGTTACCTCTGCGGCTTTGTGAATGTCAAGACTGTTGCTAACTTTCAGGACTACATCGGTCTATATGGTTTGTTTTGGATGTACGCAGGTATATCTGTTCTATGTCTACTGTTCGTAGTTTTGTTTGTCCCAGAAACTAAGGGACGTAAAATAGATGAAATGGATCCAAAATATGTTGAATCTTTATGTATTAATCGATAGTATCTAAAGTTTGCTTTACCCATTTTGGTAGTTGATTCCTCTGACTTAGCTCGCCTGAAAATTATGTTTCAGACATTCTAGACTGCTTTTTATAAATTGTCAGGTCTGGGCCTCAGTATTGAAAACTGAGCTTTATCCTACTGTAATTATGGACTGATTTCCTTCTAATAAATAAGGTTTGGTCTTATGGACCCTTCAGTGTTAAGACTTTCACCAGTATTATTATTAAGTGTATGTTAGTATTTATTAACACGTCATTTTCAAACATCACATCTTTGTTGTTAGTTCTTACAACAACAGTCGTTGCTGAGAACAATTATATTTTTGTTAGATATTAGTTAGACACTTTAATGTTGCGTTGTACAAAATCATTGATGTATGTATTGTTTTAAGTACCCACTAGTTAATATTCTAATATCTCAAATTCTTAAAAAAAGTGATATTCATTGTGAATCGCTAAGTCACAAATTTATTTTAATTTATAAATATATATTTTAAAACAATTACATATTTACATTATATGACTACATTAAAAACTTGTTTGATGGTTTGTTCTGAGTGGAATACAACCTTTGATATTTACTTCAATTCCTACGTAGAGATCACGTTTCGTAGGCTCATTCGTGAGACGGAATATAGACGGAAATTCTTACAAATTTTTCTGATATTTATAGTTTTCGACGATTTGTAACACATAAAACTCATTTTGTGTTTGCCTATCTATTAGGTATTTATTTTATTTCCACACCGTATCTAAATTTAAAAGTATATAATAAATATCATATTATGATGTAATTATTAGTTGCTCATAAATAATGTTTGAATTTAATTAAATTTTATAGCAGATATAATAGACAGAAAAAATGGACGCATAAAAACTTATAGGTAATTTTCAAGAAACCTAATTCACACGAAACGCTATAGTGTAGGCTTAACTTCACGGCGGTGTCACTTGACAGACGAAGACATCGAACAAGCCTTATTTGAGCTCGGATGTAGTTAACAAATTGTTCTATTATTTAACTACCTCTTTGATTGCAGCTCTAGAATACAATAAAAAGGAATAGTATTAATTAATTTCTTAATAATGGTTATTAATTTTATTAAAATAAATAAAAAAAATGTCATCCAATCTTTTGACTTTTTAAAAGTGGATATGAAAAGTTGATATAGTACATTTAAAAGTAAACTTGTATAATACAATATATATATTAACTACGTAGTAAACTAACTTTGTATTCCAATGTCTTCCAGAATATATTAAGATAATTTGAGGCAGGTTCACTTCATTGAATTGTAGTATAATTCTATTAACTCGCGTAAAATGGTATGGAAGTATAATTGTATAAATAATGTTTTTCTACATTTCTTGTAAATAAGATTCGTATTTAGAAATGTATTTGTATTTAGTATTATATAATCTTCCAATTGTACAAGTGATATTTTAGAATGAAGTGTGGTGCTAGAAACGGTGCCTTGCGATTTTGAAATTTTATGGTTTACGTAACTTTTTCTTTCGCATTTAGATTCAATGATTACATCTTTAACTCGTTTTAGAAAATGCTCCCTTTGGAATATACATTTTTTATCTTAACACAGTATCAAACAGAACGTTAAATTGTTGTTTGTTGTGTTGCATTATTCAATTTAAAAAAAAAAAATACTCACCGAATCTGTA
>JAFELO010000259.1:1759614-1797614 GCA_017140195.1 Eumaeus atala | reverse complement strand
TGTATAAATAATGTTTTTCTACTTTTCTTGTAAATAAGATTCATATTTAGAAATGTATTTGTATTTAGTATTATATAATCTTCCAATTGTACAAGTGATATTTTAGAATGAAGTGTGGTGCTAGAAACGGTGCCTTGCAATTTTGAAATTTTATGGTTTACGTAACTTTTTCTTTCGTATTTAGATTCAATGATTACATCTTTAACTCGTTTTAGAAAATGCTCCCTTTGGAATATACATTTTTTATCTTAACACAGTATCAAACAGAACGTTAAATTGTTGTTTGTTGTGTTGCATTATTCAATTTAAAAAAAAAATACTCACCGAATCTGTAAACGGAATACCAGAGTGAAAAAAATATTAAATATGCATTATAAATAATATTTGCGGTAGTTTGATATTGTTAATGTGCATTTTTTACCTTTCTTAACTAAGAATTTAAAAAGTCTTAAGAATTAATTTTAAATTTTAAATATATTTGAAAATGAAATTGTTCAATGTCATTTATTTGTTTGCATACTAGTGATAGTAGAACATGTTGTTAGTGCAAATAACATATCTTTATGAAATAAAAGTATATGAAAATACAATCAATTTGCACAATACGTTTCTGACTCTTCTGTGTCTCAGCTGTTTCGTGACATTTTTTATTCATAATTAATAACGAATTGGTAATATTCTGAGAATCTTATTTATAACCTGACGATGTTTAATGTTATACACACGATTAAATATTTAATGTAAATTTAATTATAATTGTTAACTTGTTTGCCATAAATAAGTACAGTCAGCCTCGTAAATAATAAGCAACGCAAAAAATTTGTGTTTGTGGCGTTAGGAACTAACGTGGCGCTTTTTTCAATTTAGAAGCGTCCGTCTTCACCTTTCTATATCGCTATTTCAACTTGCTTTAGGAGATTCGAATACGGGCCTAATAATGATGATGATATTGCAGACACAACATAAAATAAAATTCACTTAACGCCACGTAGCTCCACTATAAAATCACAAAGTTTTCGATGCTTGACCTGTGATATTTATTGCGCTGATTGTACCTCTAGTATTATGATTTGTACTTAACGAGTTTAAATGTTTTGATAAAACGCTTAAAATGTGATACACAATGTGTTTTTCTTACCCCAACACTTTTCCGTCATCAAATATTTCTACACGAAAGCATAACTAATATTGGCATTTTTCAGCTACATTTTCAGATATTCACAAATTTTAGAATATGGATCAAAGTGACTAAATAGAGGGAAGCTTTGAACCAAATACAGTACATGCAGTAGTTAACTTATAGACGACTGGTATGGCGCTACGCAAACGTATTATTAAAACCTTTCGGTTAATCGGCAAATCTCCAGAAAATGATAATGATTCTCTTAAAGCTATTTCTTCATCATCAGCCCTTATAAGACATACGTCATACACCACTGGACAGCAATTTGCAAGGCTTATATAGTACTCGCGCGCGCCTGTAAACGTACAGCGGCACCACTTTTACAATCAAAGCAAGAATTTAAGATATGACCAATTTTTGTAATAACTAACGAATCTATAAAATAATCAAAATTATAAATGCAAAAGGAGTCGGCAACTCGTTGGAAAGATTTTGATGTAAAAGTTAAAAATGACCTTCACTCCTCACCATAGACAGGTCATTGAAAATTCACATTTGCGTGGAACTGTCCCACCAAGAACAACAAGAAATAGGTGAAATGAGAGCATGAATCCTTGTCATTGTCAACACTTACTGTACAGAAATATTAAGGGCAAATAGAATTTAATGAAAACCTATCGGTATATATCGGTGAATACGATATGTCGATTTTTTCTAGGCCTTAACATTTAAAATCGTTTATTGTTATTCTCTCTCATTCGCCAACTGATTTGATGATTAGAAAACATTAATAATAATGATTAAATCTTATTAAGTCCTTTTTTGGTTTCGGCGGGCGGAAGTCATTCATGCACTGCTATCAGTTCTGGGTGGGATCCCATGGGGTAAGTGGTACTCGCTGCTGAACCGAATAGCCACTTGAACACCGTGGGTACCATCCGCGTACCGCATATTTTCTTACGTTACATGACTATGAAGTCTCAGGGATGTTAAGTAAGCTAGGACAGACGATCTCCATCAACCAATGTATATATTTTATTCTAAATTTAACTGAAATTCTGAAGAAGGTCCTGAAACGGGGATTAAAATACGCCTCAAAGGTTCCAGAAAAAGATCGACGACATGGCAGGTCCAATGCCTTGCCCCATATTAAAAATCATCCTTCACAGTCACTATAGCTATCAGCTTGCCACAAGCTTGCTAGTAGTAATACATCAGGCGCTCACTAAAATATTATCTCCTAAGACGTAGTTTCTTTTTTAAACACGGTTTTTCCGAAAAAAAAGTGTGCGTAAGCCGGGAATCGAACCCGGATCAACTGCTTGGAAGGCAACTATGCTGACCATTACACCACCAACGCCCTGTCGACAGTGGTATTATAATTTATTGTTACACTTTATTACAAACAGTAAAAGTATAGTTTCCACTAAATTTTAATTGGAAGTATATATATATATATATACATATTACACAGCAGTCAATCCCAACTTCGCACGGATATTTTCCAAATATCACCTTCATATATTTACATAAATAAATAAAATATAAATTTTAATTTCGGCCTCGTAAACAACAACGTTACACATATAAAACACCACTATCTTCACTAAAGAAAGATTTGTTTAGACAACTCGTTAGATGGGGCCCTTATTGTCTCTGTTGCAGATCAATTCTGTAAAAAAAGCCAACTCCAAGGGTTCTCTTTACCACTGTAAGAATCCCCAAACTCGATTCGAAGTTCTTTCCCAAGTGTACAAAAATCTTGTTAACGGCATCCACAGTAGCGTTCGAGATTCTCCATGGGTACGGCCCGCTGACATTAATAATTTGCCATACGAAGTGCATAGAATCTAGTGTGTGATATCTTGGAAAATCGTTGAATATGTCAAATAACGGGTATGTTATGTCTTGGAAAATCGTTCAATATGTCAAGAAACGGGTATGTGATATATTGGAAAATCGTTCAATATGTCAAGAAACGGGTATGTGATATATTGGAAAATCGTTTAATATGTCAAATAACGTGTATGGTATCTTGGAAAATAATTCAATATGTCAAATAACGGTTATGTGCTATCTTGGAAAATCATTCGGACGGACATGAATTTTAAGAGTTACCCTTTTTGCCATTTCGCTAAGGAATCCTGAAAACCAGCGAATAAGTCTGACTCGCATGCCCAAGGTTCCGCTCAAATGAGAAGTTTACAACTTAAAGAATCTGCCACTCATTTTGTATAAAATGAACCACAATGCAATATTAATATTCTCCTTAGTGACTCCTAACACAACTTCCCCATTTTTGAGTTACTTCTTTTTTCATTCAAGTGCCAGTACTTACACAAGTATGATATTTAATGCTAGGTTTTTTTTATTACTCATATAATTATAATACACCAATTTGTATAAAAATAAGCTTCATCATTCCACGCGTGCCTGAGAAAAATTAGATTGGGTTGATAGACGGACAGATAGTCCTTTTTCCTTGTGATATGAAACATGAATTAAAAAGAAGAGTCCCTTTGTTAATGTCTTTAAATGATTAAAAATACAATAATACGAAGAGTATGTATATAATATACTAGTAGTCTGGCCCGGTTTCGCACAGATATTTCACAAAATATGGCAAAAGATAATTAAAAAAGTGTATTGCACATTTTTCATCCGCCTCGTAGCAGACAGACAGTTGACAGAGCAACGTTCGTCGGTACAGGTCAATGATTTCTGCAGCTAAATAAGGATTTACTTTCGATTTTTTTTCCATACAATTAGTTGCATTATCGAAGTTTTTACAGTAATAAAAACGTTTCAGAAAATATCGTATAGCCTAAGTTCGCCACAGATAACATATGATTCTAATGATAATACAACATTTCAAATCGGCCTCATAGTTTCGGAGCCTGTTCAATGCAAACAAACAATCAAATGTTTTTACAACATTAGTATAGATATCTTGTAATAAGAGAGTAATGGCACGCGGAGGAGGCTGGTCGGTTGTGTGTGGATCGCGATGTGCGGCACGCCGTTCTCTCATCATGTCAGGGAGCTGACGTGAAGATGTGTTGTACACAATAACTTAAGGAATGCATAATACAGGCTAAGAACAATTACTAAATTACTAGCTAGCACGTACCAATGGTACTAAGGGAAACAAATCCTAATACCAAGTGCGCAGAAAGAGCATGGTGTGCCTGAAAATGCCTTGAATGGGTTCCGTTAAAATAATAATAAAAAAAAAATTATTTCAGACAAAATAGTCCATATAAAATTAAACAAATTAAAATTTTATAATATCTAAATGTAAGTAACATTAATTCTTCTTGATCAATGTTAGTATATTATTAATGTAATCTATGTCGAGGTCTAAGTCTGGTGCTGATGTGTATGTCATTCCATTTTACCCAGAGGGGGCTATCGAACTTTTGAGCTAACGTGCCGAGGAGGGTGTTGGTGCTGCTTATTGACCTACCATATACCCTGTACGTTTACGGATGATCGAGCAGAAATCTTCAACTCGAGCATCCACAAACATAGCAGATGCACTGCAATACCTAGGCTTGCCCAACACCGCCCTCAGCGTGTTATTGTACTGGACACGTAGGGCGCCGTAATTCCACAGACTGCACGTGTAAAGAGTTTGGCAGTAGGCTCTAAATAACGCGAGCTTGACTTGCGCTGTACAGCGTGCAGACCCGTGAGCCGACACACTGCCACGGACCGACAACGTCCTATGCTTGTGTTCGACATCCCTATCATCGTCAATGCACACACACACACATGTCACAATATTCCCGAGGTATCTGAACTCAGCCACGTGTTCCACGGGAGTTCCACGCAATATAAAATTGGGTTTAAAATTTAAAGATTTATTCCTTTCTCTGAAGAGCAGATAAACACTTTTTTCTGTGTTGTAGTTGAGTCCATTCTCCTCCGCATATTGCTCGCACATTTTAAGAAGCTTACGCCGACCACTGACAAAGAGGCTCAGTAGAACCATATCGTCTGCGTAACTGAATTTGTTCGTCATGACACCGTCGATCGAACAACCCACGCCGGCTCCATTGAGCCTCTCTAGATCCACATAAAAATAAATAGCCTTGGCGATGACAGCCCATCCCGCCTTACCCCACATATTAGCCTGTATGTTGTTGCGTTAAAGTTTCCAATAGCTTATTCGAATAATATAATCAACATTTAAACAGCAGGCATGTCAAATTAGTACCTGGATAGTTCAACCAGCAGCCTTTGGACGAGACTCCTTTCGGGGTTATTCTTTTTGAGATCCTTATGGACATGTATCCGAATGAGTAAGCTCATCATTCAGATACATATCCATCACTTTGATGACTTCACAAGCATCACTTTGATAAACTCTTCCGCGACGAGCTTCTGGGTTGGACTACACTGCACAAGGCCCCGTCTATGGCCTCATGAAAGTGTTCTGCACAATAAGCACACAGGTAATATCGACCAAGCTGGTATTTGACACATTCAACGATTTTCCAAGACACCCGTTATTTATTTTCTAGACTCTATGCATTTCGTATGGCTAATTATTAATGTCAGCGGGCCGTAACCATGGATAATCTCGAACGCTACTGTGGGTGCCGTTAACAAGATTTTTGTACACTAGGGAAAGAACTTCGAATCGAGTTTGGGGATTCTTACAGTGGTAAAGAAAACCCCTGGGGTTGGCTTTTTTACAGAATTTATCTGCAACAGAGACAATAAGGACCCTATCTAACGTGTTGTCTAACAGATCTTTCTTTAGTAAAGATAGTGGTGTTTTATATGTGTAACGTGTTGTTTACGAGGCCGAAATTAAAATTTATATTTTATTTATTTATGTAAATCAATGAAGGTGATATTTTGTAAAATATCCGTGCGAAGTTGGGACGGACTGCTAGTGTAAAATACGTCCAATTATATTTTAGTGGAAACTATATTTTTACTGTTTGTAATAAAGTGTAACAATAGATTATAATACCACTGTCGACAACGCGTTGGTGGTGTAATGGTCAGCATAGTTGCCTTCCAAGCAGTTGATCCGGGTTCGATTCCCGGCCTACGCACACTTTTTTTCTATTCAATTTTAGAAACAAGTATTTAAGAAAAACAGGATAACGGATGAAAATATTCGCACTCGCGCTATTGTGAAATGGTAAATGTTAAAAAAATTGCGTTTTTGATCACTCTTAAGTTTACAGTGCATTGCTTTTTGTATATATAAACTTGAATTCCCAAGTAGTTCTTAGTTGGTACCATTTAGCGGGAGCCTCCCTGGTCGTGCCGGCCCAAGTACGTTGTAGTGCAGCGATCCACTACCTCCTAATTTACCTCCTGCCATATTTATTGAGTGTACACATTGCATATATAATTAATTTTGTCGATTGAATGCCTCCTTTATTGCAAAAGCAGTTGTTTTTCGACTAGAAACTATCATAAGTTATTAAAAGTACCCGAAGAATTATGATTATCTAGTTGTTTATAAGTATACGTATTATTTGTATTTTTAATAAAAACTCTTCAATATATAACATTTCATAAATATATAAAAATATTAGACACGTTTCCGTTGTCTGGTACCTGTAACACAAGTTCTTACGCTACTTAACACAGAGCTAGGCTAATGTGGTGTGATAAGTCCACATATTATTATCATTGTTATGTCATTGTGTAAATATTAAATTTGTTTCTTGCGTTTTTTATAAGGAAATAAAAAAATGACAATAGGAAGCGCAAATAGGGATTTCATCATTATCATCATCAGCCGGATGCCAGCCACTACTGGACACAGGCCTCCACAATAGAGCCCCATAGGTCACAGTCACGTGCCACTTACATCCAGTGGCTCCCCGCCACCTTAACCAAGTGGTCAGTCCATCGGGCAGGAGGCCGTCAACAGTCCGACTTCCGGTGCGTGGCCGCCACCCGATAACATCTCTCCCCTAACGTTTATAGGTTCTGCGAGCGATGTGGCCAGCCCATTGCCACTTCAACTGGCTGATTATCTGAGCTATCTCGGCTACTCTGGTTCTCATGCGGATTTACGAATTTCCGACCGGATCTCGCAGAGAAATAACAAGCATAGCCCCTTCCATGGTACGCTGAGTGGGTTGAGCCACATTTAGCGGCCAAATCTTGGAGCCATGTCATCACTGGTAACACGGACTGGTCGACTTAGGGTACTATGAAATTTTTGATAGACAGGGATAGAAGATCTTCTCTTCTTAAGTTTCCCGAAGGCTGCACCGAGTTGGATCCGGCGATCGACCACTTTCTTGAAGTTGGATTTACCTAACTGGACAGTTGGTTCCAGGTACATGCGTACTGATCAATAAATTCCCACGTAGTTTCCCACGTAAACGGATATAGATGTCACGTGGACATTCGACATGACTTTCGTACCTACCTATGAAGAATAAATTAATGTACTTACGAAACATTACAATATGAATATTAATTATAGAAATGCATTATGAAAATTCATTATATTATTAATTAATGAGTTCTTTTAAAAATGTTATTAAGCACGCTACGATCAGATAACATTAATAGATAATGTAATATGTATTATGTGTTGATAAATAATTTTAATAACATGATGGAAATTTATTAAACTTCAAAACAACACTTGTGTAGGACTAGATGTAACCCGCCACTTCACCCGCGTGAACTACAGACAATATGTGTTATTCTTATACATAAGCTACAATATTGTCAATTTTCATCAAAATACGTTCAGTAGTCGTGGCGTTATTGAGTAACAAACAATATTTACATCCGCCCAATCTTTCGCATTTACAATATCAGTAAGATTATATCATCATCATCATTATCTGTCCTCGTTGGTCCACTGTTGGCCATAGGCTTCTTTCAATGAACGCCAAGACGGCTCATCTCTTGCTACTGGCATCCACCCCGGACCTGCAACAACACGGAGATCGTCTTCCCTCCTGGTGAGCGGTCGACCAACACTTCATTTTCCTCACTCCAGAAATTTAGTGGTCCATCTGCTATCTGATCATAATCTATGTTGGGTCTTTCTTTGTCCGATAGAATTCGTAAAGAAGTCATAAGGCAGAGAGCTAAAGTTTCCGATATCACGCGAAGAATAGGCACGCTGAAGTGCCAATGGGCTGGTCACATACTCAGAAGATTATATCTAGTCATTAACCAATCTTAATTACTTAAGTAAGTGTGTTGTTCCCCTCCTTTAAGTAATTCGTGAGAATTCGTGAGAATACGACGATCTAGTAAGATATCCGGATAAGTTTTTAACTATGTGAGGATGTCCGTGAGGTCTTGTGATGAGTTACTGATTTTTTGTGAAAATGATATGTTGAAGCAAGACACAATATTAAGAAAATCGATCAGTCCTGAAGAAAAGTTGTTTGTAACGTTAAGGTAAGTTAAAACAAACTGGACGTTTTTAAAGGAACTTTTATTAAAAAAATATAGACATACAAACAAGTCATGTACGTTTAAGTGGTATAAAGATCTATAGTTGGTTCTGAGTCCAGGGAATCATGTGTGTCGCATGGAGAACTTGCATATGTCATTGTATTCATAGAATTATATGAAGAATTAGGACTACTTGTAATAGGTTCATTCTGATAGTACGTGTTTGTTCTCTAACGAGCGAGTTAAATAAGGACATTCAGTAGCAATCACTTACCGTTGTGTCTAACAACCAGGATGATAAGTGTCATTACTCACCATCCTGCTACCCGGATTAAATTCTGAAGAATTTTGAAATGACCGATCAGCATAATCGAAGGCCCTGTTACCAGAAAAGCATCTTTATTTTGGTAGTCATTTTAACTTGAGGAGGTAGATTTTTTAATGTGCTCAACAATGAAAGCAGAAATAGCCGATCTTCGTCAACCACAGCTGTCTCGCGTAGTCTCTGGGTACCACAGCTCTCTCGCGTAGTTCACTCACAACGGGCTTTCGGCTGTCCATGTTACACCAGAATCATCATAATCATAAATTTTTATTAATTCATAAATAAAAGTAGATGTTGTTTACTTACCAAAGCTCTTTATTTGTTCAACGGTTTGCTCCTGTTTTCCTAACAAATCTACAACTTCCTCCCAATATTTATTTTTCAAATCTCTATCGGAATAATCTGACGAGAAATTATCCCAAATAGATGGTCTACTGTGAATTTCGATAATAGATCTTTCGGTATCGAAATTATCCATCGTACGTAATGAACGAACAATCAAAATATTAAAATAATAATACGGAGTACCTTTCATCGCTTAAAATAACTTTATCACAACAGAAAGTCGCTAAACGAAACAACTCATATACGTGAAACTCTAGTGCTGTCCAAATTTAATTAAGTTCATTGTGCAATTGGGTCTACACTTTTTGAGCGGTCAAATAAAAAAATTCAATACAACGTATACAAAATGTACCGCGTACCGAGGTGAGATCATGTGACCCCATACTTAAATCAAGCATCTTTATTAAAGCTGGAATATCGAGTGAAGCTGTAATTAGCTAAAATAGTGTTTGGTATTGTGAGACACGTAGTGCCTGTCTATCTCTTTGATAAGCTGGGGTTGGCAAGGGACGTTAACACCGTATACAGCACAAGGTTTACACAACATGCGCTATCCACTCCCAAGTCACCGTACATTTGGAGTACATTTGGAGTAGCATTTGGAGGCAGTTTTAAATATGCTGCTCCGAAAATCTGGAAAAATCTTCCGCCACTGTTCAGTAAAATTATATCACAACCAAATCTCGAGCACCAGTATAAAAATTACTTGATATCAACTCAAAAACATGACGAATAACGATACAATAATATCAACGCGTTTCTGTGCAAAAGCTGTGTACCTCAAAATAAATTTGTGTATGTGATCAGGTAATATTTTATCTTATGTTTTCATTGTCGTAACGTGGACCATGTGTACGTGTAGATACTACCTACCTGTACTGTGTGCTGTGTGAAATGACGGATAAAGAAATACCGGTTGTTCCTGAAAATCGGTGTTAGTGATTTCAGCCCTAACCTAAGCCGAGGACTCACCTCTTTGTGAGACACGCTGATTTGAATTTTAATTATATTTTCTTTTTTTTTTAAGTTTATTTTGGCATTTTTAATTTTTTGGGTGTAAGTTTAATGTTCATGTTGTGTAGTGTGTTTGTACATATAAAGAGTTTTTGATATTATTATTTTTTTTCCTGAAAAATCATATATTGAATAGTGATGAAAGTCTCTAACTGATGCGTACTACCGATGGTGGTAACATCCACCCTGAGATAGTTCAAGCCTAGTCGTGGCGGTGCAGTGGGGCTCAGTAACTTGAATACATGAATACCTGAAAATAGTACAACCATAATTTTCTTGTTGTTTCCGATAAGTAATTCAAATATTTATTTGAATTTGTTTTTACTTATTACTTTTTTCCTATCAATACAAAGTTAAATACTATAGAGATAGAACAATGCAAAAACATAGTACGTAACGTAGAATTTTAAAATTGAAGCATGAAAAACATAATAATTAACATTATTTTCTTTCATCAATTTGTTGTTGGAGCATATTTCTACATTTTTGCTTTGTTAGATTCTTATGCTCTAATCAAGCCGTGTTGAAAAAAGCCTTTCTACATTATATTTGCATTCTTAGTAAAATTGTATACGAATTTGTATCCGTATACAATTTTACTAAGATAGATTCGTAGTAACTCGTAACGTAGTACAGTGGACACTGTTTATTTTGAGTCCGCTAAAAGCACGCTTGCGTCTAACTGCTCATATAGACATGTATATAATTTTACCAAAATAAAACTAAACATTTTTTATGTAATAAACTATATTTACTATTTAAATGTTTGCTATTATTAACAATGGTTTTCATATTTTATTTTTACGTAGGTCAAATAGACAATAGTGGTGTGTTCTAGTAATTACACAGCACTACTTTTCGATTGTCTGTGACAACTTTTTATATCGAATCGATATTGCTTGCTTATTTTCTAGTCAACTTGCGAACGGAACGGATGTTGGAACTGAATAGTTATAGCATGAAAAGTTTTTTTGATGATATTTTTAATATTGGACTAATGTTTAAAAACAAAATGACAAAAGATAAAACTATTAGAATCAAAGTGAAAGAACAAGGTGCTCATAGAAACAAAGAAGTGGAAGATCTTATTTTTATGCTCAAACCGTTAATACTGGTGGAGTATTCGCTGGGAACACACAGATTTTTCTACAGAAATGGCGAGTTCCGGAAACATTCTACAGCACTTAAAATATACCGGGTGTGTTTGTTTGTATTATTAATTATTCTAAATATATTAATCCTACTCAAAATTGTCAACGATGTTACTAGTTTTGATATAAAATTAAATGTACGATTGTTATATTTTATCATATTTGTGATAAGTAATGTTCACTTTCCTATAGACAGTTCACCGAAGTACTCTAAAAAAAATATAGAAATTATAAAAGGTCTAGCCCGCGTTGACAAAATCTTGCATAACACGGTACCTGTTATAAAACTAGAGTTGCAATCAAAATACCAATGCTTTCCTTTAATATTAATAATAATATTAATAGACTTTATGTTTTTAATCGATGTTTTAGTGAATAAATCTAATGTTATTCAATTTATTTCGACACTTGTATTTTATCACATAATCCACTTTGGAGAATTCACTTTCATCACTTATAGTGTAATGGTTTTATTGAGGTTAAATTTAATTTGTAAGAAACTGAAATTAGTGAAACACCATGAGCCAGAAAGTTCATGTTCACGTGCGGGACATGAAAATGGGGCGCTATCACAAGGAACACCCAGCACTGTCCGGAATGAACTTGAACAAAACAAGAGTATCATATCATTGGCAACGGCCTTTCACATAATTGGCACTACAGTTTATAATATAAATAAAGTGTTCAGTTTCCAAATTTTATTGACTACAATAACGGTGTTTTGTGATATTACAGTACCAATAAATTTAATTGTATATAGATACGTTAAAAATATAGAAACAGGCGTAAAATGGACACCATTTTTTATTTTGATGTTTGTTACATTTATAAATTTAATGTTAATGTGCTGTTTATATAAATTGATACAAGTTAAGCGTCAACAAATTAAACAGCTCCTAAATGATCACTTGATGAATTATTGTATTCCAAAGTTTTTAAGATTACAATGTAAGACATTTTTGGATATCATCGAGCTGCATTCTTTAGAAGTAAGCGTGTACAGTATGTTCAAGCTCAATAGTAAATTTATGCTCAGTTTTATATCAGTCACTTCTACATATTTTATACTAATTATACAAACTCTTCATTAAGCTTCAGTTACACTGGTTACTACTAATGAGACAACTAGCTAAGCAAAACTAAGCTTTAAGTATCACCTTAATGCCACCGATAAAAGTTAATACAATAACGTTTTTCGGTTCCACCATGGATTTTATTTGGTAACTAAATTTGACATTTCAATAATTTCATGAGCACATGAAATGAATCATCAAATTATAATAAATTTCTGTGTATAGAAAACCATTATTTATTAAAATATTTTATATGATAATTATTGTGACATTTGCGTTTAGTCGTGGCTTTGGATCTCATACCATGAGCTGATGGCGGAAGTTAAAGTTTCTTGCCGGTGTAAGGGGAGAATCCCCAATTGTAAACCGATTAAAAATACATTTCAAGCTGACCTCGTTATCACCACTGAAATGGCAGAGAACCACTAAAAATATAAAACAATAATTAAATTTCGACAAAAAAAGTGAAACTGCCCCTTATCGTTGTTGAAAATAAACGAAATTTAATACCATATTGTATCAATGTAATTGAGATAAATTGCATATACTTGAAATCTGAATTCTTTAATTTTCAACTCTTTATTGCATTATTTGTTATTTTCGTAGTATGATTGATTTATTTGTAAAAACTTAATTTATATCCAACACAAAACGATTGCAATAATTTTCACGGCTTGGTAAGTAAATGTTCATCATTACATAATGCTGTAACTGGATTAATGTAATTTGTTACTTGCGTGTGTCAGTCATACAAAATGTTGTGAAAACATCTACATTAAACCTATAAGAAAGCTTGTAAACCTCGGTATTAAAAATCTCTATAGTTCATATATTTTTTCATAACCCGTTAGGCTTCTATTAGTTGGCTTGACGCCCTCCATTAATCGTGCATTACAAAGTAGTGTGTGTTTTTGATAGTGCATGTGGGCTTGAATTTATTTATTACAATCAATATAGTTTATTTAACATTACACAATTTCAAATGTTAAAATGACTTATTATTTGTAATTCATTGATTTATTGTTATGTTCATAAATGTATTGTTTAAGAAATATTATTGCAATTAATTTAGAAGTATTTAAATATTTAATGTGGACGCATTACTTTGTATTACCGGCTGATGTAAAAGGTAAGCGGTATTAAGAAAAGACAACTGTCGTTACGATCGATCTAAGTGTCTACATTATTATTAATAAAAGTGTTGAAAAATTATTTGAGAGTGTTACTGACAAGTAATGTACCTAATCCACATAATGCCTCGCCGACTTGCACAACCAATAGTCCGTGGATAGTGATGGTTCGACTGCACCAAATTATCTAGATGTATATATAGACTATACAGGCTTCTAAGCAACTATTCAAATCAAAATAGGTTATTTTTTACGTGTCCGTGATTTTCAAAAGAAGAAACGCTATTTGTACAAAAATATTTTTTTCTCGAACCTGAACTTATGATGTGGAAGCGAAGAGAAGCCCAAAACAGCATCATGGCATAACAAGAAAGAAATTAAAACTGTTGATTATAGCTTTTTATATCTTCAGGGTATCGGTTTTTCGTAACGGTTTGTTTGTATGGAATGGGAGTGTAACTCCAAGAAAGGAAATATTTTTCTCCATAATGTTCTGTTTCTTTCTTTCTTATTTTTATAATTTATCCAGCGATTATTCTATCCCTGTCAGACCTTGATTTCCTTATTAGTTTATTGCAGGCACTAAGCTTCTCTTCTTCTGTGATACAGTGGCTTCGTAACTACCTCGTGGGACTTTGACAGAGGGTAAAAATCGCAGAGAATTTTTCGGGCCGGTCCCCGGTTGCTGCTGGTGTTCCACAGGGTGGTGTCTTGTCTCCTCTTCTTTTTACTCTTTTCATTAATAATATAACTTTATCTATTTCTTCCTCCCTTCATCTGTACGCCGATGACCTGAAAATTTATGCACGATCAACTTTTGACGCTTTGCCCTCGGATATTGACGCATTAAACAATGATTTGGCTGTAATACCTCAGTGGAGTTAATGGCATGGTCTAGTAATAAATCCTGTAAAAACTCAAACATGATTTCCAGAATTGACAGGAGCACGCTACCGCCGGTGATCTTAAACGGAGTAAAAATTCCTTTCCCTAAATCCGTAAAAAACCTTGGTGTATATATAGACGGACCTGTCCTGGACACATTACATTAAGGAAGTCAGTAGAAGGCTTTTTGCGTCGTAGCATTCTTTGAGACGTCTATGTAACCTACTTCCTATCTGTACTAAAAAATCTATTTCTGAAGCGTTACTACTATCTATATTTGAGTATGCAGACACCTCGTCCGTAACTTGACTGAGGAACGACTTATCAAGTTAGAACGCCTTCAGAATTTGGCCATTATGATTTTTTTTTAATTTTTTTTTTTGAGTGATGATTTGGCAATGAGCATATAACTGGATAACGTTTAAAACTCGATTGATTACCGGTTCGTGCTCGCCGTAATGTCCGGATGGTTACACTATTGTACTCCATTTTATTTGACCCTAGAGCGCCTGTATAAATAAAAGAAAAAAATATATTTCGTACGTCCGATTGTAGAGAGTTAACATCAATTGGCAACCTCCTTCTTGAAATACCTGTTCATAGTACTAAATATTTTAGGTCATAATTTACAATTCTATCAATTTCACTTTGGAATGCCTTGCCTATCCACGTTAAGCGCGCAAAAGCTTTAAAACTTTAGTAAAAATTCAATATTTGAACTGTCAAACATAAAAGTACCTACTTAAAATTTTAGTGACTTATAATTGCATTGTAGATCATCCATAGATTTAATTTTTTCGTGTTTAATGGTATTAATTTATCTGTGTCTTAATCAAGAATCATCGGTATGGATATTTTATTGTATATATATTTGTATGTATATGTGTATGTATGAGTATATGTATGTAGTATAGGTATGCAATTAATGTATTTGTTATGTTTGTTTATTTATTGATATATCGTTTTTTTGGCTATTTGATAGTGCACTACCTACAATTATGTTATTAATTATTTTATGTAATTTCCTATCTTTAAGACTTGGGTTGTCTGGAAGAAATTACTTTAAAGTAATGAGGCCGTCTTTATGTGCATTTATATTTTATTTTGTATCGTACTTTATATATCCATTGCTTGCGTTTCTTTTATATTGCGTACAATAAATAATATTTCATTCATTCATTCATTCACCTTGATGAATAGGCCTCAGTTTCAGCTATCATCGCTTCATATAATTAAAATCTTTGCACACAAAAACATTTTTTTAATGTTTGCTGGGCCTAAATCCGTTGAATGTAGAAATGGTTGTAATGGCAATAATTCGTTTCCTACGAATTATGCTTCGGAGCATTACTCTATGAAATGGAATTAACGAACCTTTTTCTTGGACATACGGTCGTTTTTCGTCAACTCTTCCCATTTTTTAGTTTCATGTTTTTCTCTAAATAAATCGATGAATCCCCTTGGCTGTCCCAAAAAATTGTTGATGTCACTTGACCCGCCGAACGAACGGTATTTGCATAAATGCACGTTCGCTTATATACGGATATTTTTTTAAATATTATAGGGGAAGAGACGAGCAATCCGGGCCTTTTCCTCCTTTCCAACTTCCCTACAATGGACCGCGAAAAAATATTTCAATGAAATTCATGAATATTTATTGTACAAAGGAACACTACTTAATTCTTCAGGCCTTTTTTATATTGTAAATTCGCTATTTCAAAACACGTAAGAACATTTTGTTAATGAGATAAAGCAATACTAAAAGCAGTAAATTAATTAATTATATATAACTATCAGTATCATATTCACTGACGATTGTATTGCCTGTGGTGTAAAGGCACTAATTCCAAAATGACAGCGTTTAACTTGCGGCAGTTCCGGATAGACCAGACCTTTCGGAAGTCTCACGAACTTTGCTCAGTAGATGTTAGTTGTTATCTACTGTTTCGAGAGCTCAGTGCAAAACTGAGTATAAAATTAACACCGCATTTAGTGTACCACCGATGTATGTTTACTTAGGTGATAGATATAAGATACGTCTCATATTTACAAAGAGAACAACCAAACAAAATGTACTGTGACAGCGCTTCCCTTTAACAAAGTCGACTGGACTTCAGAGTCTCTCACTTAGTAGGTAACTAAAGGCGCACGCAAAATTCAAACGGAATCCCGCTACACGTAAGCTCATGAAAATAACCTGAACTGTCGTAGACATACAAACAAAAATGTTATTTAGCTTCTATATAGATAACAATAAAAAAATTGAGTAGGGACCTCAAATTGGCTAACAAATTTAGAAACAAAACTAACCTTAATACCGCAGTAGGCTACTCATTAATGAAGATAGGTACACAAAGCCACGGTAGTTATTCGTATGAAAAGGCGCCTAGATTCCGATTTTACTCTACACAGTACACAGTATGAAAGTCATAATATTGCATTTTTTCACCGCAGTAGACTCGTGCGTTTCATTGGGCAAATGTTTAAAATTGCCACAGCAATACAAGCACATGCGCGCCGCGTGGTATCACGATGCACCTGATGTAGTATATTTGTGGTATCATGGCGCAATTTTATGAAATCGTTTATGTGTTCCCTCATATCTTCCTCCGATTCTGACTCTGTGGCAAAATCTTCTTCTTTTATGTAACCCCAAAGGAAAAAATTCCAAAGGGGTTAAATTAGGGGACCGGGAACGCCAGGGATGCGGTCCATTACGACCTATCCATCAACCACAAATTTTTTGATTAATAACAGTCCGTGCAAGTTGGCTATGACGCAGCGGAGCCCCATCTTGCTGAAACCACATTCCTCGCCTTGTGGTCAGTGTTAAATCGTCCAAGAAGGCAGCTGGGACAATAGAAAGTTTCTGTAAGCCTCCTCCGTCAACCTGGAAGGCAAAAAATATGGGCCGGCAATCTTGTGTCCTATAACACCAGCCCATATGTTAATCGACCAACGATGTTGATGAGCTTTTGGTCTGCAAGCATGTGGATTGTCTCTGGTCCACTCATGTGTATTCGTCAGTTGTACATACTGTTTCTGGTAAAAGTACTTTCATTAGTCCACAATTTTTTTTCAATAAAATTGGCATCCGTGTTGATTTGATTTATTAGCCATTGACAGCAATCGATGCGGCGTTGCTAAGCAATACTTAATGCGTGCACTTGACTTCTTTAAGATTTCTTTCTTCTCTTCTTATCTTCTTTAAGAACGCCATGCACAGCACAATGCGGCACCCGGAATACCTTTCCAGCAGACGTGGTACTATCTTCCGGATTTTCGTCGAAATGTCGGAGTATTATCACGTACTTCCAAGTTATTGTTGTTGCCAGCATCTGTATTGCGGGGCACATAACTGCCGTGATCCCGTATACGTTGTACCACTCGCATAAACATTCGTCCATTGGAAGGAATACGTCCATCATTGAGATAACCAAAATACTCCTTATAAAAGCGCAAGGCTTCATTACAATTGCCCCGAGCCATCCCATAGGCCAAAACCATATCGGTGTACTGTATGTTACTGTACAGAAACGATGGCATGATAAAAATATAAACACAATATGAGCTGCTTAAAACACTATAATCACACTTTATTCACACTCGCAAATACACGTCCGTACAGATACGTAACTTAAATGCGACTAAAAAATAAATTTAAAATACCTAATAAGAAAAAATATCGAAATCCTTTTGAGGCTCGTTTACACTGGACCTACATACATTTCATATTCTAATTGCGAAAACAAATAGACATCTACGGTGTTAAGCATTATAACATTTTTTAAGGGTTGCGCACGAAGGGTTCCATGCAAGATCAATAAAAAATCTTTCTTGTATGGGGCCCCTAAAATAATTAGATATATTATTTTATTTTTCGTATTGGCTGTAATAGATAGGGCGAGTGATACTGGGTACATTAGATACATAGAAAACCTACGGCAACAGAAATACATCTATGAAAATTTCGACTCTATGTATCAAGTTTCATGAGATACAGCCTGGTGATGGATAGACAGACGGACATTAGAGTTTTAGTAATAGGGTCCTATTTTATCCCATATGGTTATGTATTAGTAAAACTTCGATGTCAGCCAGGTTAAAAACAGATGGTGTATATTTATAAATCTACATTTCCGTTCGTTATTTTAAATAACGTAATAATTCATAAGAAGGAACCAAGGAGGAGGGCAATGTTTTTATTTTGCTCGGAGAAATAAAATTCTCCAATGGAACATCGACTACATACAAATAGCATGAAACTTCACGGCATAGCTGCACCTTTACGACGATATCATGTGAGCGAGAGGTATTTCACCGCTTGTGCTGGCCTGAATCAATTTCAATGAGCATGGCACTACCTCTTACAAATTTTTTATTGTTAGTTACTTCAAGTCGGAAACATTTCTTACGGAACTCTGTTGTCTACAAAATGTTCAACCGAAATAAAAATCGAAAAATAATCATAAAATAATAGTAGGTAAGTAATAAGATTTAATATGACACTATTATGTGAACACACCTTTGTTTGTTGTGACACTTCTAGACATTGTGGGCGGCGCAGGCGGCTAGCTTCAAACATATAAAGCAAGGTTCTTATTGGCCGTTTACTTTACCTTACATCACCGCCATTTTCCGTTACAACGTGGCTGCGACAATTGCAAGTCGTCGGCTTCTTTTGAAAAACAGTGACGGACTCGAGCATATGATTTTTGTAAAAAATTTATGAAATATTGTATTAGCTTCTGATGTTGAAACCTCGCTACTCGGTATTAAACATATTAAGAATAGGTTTATATGTTCTGGAGTGGAGGCCGCGTTTAGGAAAACGAAGTGTCGTTCGACCGTTCACCAGGTGGGAAGACGATCTCCTTGCAGTATTCGGCCCGGGATGGATGTGAGTAGCAGGACATCGGTCGTCTTGGCGTTCATGGAAAGGGGCCTACGCCCAGCAGTGGACCGATAAGGGCTGATAATGACGATGATGATGCTGTATTATCATATCAATTTCTTTTATTATTAAAATAGTTACTCGTCACTGGTGATATCATTTCACTATTGGTATTATTATCATCGTTATCATCAGCCGGTTGACGTCCACTGTTGGAGATATGCATATTGACATTATATACTTAAGAAATTTAGTATACGAAAACCAAATATTCAAGTGGTACTATTATTATTGTCTTTATTTTATAAACATTATTTAATATTTGTACGGGTTACAATTACTAACGCCGTAAAGTTAACAAGAGTGAACGGATAACACATGATGACAATGTTTCTAACTAGTATCGGCTGAATACGTACCTGTACAGTGGCATTATAATTAAGAAGTAATGCGCCCATATATCTTAAGACGCAGAAACACGTGTCGTTTAAAATCTTCTACTTTACACATTTCACCTATTTAAGTGAGAAAATAGTGTTATTTTTAAAACTTTAAACCCTCGTATCTCTTAAACGCTTATGATTTTTACCGAAATTCCATTTGAATGCTGATGGTGTATCCTACCCCCATTCAAAGAGATGACCATTTTTCTTGTACACCTGTATATATATATATATATATATATATATAATACCTTATTTAACACCTTATTTAGTGTGATGTAGTATATCACCAATGAATGTTCACTTCGTAAATAAGATACATCAAAGATACAACCAAAAACGAAACTTACTCTGACAGCGCTTCCACTTAATAATGCGCTTGATATCGACTGGGCCTCAGAGACGCTCCCTTAGTAGGTGACCAGAGGCGCGCGCAACTTCCAACCTGAAGACAAAAAAGTCTTCGTAGTCAGTCGAACTGATGAAGCTGGACTAGCGCCGCCAACCAGTATTAGGTCCCTCCGAAAAAAAAAAAAAAAAAAAAGGCGCGCGCAATATTCAAACGGAATGCTGCTACACGATAAGCTCATGTAAAATAACTGTCATAGACATACAAACAAATACAAAAGGTATAATATATAAAAATATATTTTATATATATCCTGACTGACTTACTGATACTGTACGGCAGATACTACTGTACCTAGAAACTTGAAACTCCTTGGGGTTCCTTCCCTGATGAAAATGAGCATTTAGTGTCGATTCATAGAAATTAAATCCCTAAGGGGGTGAAATTTGATGCCCATTAGAACAGTAGTTATGCGGGTGACACTGATGGGCACTGCTAGTCTTTAACAATAATGTAGTAGTACTCAGAATTTAAAAGTGGCTGATTAGTAAAAATTTGTAAATTAATAAAAATTAGTAAAATTAATAGACAGACCTCAAATTTGAAGAAGTGCGTTACTTGAATAGCTTGTGCTAATAACTAAGCGGCATTAAAACGAGCTGCTACTCACATTTAATTTGCACTATAAACATTGATTGACTAAAATACCAAGATACACAGCCAGCGTGTCAAAATCACCCGAATAAAGGATGTGCGCAAGTCAAATTATGCACTTCGAGAAAACAACTTAATTGTTTTTAACCGTCTGTCTATGTTGACGGAAGTGTCCTGTGCAGCTTCATCGGCTACTATAAGGCACGTCGGGCGATGACGTATTAGAGAGAAGTCGATATGCTAGGATAAATGGGGGTAACTTAAAATCATGCTTAATGCAGCTTTACAAAAAGATATGCTTGAAATATACGCTTGTTTCAAGTAGAATCTAATTTGTAAAAACGACTTAAAATCATGCAGGGTCCCTTATAGAGAAATCAGACCATGTTCTTGTTTGTGAATCAGGGCTTAATCATTCAGGTTTTTGATTAGGTCGATATGTTCCTCCACATCTGTGTAGAACGCCGTCACGGCAACAAACAGACACGCGAGCATAATATATTTCATAGCTGAGCTTCTGTAAATGTACTTAGTGTGTTATTAGTTAAACACAATTTTACATATATCATTGATTCATAGAACCAACCACAAAACAAACTTTTGGGTGTGATAATTTACTATGCCGTTCGTCCCTGCCAAACTTATACGAACCGTATAAAACGGGTCCTAACTTAACCTACACTGTGAGAGAAATTCCTATGTGAGACAAAATATATATAATCCAAATTTCTGCTTTTCTCATCTCCAAAGAAATTTAAAGGGACACATGATGGTTTGAGTGCTTATCTCAAAAATCTGTTATATATGTTTGTACATACTGTGTGTGAAGATTTAGTATGCGATCTGCCCTACCCTAACTATTACAAGCCTGACAAAACGTTCTCCTACTACACAAATTCCTGCTTCTCTTGTTAAATAGAGATCTCTTGGCAAAGGAAATTGTGTATTCTCTATCATGTGCTTTAATATAAAGACCACCATAAACACTATCAGGAATAGTAACAAGTAAACCCTAGACTCTCCTCACTAGGTCAGTAAACCTCTAATTGTAGTTGTGAATTCATGACTGAATGTAGTATCTATGAATGTAGTTCTGATGAAATGAATAACAATATATTTGACGCAGTCGGATTGTCTAAATCGCCACATTTCATTACGGCTAACGATTAACAAAAATAGGGCTGTTGCGTTTTGTGGCGGGTCAACGAATAGCCGGATTGAATACGGCTGAGTGAAAAACCACCAGAAAGTGTTCAGCGGTAGGCGTTATTTAAAATGGCTAGCCTTGTTGAATAAAAGCGGATCATTATGCGCCTCCTAGACACAGTTTAGTTCTTAATTTTAACATTCGCGGCATTGACATGGCAATAACAATGACGTCGATTATTGAATGTAGAGAAATAAAAAAAAACATACCTTGTTGACCATGATTGGTCCGAAGGCTTAGGCGGTGGTAGCGTAGCTCCCGACTAAGCCTTCGTGATTAGGTTGTTTCTTTGTTAGTTTAAATGAAAATGGTTAGCCGTACAATACGACTACCACATACGTAATTACCAACGCTTGGTGCTCACGGAGGGCACTCATTTGCTGGTCTCTGTTACCGTTGCGGAGATTTTCACAAGGATAACGAGTTAGTTCGGTTTATGTTTAGCAGAAATCGCTTTTATATACAACAAGTCCGTTTCATTTGGTCGTTAATTGAGAGACGGGAAACGTGTACAGTGGGTATAGGGGGACAACTCGTTTGCCCCCGGCCGTGCCGGCCAAATTCAGCTGCAATATAGCATGGCACTATATTTATATGAACTGGAAATCACAACACAACCTCGACGAGCGTGAAATACTTCATCTATAATTAGTGATTGTGAATCGATGATCTCTCGAAGTTATCGTAATTATGCTCTTGGATACCACGATCCGTCAAGTAGATGAAGTGGTGTTATCTGAGGAAGTGCATGATACGCACTCAATTAAATGCTATTTGTAACTGCTGTTGGAATTGGTTTCGGAGCGGATAGTATATTTTCCATTAAGGTTGATACAATATTTTAGTAAGTGCGTCTAAACCATATGTTGTTACATAGTGTTAGTTTTGTTCTAAAGTTGCCCAATAATAAACACTTCTTCGTACGACATTTCTATGTTAATTAGTATGTCTTATAATAGTAAATAGTAATGTAGGAGTTTGTGTCACGTCAAATAGTTTTTTTAAGTAATACCATGCTGTATCGCACCTGAAGATTGAGCCGGCGCCTGTGTGAGCTTTGGGCTATCGCAGAGGAGTAGGGAAACAGGGAAGGAAGATTTCTGCTTGAAAATTATTACGCGGATGTTTGTGGGTTAATCATCAAGTGATTGCGCATGCTCGTTAACCCCCTCATACTTGTGTGGTAGATACTTAGCAGCGTAAGCAATTGTTTTAGGGGGGCAATGTATATATCTATGTCTCTACAAAACAGTTCCATGAAATGGCAAAAGTTTTCATTTGTTTCAATATTTATTGCAAAATTACCAGATACTATCAGACGTACAAAATCAAACAATTTTTTTAACAACATAAGTGTGCAAACGAACAATCGGAATCTTTTGGTTGCTACCGACCCCCATGAACATTCAAATGATTGCTACGAAGATGCGTTGCCCTCCTATCACCCCCCCCCCCCCACAATCGGCCACCAGCTACTTACGAACCGCACGAAACGCGACAGCGACGTTGTCTCTTCACGCCGGTATCAAGTAAGCAAGAGGTGCTACCCCGGTCGTGCCGGCCCAATTACGTAGCATAGGAGTGTGTAGTGTCATGCATCATGCATGGCACTACGTCCTCCTTTGTAGCATGGCACTAACTCTTCCTAATATATATCGATAAAGATATATACATAATACATACTATGTACTTCAATTTATTGAGAAAATATGTTATATTGATAAAGAAATTGCAGGAAAAACCGTAGACTTGGCTTTACTTAGAAATATCATTACTTTTTATAGAACTACAAGCAACTTTTTCGAGTCTTGGCTAGATTTATACAGAATGTTTTTGATGGGGTTTCTCTTCTTTTTGCGGAAATCTATTTTTTTTACTTAATTAGTTTTTTTTATAGAATGGGGGTGCAAACGCGCAGTAGCAGCGTTTTTACGACTACCTACGCCCATAAACATCCACATAATTATTATGCCAATGCGTTGCCTTCCTTTCGCCCTCCAGTGGGCCACCGGCTACTCACAAACCGCACGCAACGCGACGCTGAAGATGTCACTTTACGGCGGTATTATGTGAGCGAGAGTTACCTCCCCGGTCGTGCCGGCCTAATTCCGTTGCATAGGAGGATGTAGTATCTAAATAGTTTTCTACTAGTTCCTAAATAGTTGCAAACACACGTAGCCAGGGCTAGTGGAACTACCGGGAACTAAAGGCCGAATTCTGCTGTTGTCGTCCATTAAATGTAAGTGTTCGTAATTGCCACGCTGAGCAGCTAAGAGGCTGTTGCCCTTTGACGACTTTTACTTCACCCTGGGCTTGGAATGAGGGTGGGAGTATTCTTCTGCCACCCCCAAACAGCCAGATACACCTAGGCCTAATTTTGTTTAGTTTCCTAAGAAATATCTAACCACTTTTGATAATTATCTACGTACGTATGTTTTTTCTATCATCTCTGTGGTGTAACGGTTCGGGTGTCGCCTGTTAAGACCGTTAGCCGCGTAGGGTCCTGGGTTCAATCCCCAGGTCGGGCAACTCTTATTAAATGTTTCTCAGATTATTCTGAGCACGCATTACACTGTCCGGGATTGGAATGTGTTCGAAGGGGCCGTAGGCTTGCCAGCAATACATGGTGACATGGTGACATGGGGACCTAGACCTTTCTCTGCCGTAAATTTTTTCAACAATGGAAAGAAACGAAAGTCGTGCGGTGATAAAGTTTTACGTTTTAAAAGGGAAAACATCAACCCAGATTAAAGTCAAGCTAGACAGTGTTTTGGGTAATACTGCTCCTGCATTGAGTACAATTAAAATCTGGGACACTGTTTTTAAACGTGGGAGACAGACCTGCGACGACGCCAACAGGTCTGGTGCACGGCCCGAATGAAGTCATGAATCCGGACATGATCAAAAAGATTGAAAAAATCGTTTTGAATGATTGGCGCTTAAAGTTGCGGTAGATGGCATGGTAAGCATTTTCTCTCAACGCGTTTTATCATTTTACACCAAAATTTGCGAATAGTAAGTTTTGCGCGCGATGGGTGACGCGTTTGCTCACTATGAACCAAAAGCAACGTCGAGTGGACGATTCGTCGGAGTGTTTGGCGCTGTACATTATGTGTCAGTAGAAGAAACATGGATACATCATTATACTCCAGAAACAAAACAACATTCTAAGTAGTGGGCTGATAGCGGAAAATCTATGCCGAAGAAAGCAAAAATGGCTTTGTCAGCCGGTAAAGTGATGGCGACTGTTTTTTGGGAAGCTCCAAGGATTGTAATAGTGGATTATTTGAAAAGAGGAAGACTTCTTAACTAAATTTTTGCAGGCTTGCTGCGAAAACTTAGTGAAGAAACCCAAAAGAGACGGCCTCATTTAGCCAAGAGGATTTTTTTTATTCCACCACGCCACCTCATCTGTGCACTCGGTATGGATTGCAGTTGCCAAACTCCATGAATTGCAGTTCGAATTTAACAATTGGGTAACCCGCATCCCCCCTATTCCCCATATCCGGCCCCGTACGTCTTCCGCTTATTCCCGAATCTCAATAAATGGTTAGGTGACCGAAGATTTTCATCAAATGGTGAAGTCATTGTCGCCGCAGACGAGTATTTTCTGGGGTTACAGAAAACATTTCATCAAACTAGTTTAAGGGCACTTGAGCAGCGCTGGACTAAATGCATCGAGGTAGAAGGAAACGACGTTGAAAAATAAACTTGTTTCAAATAGATTATTAAAGTTTTTCTCTGTCGTTTTGGAAGCTCATCAGTCACCCCTCATACCTAAAAATATTTGGACTAAATTCTGAGCGTTAACATTGAGTGTATATACACAAACAATGTTTTGGTTTTATGTTTTTATTGGTTGCGTCACATTGCATTACCTATTATGTCCTGCAATAAGTACAATCTTTTATCAGCCAGTCTGTATACACTACTATGTTATGTTTGAGCAGATCCGTACCCATTTTGTAAGATGTCAGAAATATTTTTTCTTAAATCATAAAGAATCTAGCCTGTGTATAATTCCGTCACTTGGTGGCTTTCATTATCCATGTGCTAGATGCACCGTCATCATCGTCATCGTTATGGACCGTCATCATGGATCATGAAATTGCTCAATAGTCTAAGGACTGCTAGTATTTTTGCCTAGCATCACCTCGTGGCTTCTCCTGCGAAATTCCAGTGCAGGCAAAGCGTCATAGTATATATCTATTAGAATCCCTCGGTAAATGGACTATTGAACACAAAAATATTTTGCAATTAGGGCCAATAGTTCTTGAGATTCGCGAGTTCAAATAATCAAATAAACTCTTCACCTTCCACTATCCACTTGTCTCTGTCAGTTGAGTTGTGGAAAGCATTGCTTAACGAAATGTTCATCTTGGTCGATTATAATGTAATATTTTATTAACATGGTAAAACAAAAAAGTGTGCGTAGGCCGGGAATCGAACCCGGATCAACTGCTTGGAAGGCAACTATGCTGACCATTACACCACCAACGCTCGCGCACCCCTGAAACAAAATTAACAACTTAAACAAAACGAGCTTGAGTATTTCGTAGCGTTTGTTCAGGTGCTTCACTAAAACTTTAACCCAACTTGTATAACATCATCTAGTGGGTTTAATGTATGTATGTATACGTAGCTCACTGTAGGTGTCACTTATAGCATTGGAGGACAAACGATAAATATTGAATAATTTATGAACTTTGTCTTTGTATGGTATAGTGGGATCAACCAGAAATCAGAGCCTCTTTGCCACTATCGACGCCCATGAACATCCGCACAATTGCCCTCCTTCTCCCTTCCCCGCCCGCATTGCATAGATGTAATTTCACTTATTACATTGTTTGCGAGGTTGTACCTCACAAGTAATTGAACATTGGTGTAACAAGCGTTGGTGGTGTAATGGTCAGCATAGTTGCCTTCCAAGCAGTTGATCCGGGTTCGATTCCCGGCCTACGCACACTTTTTAATGGACGACAGTTATCTGTTCGACCATTCGTCGCTACAAATGTGAGAGGTTTGGCAGTAAGTAGCCCGTGGCTTCACCCGCATAAGTCCTTTCTCATTAATGTAGCTATCAGCAGAAAAAATGACAGAAATAGTATATTTTTGGTCACAATAACCTCGTCCTAGTTACACTATCATCATCATCATCATTGTCAGCCCTCACCGGTCCACCGCTGGACACAGGCCTCTTAATGAACGCCAAGACGGCTGATCTGCTACTCGCATCCATCCCGGACCGGCTACTACTACACCATCATCACAGTCACAAAATCGATGTGATAGATAAAGGGATACGCGTTTTTGATTTGCTGCTACGGAACCCTACATAAGCGATTCCGCCTCGCTCTTAGCAGGTTAATGAGGGAACCTATGAACTATTATTGATGGAGTGTATTCTTTACTTCTTGATGGAAATTCATATTATAGCTGAAATAAAAAATACACTGTTTAGTATAAACTGTATTTTTTTACTATTGTCGCAAATTTATTGATTTAAAATACATATTTTACGACCAGTTTCGAGTAATTCATCATCAGGTATACAATAATTAACATGAGGGTAGTTCAATAAAAAATGTTTTTTTTTTCAGTTATTTATGGTAATGCTTTATCTATGAATTTTAATTTTAAATATTGTTAATTACTTTACAAAAACGTGTCACAGAAATTTACAATAGGTATAATGTGAAAATTGTTCATATATTTTAAAATTAGTAAGTTGATTATAATAATACAATTACACATATTAAACAATTTAGATACTATTTATAATTTTGAAATATGTCAAAGTAATTATATATGTGAAACAAAATGTTAAAGTTAATTAAATCTATTGTTAAATAAATGATTGTTTTATGTATAAACAATAAAATAATAATCGATAAAACTTAATGTTGAAATTATAAATTACTCTAAATAAAATTAGTATTGAAATATTGATCATATTATAAATAGTTATTTAAAATACACGAGTGTATAAACAATAAAATAATAATCGATAAAACTTAATGTTGAAATTATAAATTACTCTAAATAAAATTAGTATTGAAATATTGATCTTATTATAAATAGTTACTTAAAATACACGAGTGTATAAACATCATCATTGGTATCATTCATGGTAGTGTCTGATTTTTTTAAACAATTTATTCCGAGTGTTTCTAGAGCGTTCGTTTTCTTGCCTTTTCTTGTTACATGCAGGTATGTTTTTGTTATTATGGAATAAATGATTTTCTTTGTTTAGATGTTCAGCAAATGTAGAACCGTGAGCTTTACTTTTCCATGTGGAATTGTGTTCCTTAAGTCTAGTTTTAAGTTTCCTACCGGTTTGACCGGCGTATAGTTTATAGCATATTTTGTCACGACTATGTAGGTTCCTGGCGGATGAGAAAAACTATTTAATTATCATTTGGGGATGGCAGATAGCGTCAACCAACCCAGATATATCCGACATCAACACCATGGTTCAAGCCTTGTCGTGGCGGTGGGGCTTAGTAGCCTGGGGTGAACCCAGGCGAAGCCAATTGAACCGAGGGGGATCTTTGCACCCCTCTTATAAGAAGAGGGGGCTTAAAGATCAGGAGGAAAAATCACCCTCTTATAAGAAGGGAGGACCTAAGAGCAACAGGAGGTGGCGCTTTTGCGCACGGCGCAAGGGTCGAGGATGTAAACCTCACCCCATTGCACTGTCCCAAAGTCGGTGGGGTTGTCCTGTAGTGCTGGGCAACCCCATCTGTGGAGGTGGAGTTGGTCCCTTAGGGGGCTGACTAGAGTCGAGGTGCTCTGATGATTGTTGTTCCGGGACACCTCACCAAGGGCGGCACTGATGACACTCGTGGTGGTTTTTGTGGATATTCGGCACTACCATGTTCCACGAGTCCCACACACTACTGGACCCCACCCAGGGCCGGTGAAGGTGCGTAAATTCGTTTCCCCAAAACATGGCAAAAGAGAAAAAGAGTCACATTTGTTCAGCACAGAACACACCTTTAGTCTGACAGTGAAAGATGACAGATATACTTTTTTTAATGTTTAAGTAACAAAAACATAATTGCTACAAAATCTATAGTAAAAAAAATTCTAACTCACTATGTTGGAACCAAAAATACTGATCCTGACTTGTTCAGGTTTTGTTTTATGTTAAACTATCGGTAAAAACGCTAACATCCTGGTGAGTGGATACTCGTTGTTAAATTCAGTTCGAATGATTGAAGAAATAGAATACACTAGCTTTATGAAAATAAAGGATTTTTTTTTTAATAAAAAGCAGGTTTCTTAAGTTTACGAGAATGTTGCTCATTATAATAAAACTACTTTTAAGGATTCTACCGAGATATAGTCCGCAAAAGTATTTATATTGTACAAATTAGGTTTACAATTTATTAACAATTGTTAGACTTACAGCCCCCCAGTAAGCCAGTAGGGCAGGGGCGTAACTCCTGTGGTGTGGTGAGATGTTCCCTACATTGCGAGTATATTACATGGCGAGTATTATATATATTATATGGTGAATATTACATATACGCACTTGGCGAGTATATTTCCTCGTATTAGATTCTACTTTGTTTTCTGTTTTGCTTTTTAAGTATATTCTTTGTTAATACCTATTTATCTTAGAATTAACTTTGTATTATATAAGCTGTAATGAGTGACGGTGTAATTGTCTTGAATAATACTTATTCTATTCGCGTATGTAGTCATCAAAAGAATCTGACTGCTTGTCCACTACTTGGGTCTTGCACCCATCCACTATAATTGTACCCAATTGGGTCTTGCACGCATCCACTATAAGAAAAGACCGGCTGGGCCATCTAATGAATGATTTAAGTATATTTTAATCATATTATAATACCAGAGCGACCTGCCCGGCATCGCCCATGATTAATTATGTTACCTTAAGAAATTATATATTAAAACCTTCCTCGAGAACTGCTCTATCCAGTGGTTAATATGAGTGCGTTATACTGCATGAGAATCCCTTCAGAAGAGAATGATAACGATGATGTTAAACTACACAATTGGCATATCGATATATTAAGTTTACGCGAATGTTATTCATTACAATAAAACTACTTTTAGGTATTCCATCGCGGTTTATTTAATTATTTAAGTTTCCCTAGAATTCTTCGGGTACTTTTAAAAACGTATAACACGATCATGGTTGCTGTAAAGGTTCTGAAACGTCGGGCTAGTCGGAAACTAGTTTTATTGTGATAATACACAATTGTCACATAATAAAACTACAAATTAGTTTTCTCTTTTTTTTTACGATTGAAGCACCACATTGTCATGAAATCTGTGGATTGTAAAATGTAAATGTGGATGTCGTAAATCCAAGACATTTAGAATGCTTGGATTTGTGTACTATGTGTGTCCAAATTAAAAAAAATAAAATAATTTACTTAAATTGTACGTTTCCAATAAAAAGAACAAAAAAGGAAAACCCGACTGCTAACTGCAAAAAAAAACAAGGCTAGTTAATTACTGCTTCAAAAAGCCGGGCCACATATCAAGAAGATTTCTGACAAGATTTTGAATGTGTCCCGACTGTAGAAGCGGCTATTGACTAGCCTTGCTTCTTTTGCATTTTAATTAGTTAGTTAAGCTATCAGATTTTTTTGTTTTTTTTTTTATTTTTACATTCATTAAGTATTCAGTCTGTTATGTTATGTAAAAAATATGTCAGTATGGTATGTAGAGAAGTACCCACATCAGTTTAAACACCCGAAAAAACATTAATCAAATTGAACAGAGATCAAACATGCGTATCACACGCAAGTTCGATCCCTGTTTAAGTTAACAATTGTACGAGCGTTGGTGGTGTAATGGTCAGCATAGTTACCTTCCAAGCAGTTGATCCGGGTTCGATTCCCGGTCAATGCACTTCCTTTGTATAATATTATAGTCTGTACTAACGTGATAACATATTCTATGATATACCCGCATCACACAATGAGAGTAGGTATGATATTATATATTTTATAATTTGTCACAATATGAAATAAACTTATTTGGTAATTAAAATTGACAATAAATCCTATCTCCGGACGGAAACAGTATATCTTTCTTAAAATACGTATTATGATACAATCCGACTTGCGGATCGGAATATAATATGGACTATTTAATAAAATATCCAAGATAATCCGCGTGATCTCAATAATGGCGTCCCCAGTCAGGATTTTAATTCGCATCCGTAATTCAACCAGAATCATACTCGCTGAGTAATAATAACATCCGTCGGGTCAGACTTTATATTTTATACGTATATTGTACCACAGCGCCGTAGACTAAGCTACTACAGAGTGTGTGAAAGTTGCATGAACAGGTCGAAATGAGTTTTTTAAGTTATTTTTGAAGGGAAAACCTCTTTTGGTGCGTCGAGCACTTATTGGATTAGCGAAAGTCATGGACCTCGCGTCACGACAAGCGTCAGTGACAGTCAACATGCAAGAACAAGCAACATCAAAATTAAATATTTTTTCTTCTGTTATCTGCCTGACTTATTTACAGCCATTATTGATTATTTCATATATAGCCACAGTTCAACATATATCAGATTATATATATTTTATATAAAAACTGGGAATAGCAAGTGGGACTCGCCATGAATGATTCCGTAGCAGCAAAAGATAACAACACATATCTTAATCTTTTCGATTTTGTTCAAAACAATTTTCGATGGAGTTTTATTTGAATTTTATAATTAGATTTCTTTTAATGTTTCTCTCAATAGTTCAAAAGTTAGAAATATGTTGGAAACATACTTTTTAACCACTTCAGAAATGAATAGGTAACTTACATGTATAGCAATATCAAGAAAGTAAAATCATATCATTTATAAAGACTTAACCAATGATGTTCCACGAGGATGGTGACCCCTAGAAAAAGTATGACTCCGTAGTAGCAAAAGATAATGACACATATCTTAATCTTTTCGATTTTGTTCAAATCAATTTTCGATGGAGTTTTATTTGAATTTTATAATTACATTTCTTTTAATGTTTCTCTCGATGGTTCAAAAGTCAGAAATATGTGGGACACATAATTTTTATCCACTTCAGAAATGAATAGGCAACTTATATGTATAACAAAATCAAGAAAGTAAAATCATATCATTATATTAACCGATGATGTTCCACGAAAATCAAAAATTCAAAAATACAGTCAATCATAATCTCCGTGTCTAAAACACAACACGACTAATAGATACACATGACGCAACTATAGGGTGCCGTTTTTTGTTACTTACCTGCGGAAACAAAAAAGAGGGAGTGTGCTGACACGCTCTAATTAAAACTTATTTAGTTTTACGAAAAAGCCCTGCGAAACGTAAAAATTTATGCAAGAAAATTTTCGGTGGTTTCTACATTTTTTATTTTTCACAGGTTTTTACATTTTGCATTTTGATATCCCGATAGCACTCCCACACATGGTACAACACGACACTACAGGAGTGACTAAGCCAAGACCTAACACTAAGTGACATCGATGTGTGCGGAATGAGCTCGCAAGCACCACTCAAGCAACAGTGTCAGAGCTACAACGCTAGAATAGTCCAGTGAGAAGCAAATTCACCTACAGGGTAGGATGCCGAGGAGAGACGCATGCTGTACCAATCTGCCGACTTATAGTGCCAGAAGTGGCGGCAACCCTCGAAACGTGACCGCAATGTCCAACAAGGAAGGTGTATGGCGATGTAACCAGTTATGTCGAATCACATGCCAAGGCACATGACCACATTTTTTGCATCTAATACGCCATCTTCATCATATAACAACATCCTAATACGTAACCCTCATCTGCTCATTACGGCCATTCGGCTTGATGAGCGTTAAAATCACCAAGAAATGCGATCTCTGCGGTTGGGATCTATTATCATTACAGAAGATATGTGAGTTTCGACCAAGAATAGCAAAATAAAGTTAACAAGTATAAATTTATCCCAATATTTTCTACAGGGTCGAAACTAGAAGGAGAAAATCGCGCACTACTTTTACATTATTATATTATAGCAAGAGGACGTGCGTTAGCGTGTCTTAAGCTAATGATTGAGAACAACTTGTCCATAGCCACGTTAGCCGGAATGTAATCTCTATGGTAACATTGCTCTGTGCACACCCCATTTAAGATGTAAACACATAAGCATAGTAACCTCCCCTCAGCGGGGAGGTTTAAAGCCAGTCGCCGCGGCGGATCGCCGCTGCACACACGCGGGGACGTTAACGTCCTTTTTATAAAACGAAATACCACAAAAATTAGGTTTTCTAAATGAATTAAACATTTAAATATTTAATATGAGACAAGTAAATGAAATCAATATTAGATTTCCTTCATTTGTCGATAAATCTTTATAATAATTTCAACTTTTAATAGTCTTTTAATTGGTGATTTGGAAATAGTGCAATTTAGTTCAATTTGTCAATTGGTAATGCCTTACGGATGAGTTAGAAGCAAGTAAGTCAATTTTTATATATCGATTATTAGGCGACCCGCCTTATCATTTTCAGATACGACAGCTTTGGAGGTTTTATCTACAAATATGTAATATCTACAAAGAAGATACTCGATCATAATCATATTTTACTTATATTCTCCTACAACTATTTACGTAGTTGTATGAATAATGAATACATATGTAAATGTCATTGTGAAATATTTAATGTAACAGATATTTCTTATTGTGTTAGGAGTTGATGTGATGGATCCGACCTAAATTTAGGAGAAGTAATGCTAAATTATAGGCGTTCTTATGCTGGCTTATCTGACTACACTTTCATAGCATATGTTGTAAAGTTACAGCTTTTCGTCCGGACCTAATGAGTTTTTAAGCTCTTACGCCAACGTACCTTCATAAGTACTATAATCTCGTAAAAACTAACTTGTACATCACGAAATGTTACAAGAGCTTATGTATTTGCAATATAGAAAACAATTTTGGAAGAACATCCCGTACAACTTAGAATTAATCTCTATTTTACGTTAATCTTTATTCGTTTGGTTAGTAATTAGACATTTAAAAAGAACGAATATTTTACCTAACGTTAAAGCATTAAATAGTATTTAGAAAGCGGCAAAATTTAAAGACATACTTATACATATACATAGAAAAGATATGCTTATAAAAATATAGTAACTTGTGTATGAAAAATTAGGATTGTATAGAAAGTTTACACTTAATTAAATTTTGGGAATTCACAATTTATACAATTTTGGATTATGATCACAGCACTGGTAACTATGAATTATCACTATTAACTCTAATGGCCCTTCCTAAATCTACATGACACAGTGAGTACTTCGGCTCCAATATCCGCGCCAAATGTGATAAATCACATGAAGGAAAAAGATTGTTATTATTCGGTATGGAAAAGGACCCCTTCCTTTTCCATAACGATAAACAACAAAATTCAGCAATACAAAGTAATATCATGTTAGTAAACAGCTTACCATATTTTCTACAATAATAATTGTTATTGATTTAAACCCAGTCCCACACAGCACTGGCCTCTACAGTAGTCAAAGCTCTCAACTTAAGGATATGAACCCGGGCGTTGGTCCATGGTGTTCGGTAGTAGTAAAAAGGCTCCAATTGCTCGTCCCCCCCCCCTCTATACTTAAAATTAGGAAATATCACTGGCATGGTGATTGCAGTGTTATTACTTCCGGCCTGTATTTGTACAATACTGGCTGTACTTACAGGTTAAGAACACAGGCCTGCATGTATACAGCAAAGTCTCGAAATCGCAGACGTTCTCAAGTGTTAAATTTCACTAAGGCTTAGTTCTCAAACAGATTCCCGGGGTCTAGCGAAGTGCTTATTGGTATTTGGGGTTTGAATTTGAATTATCCTATGTATTTCGCAATTCAAATACTTCCCACTGTAATTCGGTACAACGATAAATTTCCAATTTATTTCACATAGCTCTTACCGCGAGTGAACAATGGTTCTGTAATAACATAATTTCGTGTATAATTTTAATTGCCTTTTCTAAATATTTGGTCAGCCTATACTTTTATATACAGTTCATATTAATACTGAAACTGGCATCCACTTCAATGTTTGTAAAATATGTTTGCTGACGATCGCTTGTGAGATGTGAGAGAGTAACATAGCTCGGGTAAGCCGTGGAGGTGCGCACGAGATCTTATGAAACAAAAAAATCTTATGCATATAAGATTTCGTAAGTTTAGCAGAAAAAAAAAACAATTTTTGTTGTCTTGGTAACGCGTAACACAAGCACGGTGTTTTGACACAGTATATATCGGTCGGGCTACATATAATCATACACATACAGATAAAATCCGCAAAAATAGTTTTATTGATAATGATGATATGACTTGTCAGAAAGAGCAAGATGTATCAACTATTAATTACATAACAATAACTTAACATACAATATGTTGCCAGATGCAGGGAGGATTAACGTCGAAGACATTGCTTTGCATCCAGATTGGCTCTGCTGCGCTCATGTTAATAAGCTCATGAAATCCACACTACTAACGTCTTTGTAAAGTTTAAAAATTTCAAGCGTAGGTATTGATATTCACACTACATACAACCCACCATGGTTCAAGCCTTGTCTTGGCGGTGGGGCTCAGACTAGACTAGGTAGACTGAGGTGAATCGAGACACCTTGGGCGAAGCGAATTGAACCACACACCTCTTATAAGAAGAGGTGGACTAAATAGCAGAAGGAGGAGCAGCTCTTTGTACCCTCCTAAGAATAGGGGACAATAGGGCCAAAGGAGGCGGCGCATTTGCGTACGGGGCAATGGTCGAGGATGTTAACCTCACCCCATGCACTGTCCCAAAGTTGATGGGGTTGTCCGGTAGTGCGGGGCAAACCCTGTGGAGGTGGCGTCGATCCCTTGGGGGGCTGACGTGTCGTCGAGGTACCCTGATGATTTGTTGTTCCGGGGCACTTCACCAAAGGCGACATTGATGGCACTCACGGTTGCTCGTGGTTTTATATGGGTATGTGGGTACCGCGAGCCCCACACAGCACTGGACCGCACCCAGGCACAATGAAGGTCCTTAAATGCGTTTCCCCGCGTCAACAAAAAAAAGGTAGGTTAAAAAGGTAGGCATGCCGGCACGACCGCGAAGGTACCTTTCGCTCTTATGGCACCGCTGTAAAGCGACAGCTATGTGTTTGAAGTCTTATTCCGTGCGGTGAGTAGCTGTTGGCCAATTGGTGGAGAGAAGAAGAGTAGGGGTACATATCTGAATAATGTCCTAAAGGCGTCGGCAGTCGGATCAAGGTGTTATATTATACATACATTACATCACACTGCATGAATTTATACCCATTAGCGGGAAAAGGGATGGGGACTGTACCCCTATCGTCTCCCTAAACCTGAAGACACAAAAGTCTTCGCTAGTCCGAAAAATTTATGAGACGGGACCAATAACGGGGCCAACCAGTAATAGGTCCATTCGAAAAAGAACCATGTGTGATGGCTATGCTGTCATATAGGAGGCGGTTGGCGGTGTTTCAAACCGTTGAACGGGGATTCGATTCACACAAACCAGAAACAAACGCGTAACCTGAAGGCTACGCGTTTGGTTTGCTTTTAATATTGGTTTTGCTATATGCGTTTCTTGATATTAGTTTTCGTTATGCAACAATAGTACAAAACGAACTCAATTAAGTTCTAAAATTTTTGTTGTAAAATAAACCACTCAATAACTAGTATTATTTTCGCAGTCAGGTTTGTGTATTTTTTTTTGTTCACAGATTATGAGTACCCATCCAACGACTTTTCGTTGGAAAAAATGTACAAAAAAAGGGTTCATTTTGCGAACATAAAACAGAATACCTGGCTTAGTGATTATGTGGTTTATCCACGCAGGCCACATGGGGTAATGGATTCTACCCAAGACCGATGACAGTGCGTAAATTCATTTTCCTGCAAAAGGAACAAAAGGCCAATTAATTCAATGTTTGTTAATAATCAATGCCATTAAACATCTTCATTATGCTTTAATTATGAAGCCAATAAACTCCCCCCTAAGTATACCCATCACAGCTACTATACCTCATCCTACCTTCCTTTCCTATATTTTCCTCTACTTAGCAATAGGAATTAATTGTTGAACCTTATTGCTTTTATTTACAAGAGTTTTTTCATAAACATCTAACCGCAAAAAACGCGGCCGAGCCGTGCGGGAAAAACGAAAAAACTCGTTATATATAACTGGATGACTATTTATGCTTATTATAAAAAAGTGACCGAAACTGTCTGTTTATATGTGATCAACTTTCTCAAAATCTGCTGAACAGATTTTTATGCGGTTTAGGGTACATGTATAATTTTTAAGGTAACAACCTGGACTCCGGTCTCACGAGCGGAGTCGGGTGGATCGCTAGTTACTATATAATTTATCAGCTCTACGCACAAATGGGGCTCACACTAATTAGCAATCAGACGTACATGTGGATAAGGCGAGAGGTAGAAAAATCTATAAACTTTTAACGCACAAATAACATTGTGTTTTCA
Source organism: Eumaeus atala (assembly GCA_017140195.1). Classification (NCBI taxonomy): domain Eukaryota; kingdom Metazoa; phylum Arthropoda; class Insecta; order Lepidoptera; family Lycaenidae; genus Eumaeus; species Eumaeus atala. The sequence continues at coordinate 1,760,107 of JAFELO010000259.1, read as the reverse complement.
ACGAAATATTCCATTGTATGTGCGTTACAATGAGCGAAATAATGGACTGTCGCATACACAAATGACTCTTTAGACAAATTGATATTGAAATTGATTGATACCATCGCTACGTTAATGTGCATTATATCTTATATTATAATGTATTTGTGGAGTCTGACTTTAACGTTTAACACGTTTTTTTAATGGATGCTAATGTCTTTACGACAACCAGCGTTAAACGTTGGTACCGCGATTTAAGCCTTATGCTAAGTTCGGGCCTCGTATTCAGTAGGCTATTATTGCCATTGTAGTTTCCGAACCGGTTTTTCAATTTAAGTTGGAATTTTTCGGTACCTACCGTGGTTCGCCGGAAGTTAGGTCGGTTTGTTGAGTGTACTAACGGACAAGCTCGCGTCGAATGCCTATTTCAGAGAGCCTCTAACCAGTCGGTGATCACTTCCGGTTTTACACCTGTTGATCACGGAGACATCCCTAAATACATTCTTTGGTCCGT
>JAFELO010000259.1:1732680-1759360 GCA_017140195.1 Eumaeus atala | reverse complement strand
GGGATGTCTCCGTGATCAACAGGTGTAAAACCGGAAGTGATCACCGACTGGTTAGAGGCTCTCTGATATAGGCATTCGACGCGAGCTTGTCCGTTCAGTACACTCAACAAACCGACCTAACTTCCGGCGAACCACGGTAGGTACCGAAAAATTCCAACTTAAATTGAAAAACCGGTTCGGAAACTACAATGGCAATAATTGACGAGGCCACGAGTGGCGTGATTGGTTGCATGCGGGGCGGAAAGCTAAACTCTCAGATGAGGCCCATGGACTTATGAGGGAACGCAGATCACACGAAGACGTTACGTCTGCCGATGTCAAGCTTCTTTGATAGCGAATCCGCCAATTAATACGCCGATACCTTCGCAGCTCAAATACGCAACGGGTTAGCAAGTTGTATAGGTCGCACGATCCTCATCCCGATATCCTAAACTACGATCCGCGTGCAAGCCTAAAACGACATTTGTCTGGCGATCTGCCGGACGTTAGCTTGAGTAAGATTAGTCTGGCTCTTGCGCAGCGAATAGGGGAAAGCTCCGTAGAAGGACGGAATTACAGTCAAGCTTCTTATAGCACGAGGCGATACCTCCCAAGGGATGGCTTGGAAGTGACGTTGTCTTGTTTTTTAAGAAGGGTGACAAATCACTTCTTCAAAACTACAGGCCAATTTCACGTCTTGGCCATATTTACAAGTTGTTCTCAAGGGTCTTTACGAATCGTCTCACCACAAAGCTTGACGAATTCTAGCCACCGGAGAGGCTGGGTTTCGCACCATGGACCACATTTTCACCATAAGACAAGTTATACGAAAGACACATGAATACAATCAGCCGCTGTGCCTTGCCTTTGTAGACTATGAAAGCTTTTCACTAGGTCAAAACTGTTCTGGAAGCTTTACAGTAATGTCAGGTTGATTGGCAATGCGTCCAAATACAGAGAGCATTGTATGACGTTGCTTTTATGTCTGTTCTGATTCCGGGAGGTCAAGCAAGGCCAATCCAACTGCATCGAGGAGTACAACGGGAGGAACTGGAACTGTTCACTAATGCTTTGGAGGATATCTTTAAGACTTTAAGCTGGACAGAATGCAGCACAAATATAGCGGCGAGTATCTCACACATCTTCGTTTCGCCGACAATATCGTTGTATTGGCCGAATCGTTGGAGAACTTGCAAGAAATGTTGGACTGCTTTAATTAATCTTCCTGACGTATTGGTCTTAGGATGAACTTCAACAGGAAAAAGGTCATTTTCAAGGAACACGTTCACCCTAGGCCGGTCAACGTCGATGGTGCTATTCTGGGAGACGTAGAAGAATGCGTCTACCTCGGGCAACTATTGCAATTAGGTAGATACAACTTCGAGAAGGAAGCCGATAGGAGGATTCAGTCGGGTTGGGCAGCATTCCGGAAGCTTCGTCACATTCTCATGTCGCCTATACCGCAGAGCTTTAAGACAAAAATTTTGACGTGATAACTTACAGGCCCAAAATATGGCCTCTTAACTAAGTACTGGTCCGCAAGTTTGCGGTAGCACAACGGGCTATTGAACGTGCTATGTTGGGTGTTGTTCTGTCTGACAGAATTCGTAACGAAATCATAATGCAGAGAACTAAAGTATTTCTGGAGTGGAGGCCGCGTTTACGAAGTGTTGATCGAGCGTTCACCAGGTGGGAAGACGACCTCCGTGCAGTAGCCGGTCTGGGATGGATGCAAGTAGCAGGAGATCGGTTGTCTGTCTATATATATATATATTATACACAGGAGTATATCATACAATCACGTATTGGTTACGATGTGAATATCGATCTTATGATCGAACCCTATGATTTATAGTGCATGTGTAAACGGAAAAAAATAATTTAGATTATTTTTACATGTGGTTATGTTTTTTGTATCGTATCAAGTTCTATTTTGGCCTAGTAAATTCTAGGTCAGCAGTGTTGTTACGCAGAGACCATGGTTGTATGTCAAGCGGTGTTTGTTCGACGATGGCAGATTCGTGCGCCATTTTATCGGCTTCCACAAAATACATACACAATGTATTGGTTTCCATGTACTAGCAGATTACATGCATCATCTGACTCAGTATAAAACTTTAGAATACATTTTATGCGTCTCCGTCCAAAGTGCGTTCCTATTTATTTTAATATACGTTTCCTATTATAATTATGTATATAATTAGATACTTATTGTATTAAATTATGTATATATTAATTTAATATGCATGTTACTTACTTTTTATATAATAACTATTTAATTTATATTATTATCTGAATACTGATTTGGAATACATATGAAAAAATTACTATCTTTACCCAAATTTTTATGGTATGTGACACAAGCTTTCTTCCTCGAAGGTTATTACAATTATATTCATAACCTTTCTTTTAGAAGTTGGCTATCAATAAACTGGTGCACTATTCTTCTGGAATCATGTCTACTTGTAACTTATTGAAGATTAAAGCTTGCCATTTCCATCCGCCTGCTTTTGAAGCCCATCAGAATAGGAGAATAAGAGACTAGCGAGTGCACTTGTGTCTGTATAAATACTAGCGCATATGTCTACACAGACATTACAGATTACACAATAATTAATTGTATACTGTAAAAGATATAACTAACTTCATAATATCCCCTATATTCCTCTCACAATAAAGCTGAAGCTAAGAGCACGTCTCATGGTTAAATCATTTAAGCCGCTTATGCAATAGAGCGTTTCAAGAAAAATAGATACAAATATGAGTACGGGACACAAACCCCATATCACAACTGGGTAGCCGGTACTACCTTCTGTTTGGGACAGTTGGATGAAAAAAATCCGATATATAATATACAAAGCCATACAATGTCACACAAAAATATGTCGTACCTTCATTCAATGGATGTAGTGTATTGTATTGGAACTTCGTGACGTTGATGGATTGACTGAATTTCCATCCGTGATGTATGGCAGGAGGGTAGAATTTCGGTACCTGCCCCACTTCCCCTGTATTTTATTAAAGCGACACTTTTTTGCCGAAGCGATGCTTAAAATATTGTTGTTTTATCTGACGTCTTACATTCACACTAAGAGTGTGAAAAACAGTGACGTTGCAATGTTGGCGTAACAGGTGATACACGAAACATACAATTTCATAGTTTTAAATTTTTTAAAATTTATTTTAAAGTTTCATTACACAACAACAACAACAAATTCGAAAACAACAAAAAGGATAGAATAGAAATATTCAGTAGTTAACAGGACGCTTATGGATGTCGTTTGTAATCAAACGGCAAGGACCACTTTCTTGTCCGCAGGTTATGCAATACAAGTACTAGAGTCACAGAAACACTAGCATATGTTCCAAGTACCACCACAGCCTGATGTTCCAACATTAACGTTATATGCGTACCATATCACAGATATAGACTGTAGTAAATCAAAGGTCTCTTAATAAGCAATATACAAGAATTGCTCGTTTTTACAATAAATGTTCAATATTCCCATATCACATTCTTAAGGGAAAATTCTTGCTATGCTCGACCTATATTGCTCGACGTAATAAAATGACATAATGTAGACAATTATGTCATTTTATTACGTCTTGCGTCATTCAAATCGTTCCGAAGACGCACCTGAGCACCTGAGCATATAATAAATACATCAAATTTAATTGGAATAGATATTTATTGGTTCTGCTCGCGTTCCACGATCTATTTAGTATTCTCATTTTACATACATCTGTGTACAGTTATACTTTTAAAGGCCTTATGAAACAGCACATGTTACTTTAGTAGTATTATAGAGGTGAAAGTTTGGAAAGATTTATGGATGCTTTTGTAACTTTTTTCCTACCTTACATATACTGCCATAGCATAATATCCAATACAAAGAGAAATCCAATACAGCTTCGTTGCATTGGCATGAGTGCTCATGGGACGACGAGACTAGGTTTGGGGACGAAAGGGGTTCCGCCCCTCTACCTCCCGCGGGCGACCGTACGGAGCGACCGGACAGAGAGTGGACGCGTAAAGGGCGACCGTACAGCTGTGAAACTACAAAATATATCAAATTTAAGTGTCTTTTTTTTGCTAGCCCGTATACGTGAGCAACTCAGCGTGACATCAAAATAACCCTAAAGTGTAAGGCTGATAATACTGATGTATTGTTTTTTTTGGCGTACAATGGTTGGCTTAGAAGTATGGATTATTTTATGTGTTCCGAGAGTTTGCAGATTGAGTATTCAAAATGAATTTCAGTTTGAAACTTCCGTGTTCGGGACAGACAATAAAGTGCTACAATAAGTGTTCCGTTTACTCCTTTTGAACTAGGGAACCCTAATAATCGGAAAGGAATCCCCTTAATCCCTTTCTGAAATCGGATTATTGATAATATATATTTGAGGAAAACCTTTCGGGATTCACAATTTGTACACCATAATTTCAATTTTGGTTCTGGTGTTAGTCCTGAACGTTTCTTCTTCTCCTTCGGGCGGTATTATGTTATTACATAAGACGTTCACGGTCAATGAAATATTTTTTTTGCTGTTACATAACAATATAAGCCGTTTAAAATCTATTAATTACCCGCCAAAAATGTAATTAGTCCTGGTATAACCCGGAATAGAATCATCCAAGTCCTTCCTGGTATAGTTGTGACAATGTTTAACCACAAGTCGTGAAGCATCCGGTTTCTGAATCGGGTCAAACTAAAAGTGTTATTGGGATTTTTTTTTAATCTCTAATAACAGTTTCTGATTTCTCTTTTGTCGTATCAGATTTAGAAAAAAAGAGAATAAGGGAATAAAGAGTGCCAAATATATACACCATAAACTTAAAAGTTGATTTCGAGGATACCCGTACCCTAAATACTTTAAGAAAAAATATCCTACACAAATCCCCGCTTAACACACATTTCCGATGAGAAGCGAGATGTGGGTCACGACCTCGCCAGATATGCAGGCGCGTTACAATTAGCAGATAACGGATCCGGTTCGATACAGTATTGTCATTAGTATATATTATCATTAAATCATGTTAGGCTAAGAATATATATACGAGTATATTCAGAATTGTATTGTTAAGAAAATATATATATTTATAATAAAACTAAATGTTGATTATCATAATACATTTGACACATTGTGTATTACACAAGTTTTAACATTGTGTGCATAGTTAATTAGTAGCAGTCCGGCCACTCCAGCGCGGATATTTCACAAAATATGGCAAAAATCTATTGATATACAAAGATATAAAAATTAGGAATATAAATTTCGGCCTCGTAACCATTACACCAAAACTAGGATTTACTTTTATTTATATTTTTCTTAAGTTAGTTACATTATCGAAGTTTTCATAATGATCAAAACGTTTTCGAGAATGTTTCATTGCCTATATCCTCCACACTCACAGTAGGATTCTATTAGTAAAAGAATTTTTCAAGCGGACCAGTAGTGTAGGGAGAAAAATAATCAAATGTTTCCTCTTTATATTATTACGTGGGAAGGAGGAAATATACAACGATATATGTGTGAGACAAAAATGTGCGTAGGCCGGGAATCGAACCCGGATCAACTGCTTGGAAGGCAACTATGCTGACCACTACTACGTACTACTGATTGGCGGCGCTTGTCCAACCTTAACAGTTCGAATGACTACGAAAGACTTTTTTGTCATCAGGTTTAGGGAGACGATAGGGGGACAGACCCCCTCTTTTCCCGCAGATGGGAGGAGACAAACCGGAATTTTATTGTGGGCGTCACCCTATGGTGATTATTATTGGGACCGAAAAGGGGGAAACGGCCCCCCTCCCCACACTAGTGGGACGGCGCGTGCACGATGCCGTTTAATTTGCGGTGTCGTGGATAAGGATAATTGAGCTCGTTTAAGGCGGAGGTCGGCCTCCTCACCCCCCCCCTCCTATCTGACGGGAGGGGTTAATTTGCGCTACAAATCAACAAAAGCCGTGTTCTTGATTTATTTATTATTATTAGAGCTGTCTACAGTCGCGTTATTTTATTTATATAAATCTGAGCTCTCAACTTACGAATTCGAACCCGGGCTCGTTTCCGTAAGCGGTGTGTGAGTTTGTCGTTCTGTCGGTCATATGTGTTATAGCTGTGTCACTATATGTGAGATTTCAACGCTCGACCGGTACGAGCGGTATTCATTGTATTGGTTCTAGCAGGAGAAAATGCATTTACGCACCATCCAGCCGACCCAAGGGGGCCTGAAGTGTGTGTCGGGCTCAGGACGTGAAGCGATAGCTACTACCGACTAAAATTTAACAACATACTGAAAAAACAATACATAAGAAACTAAATCACGTAGGTGAGTACGCACTCATTACACTACACTCATGTAACGATTTGGTGTAACTTTAAATATGGTTTCAGATGAGTTACAGCCCAAACTGGCTATTTTATAGACATTTATAGGCATTTTAATGACTTCTGACTCTCATAAACATGTTGCCATACTTCCCTATAATGGGACAAAAAATAGGGGCGAATTACCTCCACGATCGTCTAAACCAGCTGCAATGTATTTATTGCGTAAATAACTTTATTTCCATTTATTATATTTTTTTATAGGGTGGCAAACGAGCAATTGGAGCGTTCCGACGATTATCGACGCCCATGATGTTGCAAATGAAAACATATAGCTATGCTCTCATTTTGAAGAGGTTCAGCTCAAGGCGTGTAGAAAAATGAAGAGGAAATACTTTGAATTAAAAGAAATAAATTAAATTATTATCGACAAACAACCTACAACAAATCATAGGTTTAGAAATGTTAAAGAGTATATACGTTGAATAGACGCGACGATACGCTGGCGAAACTCACTAGTTGGTATACGTAAAAACTTAAATAATCTGTATCAGTAATAATCAGAAAATATCATAAAATACTAAATGAGAAATCATGGAAACTAATTAATTCAATTTATATACATTTGTTGTTATTTAAAGACATCGACGGGCGATATATTCCAAGCTTAAGGGATATTTGACGTTCGGCCACTGTCCGCCTTAGTAGGCAACTGTCACTTTCTGGAGTTGAGAATTAGAGTTGAATGCCACATTGACGGCATCGGTGTCAACAATATAAGCTATGCTGATGACATGGTGCTGCTCTGTGCTTCAGTATGTGGATTGAGTAAGCTAGTTTCCATATGTGTAAAATACGCTACGGCGCACGGCCTGTCATACAATGCAACAAAGAGTGTCGTCATGGTCTTCGGGGCTGGAGTAAAAATACCAAAAGAAGTGCCTCCTGTTAGGTTGCATGGTGAAACATTAGCTGGGATGCACCAATTCAAACATCTTGGCCACGTATTGATCACCAGCCTGAGGGACGTAATGACATTGAAAGGGAGCGGCGGGCACCGTCGGTGAGGGCGAATTTGATAACACGCAGATTTGCTCGGGCCTCTGTTAATTCTAAATTAATTTTATTCAAGGCTTATTGTACGTCCGTTTATACCAGCAGTCTGTGGACTCCTTTTACGCAAGAATCGTACCGCGCTCTTCGCGTCCAGTACAATAACGCCTGAGGGTCCTTTTGGGGCTGGTCCGATTCTGCAGCGCATCACGTGAGTATGTAGACTGCTTCTACTAGACGATGAGAAAACGATGCCTGTCCGCCTCTGCCGCCAGGCAACTGTCACTTTTATTTGAGGTCGATATTGAAACAGGAATTACAAAAAATATTTTTATTATGTTAACAAGATGGACTTTCAAAAAAGAAACGCCAAGATTCAGCTTACAAACTTCGTCAATAAAGTAACTTAAATTAATTTTTGAGTGTGTAATGTCGAAAAATTTGTACAATAAAAATATAAATGTGCACCGCGGAGAATTCTATCGTTTTCAACAATTCGTTTAAACTACAGCATTGTGACTGTGTACGTACATTAATAGGCTACCTACCGCAGGCGGCATAAAATAAATTTTATTATTTTTGACATACTTTTGTATACTACTTGACACTTGACTTGTCTCATTTGAGTTTAACCTGTCATCGTGTACTAACCATAATCAAATATTATATATAGGTAATTATATACTTCAGATCAACGGTTCGTGTTGGGCGCCTTAGGTTGCGCCTACGTACTTGAAAGGTAACAGTGTGAGTTAAAGGCCTCTGCAAGATAGTGTAGAGCTGACCGTTGTTGTTAACACAGAAGTATGAAATACGGTATCGGAGGGGAGAAGGCGAGGCGCGAGGAGGTCACGCGTCAAATCGTTCATATTCGCATCGCTACTGTTAAGTGCCGGGACCTGGACGCGCGTTTATTTCACTAGCCCACAGTGTACTGTTAAAGGGAAGTAATTTTATCGTGAATTTAGTTTTTAGATGTATCTTCGTTATTCCTAGGTCTAAATAGAATATATCGCCTTAGTAGGGATATATTGTTACTAAATCAGGCATTCAGTTTTGCAGGACACCTGTATATGCTATTCGATTTTCTTTCCTCAATCTCGATTTCGAAATCATTTACATCTTTCATTACTATTTCAAACCTTAAACCTATATCGGGAATCGGCCCCGGCGCTGGTTTTCCCACAATTTTGTAGTTTCTCAGGATCGTAGCTAGAGCTATTTTCATTGATATTTGTCCATACTTGTAACCTAGAATAAATAATAAATTTGATGTCAGATACTATACTCTTGAATGTAGTGAATACAATAATATATACTAATACTGGCCATAAAAACTGTTACAGTAAAAAAAAATGATACTTAAAATCACAGGTTCTATTTTTATACGATTGTTTACTGTGTTTCTTCTTTTTGCGCCTATATATTATACAATACTTTGCGATATTAGAATGTAGTATGATATTAAAGTGTAGTATGATAATATCATACTACAATTTTAATATCGCAAAGGTGTGAGTGACACATGGGGGATAGCAGAGCTTTTCAAAGAAAATTTGTAGTCCCTTTGTCATTAGGACCATCACTATCGGTTATCAGTTCTGAGCCCAAAAGTGTGTTGGGTTTAAGGGTTGTTGCCAAGGATATTCGCAATATTTTGCAATCAACGCCCAGATGTAAATTTCCCGGACACGATGACCTTATTATTGAGCATGTTAAATATGCGGGCCCTCACTTGCCGCGGTCAATGGCTATGCTGTTCGGTCTGTGTTTTAGTTACGCGTACCTACCTCATGAATTGTTAAAGACTATTGTTGTGTAGTGCCTATAATTAAGGATAAAACTGGTAATTCAGCGGATAAAAATAACAATAGACTGATATCAATGGCCACTGTTATCGCAAAGGTGCTCGACGGTGTGCGTGATATCCGGTTAAATAAATACATTGAACTGCACGATAATCAAGTCGGTTTCAAAGCCGGATTATCCACTGACAGTGCAATACTGGGTGTTAGGCATGCTGTGAAATACTACACTGATCGCTGCACACCTATTTACGCATGCTTTCTTGACCTGAAGAATACATTTGATCTGGTTTCTTATGATATCTTATTCTTTTACGCAAGAATCGTACCGCGCTCTTCGCGTCTAGTACAATAACGCCTTCAGGGTCCTTTTGGGGCTGCCCCGATTCTGCAGCGCATCGCGTGTGTCCGCGGAAATGTATGTAGACTGCTTCTAATAAACGTGAGAAAACGATGTCCATCCCTTGTGTGCAGAGTTCGGGCCTGCTCCAAATCTATCTTGGGTATGATTGTAGATAGATTAGACTCCACCGTCATTGGTCGATGCTGCAAAATCACCGCAGGCATTACAGTTTAATAAATTATATATTAAAAAGATAAAGGCACTAATATAGCTTTAAGTAAAACTGTTGGTAACCCACAATGAGCCAATGATACTCGAAAGAAAAGTTAAAATAAATAAATGTAAATAAATAAGTAAAGAGAACATAACTACCATTAATGCAGTGCACAAAGTAGGTACCGCGTTATTAGTAGGAACAGTGGAGTGTACTCTCTTTGTGACAGAGAGGGAACAGACCGTCCGCGTAGTATTTGTACGAAAAGGTATTCAAAGCAGTAAAGGTAAGAATTCGAAGAAATCCTGTCTGAAAGCAAAAGATTTTATATCGGGAAAATAAGATAGCAACTAGAACCATGTCGCGTATTTTAAGAGATGACTTAGGACTTGCAGCCTATAAGAGATGCACTCGTCATTTGTTAACTGATAAATGAAAGATGGATAGGGTGATAAAATCAATACAACAACTGAAGCGGTACACAAAGGCAGGTCCTAAAAAGTTTTTTTTATATGATAAATGGCAAACGAGCAGGTGGTAGGTAACTACCGCCACCCATAGACATCCGCATGACCCGAGGTTATGCAGGCGCGTTGCCGTACTATAATAAGATGGGAATAAGCTCCTTTCTTGAAGAACGCCATTTTGTATCGGTTCGGAAATACCGACGGTGGCTGCTGGTACTGGGAGGTGCCGGCGCAGTTCGGCTTCATTGCAGCAATTTTTTTTTGTGCGTGTTTTTAGGAGAATAGCCAGTTACATATAATGCAGCCGCAAAATGACATCTGCAGTGTCACGTTTCGTGCGGTTTGTGAGTAGCCGGTGGCCCATTGGGCGATGGGAAAGGAGGGCAAGGCATCGGCATGATAATGAAAAGGATGTTAATGGGCGTCGGTAGTCGTAAAATGGCACCGACTGCTCGTTTGCACCCTTCTTTCATAAGAAAACTTACCGATACAATTACGTATTCCAGTACTGAAGGGTAGATACGCATATGGGTGTATATTCTGATAGCGTTCTGGCGAGAATCTCTCGGGGTCAAAATGTTCCGCACCAGACCCCTAGGTACTTTGGGTTTCTGTGAAGACCGATGAGAAACGCTACAATTTCAGCACCTGCAGGAATAAGTCTGCCAGAAGCTGTAACTAATAACCTTTCGACAGATACTGAATTACTGAAACCTTTCTCAGGATTCCATCTACCCGAATAGATAACATACAGACAGACGGGAAATAGATAACATGCAGACAGATAGCTTTTGGGAACCTTGTTTTATATAAAAAGTCTATAGATTGACAACGAGACCAAAATTAAATCATTCGCTCTGAAACTCAAGCAATTGTTTCTGATATCAATATTCACTTTAATAGGAATACGTCTACTGGTTCACTTGACTTTGAAGTAAAAAATGACCATATTTGGTTTGTTGATTAGATTGTTGTTATTATTAGCAATATCGAACCATATACCATATACTAATGCAATACAATATTTTAATATACAGTCCCTATAAGCTGTCCATTTATATGCGAATCCTCATATTAGCCATTATCGGTCCACTCTGGACATAGGTATCTCTCAATGAACGCCAAGACGACCGATCTCCCGCTACTCGTATCCACCCCGGACCGGCTACTGCACCGAGATCGTCTTCCCACCCTGTGAACGGTCAACCGACACTTCGTTTTCCTAAACGCGGCCTCCACTCCAGAAACTTACACCACCCATCTGCCATCTGCCATCTGTTCTTCTGAGTGCGTGAACGGCCCATTGCCACTTCAGCGAGCTTATTCGTCGCGTGATATCGGATACTTCAGTTCTCTGCCTTATGACTTCGTTACATATTGTGTCGGACAGAGAAACACCTAACATAGCACGCTCAATAGCCCGTTGGGCTACCGCAAACTTGCGGACTAGTCCAAAATTAAAAGGCCAGGTTTGGGCCCCATAGGCCATGACGGGGAGAACGCAATGGTTGAATACTTTCGTCTACAAGCCTTGCTGTATATGCGACGTGAGAATGTGACGAAGCTTCCGGAATGCTACCCAACCCTACTAAATCCTTCTGTCGGATTCCTTCTCGAAGTTATATCTACCTAATTGCAATACTTGCCCGAGGTAGACGTACTCGCTTACGGCTTCGAGAATAGTACCATTGACGTTGACCGACCTAGGGAGAACGTGTCTGTCTTGTCCATGTTCATCGTAATGCCAATACATTGGGAGAATTCATTTAGGCTGTGTGACATTTCCTGCAAGCTCTCCAACGATTCGGCCAACAAAACGATATCGTTGGCGAAACGAAGATGTGAGAGGTACTCGCCGTTTATATATATGCCGTATTCTGCCCAGTTTAGAGTGTAGTTTGCGACATATCTAGGGCAACGAAACGGCTTTATAATTCCAGTTGGAATCACTCGAAACCTACCATGGTTCGACGAAAGTTAGGTCTGAGTGTCCACTATTAGTATAGTGGACACTCAGACCAAATACGCATATTGATCGGATACGCTCGAGTCGAAAGCCTATATTTAGAGAGCCTCTAACCGTCCGGTGACTACTTCCGGTTTTAAACCCTTTGATCACGGATATATCCCTAAATATATGCTTTTGGTCCGTCATAATGAAGTCAATCTCGATTTTTGTCACAGTGTCGGGGCTCTGCTATGTCAAATTTCTATGGGGCTTCTTCTTAAAATAGGAGTTCATTAAGAAAAGGCCCTCCTTCTCGAAGGCGGTTACCAGCATTTGCTCCCTGCGATTTCGACTTCCGCTTCATGTGGTCCCAGACTCGATTCGACATCATTTCCCAAGGTGGGAGACCTTGTCATTAAAGTTCCCACGTCGCCTTGTGATGGGGTATCGCATTTCCTGAAGTAGAATAGGCGACCCGATGGCAGAGTTATCGCGTCCTCACATAGTCTTCGAACTTCACTTAGCCCCAGAACGTGCCACCGAATTTTTGCCAGTTCCGCCTCCAGCTCAACCAAGTGGTTATCTAGTCTGAGCGCTCGTGCGTTATATGTAGCCAGCACCCCTTGTTCCACCGTTACCGTGGATACGTACTACTATACTAGTGCGTACGTATACTAGTGGAACTACCGGGAACTAGGGGCCTAATTCTACTGCTGTAGTCCGTTGGAGGTTAATGCTCACAATTGCCACGCTGAGTAGGCGGATTGGCAATCGCAGGTCAGGTTTCGGACAGGCGCCACTGCTGTCCGGTGCTCGCGTCTATTTCACTGTCAATGTGAAACAGGTGGGACACCAAACAACCAGCTCGCTGAAGCCTCTTTGTTATTAAGGGACTAGTGCCCTTTGACGACTCTTACGTCACTCTGGGCTTGAATTGAGGGTGAGGGAATTCGTAGGCCGCCCCCCACACACCCAATTTGTATGCGATTGGTGTATTCCAAATATACTGAATGATCATTCGGGTATCATCTATGGATAAAACGATTTCCAAGGTAGGTTATTGTTGGTATTGTTTTTGAAGATAATAATACATTGACTGTGTGTGTTATTTACGAGCGATGCCGGGGCAGATCGCTAGTAATATTATAATAGGATATACAAATAAAAACACTCACGAAGATTAATGTCTGTATACGCTTTGCGCATTATAATTGGCACTGACGGATAGAGTCGTAAACTCTCTTTTATGACCATGTCCAAATAATTCAATTTTGCAAGATCGTCTTTCACTAAAGGTCCGTCAGAATTGTGAAGAACATTTTTTAGTCTAAAATAAAAGAAAACAGTACATAATTAAGCTCAAATTGGTCATTAAATAATGTTATTACTCCTTATGAGGCATTTACTTACTCCTCTATCTCTATCTTGCGCGAGAAGCATCAATGTGAACCCAATAGATATACTTGTCGTCTCAGTAGCACTTATTATCATAACAATCTCTTCAATTATTTAATGATCGTTTAAATTAGATTTTAGTAAAGCATCTAATATAGACGCCTTTGTCACTTGATCTTTATTTGACTCTGAAAAAGAGGAAATGTTATCCACATTATATAAGTGTTCAAATAAACCAGAGTTTAACATTTGTACTACGCCTTCATTTATATCAACACCGCAAATGTTGGATTGTGGTTCTTCTGTAATCACACAACCAAGCGGTTTCCATTTTTGGGGAAAAAGCACTGTTGCGCATTTTCCTGGCTTTTTTATATCATGTATTTTTTACGTAGCCCATACGGGGTTTTCTTGAACCACGTAACTTTTACCAATAGCCATTAGTCGACGTTAATTCTATACACAATTTTTTAATATATTTTTAAGTTTCTTGGGTTCCCCTCTTTGTCTCATCGGAAACAACGGGACTTTACTAATAAAGCTACGCTGTCCCCTAAATAGAACTGAGGCTGTCCTTATATCTGTGGGCGTATCTTATGAACGGTTACAGCTCAAACGTTGGAATTTTCACAGATGATTAAATTGAAATAAAATTAAATAGGTTAGTTGACCTAGTAACCCCACCATGGTTCAAGCCTTGTCGTGGCGGTGGGGCTCAGTAGACTGGAGTGATCAGAGACACCTGGGCGAAGTTAATTGAACCGAGGAGGTGTATGCTCTTTGTACCTCTCCTATAAGAATAAGGGACTAAAGAGCAGGAGGTAGAGGCGCTCTTTGTAACCCTCTTATAAGAAGAGGGGACAAAAGAGAAAATAATGAGGCAGCGCTAATGCGCACGGGGAAAAGGGCGAGGATGGGAACCTCGCGCCATTGTACTGTCCTAAAGATGGTGGGGTTGCCCTGTGGTGCGGAACGACCCCATCTGTGGAGGTGGCGTCGGTCCCTTAGAGGCTGACTATCCGTCGAGTTCATCACGAGAATCATCAGGGCGATGATTTGCTGTTCCGGGGCACCTCACCGAAGGCGGTACTGATGGCACTCGCGGTGGTTTTTGTGGGTAATCGGCACTATAGTATACCCCGAGAGAGCCCCACACGCCACTGGACCCCACCCCGGGCCAGTGAAGGAGCGTAAATCCGTTTCCCCGCGTCAACAAAAAAAAGTTGCGCTAATAAAAACAAAATAATAATTATGTTTGTGATGTGTTTTTCCTTTCTATTAAGTAGTATTATTCAATATTTTACTTTAATTACGTAAATTAATTAATTGAGTATTACACATAGGTATGTTAAAAACACATATACATCTTACAATAAGAATAGTAGGTACGATCGTTTTATAATACACTTTAAGTGATTTTTATAGTGACTAAAGCTAGGAGCAAGGCCATTATTTTCTATAAAGTATTTTTGTACTTTGTATTCAATGTTATTTGTTGTGAGATCGCGTCGCAAATCTGGGGGCAGGTTATGAATGAACCGCGGTACGAGATATTCAATCGTCCGCTGTCCGTACGCATTTTAGCTCGGCTATGTACATGGTGATCGATTAATTTATTTAAAAATGCATTAAAAAAATTTGCAATACATTTTACAATACTAAAGTATTGCAAGATGTACTTGCGTGTGTATTGGAATAATATTACAGTGTCTGAAGAGGCCATTTTCACTATCGACAAACAGATTTTTTCATTTTTAAGGGAACTATTGTTTTTAACACTTTTGTTGTATTTTGTAAATTTCGCCAAGATGCGTTTTCTATGTTCGACCATTACTACTTGAACCACATTGAATGTAGGAATCTGCAAGTGCATGGTAAAGCATAATCAATACTTTATAAGGGACACGTTTCTTGAGCAGTGTGACATTTGCAAGGAACTGCCTCAGTTTGTTACAGACATGTTCAATTTGTTTACTCCAATTTAATTTTTCGTCAATTGTCAGCCGATGTAAGGTTGTATCTCAGCGATATCGATGGGTGGATAAGAAGAATGTGTTCTAATTTGTGAGTGTAGGCAAAAATGATGTGAAAGAACAAGATTTCCTATGGGGATGGGCTTAATGTGGGGAGATCTAATTACAAACAATTTTGTTCTATTGGGATTAATTGCAATGCCAGCATCGTGACACCATTTGGTAAGAACATCTAGATCCTTTTGAAGATGGTGATAAGCGCTTGATACGTTTTTCGATGCTACAATGAGGCAAGCATCATCCGCAAATTGATAACATGTGCTGTTAGAAATGCAGTTGCTCATATCATTAACGTAGGATAGAAAATGCATAGGGCCCAGTAAGGAGCATTGGGCGGTGCCTTCAGTTACCTCTATGGATTATTTAGGAAACTGTTACACCATGTTAACAACGGACCCCGAATGCCACATGTACTAAGTTTATCCACCAGTTTACTGTGATCTAGAGTATCATAATCACGTGTGAAGTCAATAAAGAGTGCCGGTACATATTTTCTGTTATTCAAGTGTATATTGACTTCATTAGTAAACTTTGACAAAAGATCAGAAGTACTTTTACCTGTTTGGAACCCAAATTGATATTTGTGGATTACATTAGTTTTTCTATAGAATTGCTCGCATATGTATTTTTTTATAATTTTATCTATTGATGATAGTAATGTGATATGCCGATAGTTCATGCAATCATTTCGCTTATCCTCTTTATGTATAGGTCTCGCGCATCTTATTTTCAATAGGTCGGGATACGCGCCAGATCGAATACTACAGTTTATTAGGTCAGCAATGCTAGATGACATGTTTCTTCGAATAATTTTAATACCTGACATTTCATTTATTAATAATTTTATTAATAATGTAATATATGTTTGAATCTTACGCCGTATTATAATTAAACCGTATTATGAAATATTTCATAATACGATCTAATTTATTTTTCATTTTTAAAGCCTAGTGATAGTTCTTCTTAATGTATAATATGTATTATATTTAAAATACCGCAGGTATTTTGCTTGCAATTTTTCATTTTTTTTCTAGGAAATATCTTCTGTTTACTGAGATCTAAAACCATAATACAATACATTAATTAAAAACGAACGCATTAGTAAAAAACATGGTTTTATCTATTCCTACATATAGTATTCACTCGTAACTACAAACTAGTATAAGGCTCTTTAGCCTTTATCCGCAAGGAATATTTTAAAACCTCACCTTTTTAGAGTTGCCATAATCTACTTTATAACAGTCTTGTATTTCAGCGTAATTCCTTGAGAATTTGTGCAAAAAACTCCAATATAGCCAAAACGAACTTATTCTTTCATGAGCTAGTTTAGAAGCCTTGTCTATGGCGTCCACATAAACTCTTGTATGTGATGCTCTCCCTCACGCCCATTGTTTCTGTTGTGAGTAATACAACTTAATTCTTTAATAGTGATTTACTTACAAGGCCTATATAGGTATGTTGAAGTTTGTAATGGTATTGACTACTTAATAATAATTAGAGATATGAAAAACACACCTATAGAGTCTTATGAATAGGGATAAATGGTTAGGTATGTTATTTTATGGTGAAGACATCAGCTATAAACTAATTTTATGTAACAACCAACGGTGCCTTTTTGGGTGTGGTTTGAAGGTATTACAAGAAAAGTTGGATATTTACTATTTATTGAAAAAATAATAATTTTTCAATTAATGAAAATAGCGGAGGAATTGTGCTTACGGTAAAAGGACTATTAAGATTACTCATATCAAGCACCGGTCTGTTATATAAGGTGCCTAGATCAGGAAGTCGGCTTTGTTGCACTACCGTGTCGCGGGTTAAGCAATCGTTCATGCGCCTGATTTCTCTCGTCACTGCTAGCACATCGGAAGAGGCAAAGGAGGAAATAGAGAGTACGCTTGAGCCTGCGGACACGTTACTGCACTATAATATACAACAGATTAGTATATATATGAAATATAATCAATGGCCAATTTTATGCTTATAGAACAGTACGTACTCATAATGTTATTAATAGTCCATATGTTAAGGTATTTTTCAACAGAGAAAGGTCCAGTTCCAGCATGCTGTGCTAACACTCCTGTCAGATTCGTACTTTCCTCACAGAAAATATCGAAGAAACCATACAGTACTCTTGGACTGAAAGACGGTGTGGTTATTTGTCGACGTACCTTCGCAGTGTTTGCTGTTGGCAAAAAGTATATATTTATGTGAATCTTAATAATATACATAACGACGATAGGTTACTTGGAACATTTCTAACTCGAGGTCTGCTAGACCAATTTTCATTGTTTTTAATTTGTTGGATTTGCCTCTGCCCCAAATAAATACAAAGACAATGAAACCTCGATGAATAAATATTCATTTTCAATAAATGTGTATTTGTTTAGTACATATCAAACATTTGTTGTCCAACCTGTCAAACATTGTAAGTAATGATTGATGCGTGCGTTCAGCAATGTGTTGTGTGTAAACTATTTAAAAAGCGCAAATAAATTATTGTCTGCATTTTTTTTCATTTTTTAATCTCCAAGTGTGTAAGTGGTACCTCTCTCTGGCATGACTCCGACATGAGGTGACGCGGACTCTGTCAACGTCGCGTTTCGAACTGTTTGCGAGAGTTTCGGTAGGCCCAGACCCGGTGAAGGGGGGGGGGGGACATCTCATGGCAGCACGGTTTAATGATAGATTACCAGCAATGTAGAAGCTGGAGAACCACTGACTCACTCAACACCAACTCACTGGGCCTCCATGCTCAGGTCCTGAACCTGAGTCTGTACCTGAATGCCTAGGCTGCCTCACGTATTGAGTGCAATTGGATTTCATTGGATATAGATTGGAGTGCCAATCTAGACGTAGTCCACCACCACCTTGAGAGCGCAAAGCCGGCTTTACTCTATCTGACAGAAACGCAGATATCTTCTCCGGTTGATTCATCTTACCTTACCTTACCTACCTTGAAGACAAGGATCTATCCATCATTTGGCTGCGTGTAGACAGCGTGCCTATATCCCATACCGAAATAGACCGACTCCTTGAGCACATAGAAAATAATACAGATTCTGTGCTGAAACAGATTCCAACCACAGAGATATTGATACATGGTGATTTTACACCAATTGGCTTTGTTCATGTAACACCGATCATATGGGAAGATCTTTTCATGACTTTGCTTCGGCATGTGGGTTGATACAATTGATATCATCGCTCACGCGAATCCCAGATGTGAAGATCATACTCCCTCCCTGTTGGACCTTCTGTTGACGTTCCATCTGGATGGAAACCTGGTTTTCGTCAATCCTGCATTGGCAGAAAGCTGATTTTCTGGGCTCTCTTTTTGCGTAGAACTCCTTTTTGAATGATTAGGGAACTCCACCGCCTATTATACCGCGGTGTGGTTACTCGATGCCGGGTATTATGTTCCGGCAGAGTGCCGTGCGTAAATCACTTCTTTCCCTGGATATTCATAAGTCGCGTGGGCCCGTTGTTATCGCTACGATTGTTTTGCCAAAAATGTGCTCCGGAATTGGCTCCGGTATTGACGCGTCTTTTACGATTCTCCTACTCTGTTAACGTTGTCCCCAGCTCTTGGAAGCCAGCTATACTGCACCAGGTCACAGCTCCGACCAATCTAACTACTGACCTATTGCGATAACCCCTTCGTTTTCCAAAATTATGGAAACTATTATCAACTGCCAGCTCTACTTAAAAATACCAAATAATTTGTGACCGCAAGTATTTCTTCCGCCGTGGACGTCCAGCTGGTGATCTTCTAATTTATTTAACGCACCGATGGACGGAGGCATTGGCGGTTAGTAGTATAGTAAAGCCTTTGATCAGGTTTGGCACAAAGCGCTCCTTTCAAAGCTTTATTCATACGGACTTCCCGGGAAATTATGCGATTGGATAACTATCTGCTTGACAAGCCGCATCAAAAAGGTCGTGGTTGATGGCGCATGCTCCGCCCTTAAATTTGTCGACGTTGGTGTTCCCCAAGGCTATCTTCTGTCTCCTACGCTGTTTTTTCTGCATATAAATGGCATGCTGCAAACTAGTGGCCTTCTTTGTTACGCAGATGATAGTACTGGGGATGCTTTATACACCGGCCGTGACAGTATTTCCCGGGAATACGTCAACGAGTATCGGAACAAACTTGTTTCTGAAGTCGAGGATTTGTTAGCAAATATCTCAGAATGGGGCCGAATAAACTTAATCCAATCTAACCCCAATAAGACACAAGTTTGCGCATTTACCGCTAAAAAGCACCCGTTGTCGTATCTCCTCATTTTCAGAAGACTAACTACTAGCCCCAGCTAATATCGGAGTACTTGGTGTCGACATATCGAGTAACGTTGAGTTTCGCGGTCATTTGGAAGCGAAAGCTAAATAAGCCTCAAAGGAGCTGAGCGTGCTCAATCGCCCTATTGAGCAGTACTTTAATCCAGCCATCGGCTGCAATTTTACAAGACGCAGGTCCGACCGCATATGGAGTACTGCTCCCACTTTTGTGCAGGGGCCCCGGAATATCAGCTCGTTTCATTTGACCGCTTACAACGTAGAGAGACTCGAATCGCTGGAGGAATTGTTCGTCTTAATTCTATCTTTGGACATCGCGGCATAACTCTAATTTCCACGCCCATCACCTTCCCTAAATCCACAATAGTGCGGCTTAAACTAACTTCTTACAGTGCACAACTGCACTGTGGAACCAACTGCCTCCCTCGGTATTTCCGACGCGATACGACTTAGAGGTCTTCGGGAAAAGAGCATACCTATTCCTTAAAGACAAACGACGTGCCTGTGAGACGCCTATTCTTACTGATGTCCATGGGTGGCGGTTGTAGTGACAAGTATATATATATGTTGTAGTGACAAGATAGTGATACCTGCTCGTTAGTCCCTATGTCATAAAAAATAAAAAAAATCAACGAACAATGACGAAAAGTGCATTAAGCAGATACATAGAAATTCCTTAAATATATTGCGTGCATTAAGAAATAATGACAAATAATTAACATTTACGCGTGCATTCGATTTTTTTTTTACTGTGAATTAAAAATTCTATTTCCTAAAACAATTTCTAAGATCCACAAAATAAATACTAATATAGATAGACATAAAAAAAGTATTTTACTATGATAAATAATACGCACAGATGGAGAATTAAAAGTAAAAAGGAAATGTAAGTCAAACACGTGTTGGAAAAAAATTAAACTAAACTATCTGGAAGATCTTTTCCAATGAAGCCGTAGTGCAATATACGAGTACAATGGAACATCGCAAGCGCTTCGTTAATATGGAGCGAAGAAGGGCCTCAATTAGTGTTTCCCAAAAACAAGAGGTAAGAGAGGCAGCCCATAAACGGCTAGGCCAGGAACGAGACATCGTCAAACAGTGAAATAATCTTCGAAGTGAAAGAATCATTTGAACCACTTAGAGTCAAGATTTGAATTGGGAACACCAAGATCACTACATTTTCTAGCGAACATTCGAAAATAAAATGTCTGTTTTAAAATGACTTCATTTGGGGCGGAAATTATCGAAGAACACGGATAAAATCAAATAATTACTTTAATTTATGCGAATGACTTTATTTTTTAAGATGGTAAAAATTGCTGGAATGTAGTTTGTTACATTTTTGTATTTGTCGCTAAATCAAAAATGGCATGTTATTATTTAAAAAAAGGTGATTTTAAATCTAACTATGCCTTCGACTTTATTATATATTATTATTTATAGATTGAAGGACAGATTTAACATCGCGCTGGATCATTGCAACCTCTTGCTTCACGGGCATTATGGAATAAACATCATGCATTGGTCAGGCTGTTCAAGACTGCGTTAGAGCGCTTGCCAAACTATGAAGCTGTAATCACAACAGACAAACGACCAGCTGGAACACACGAACACTCATTTAGTGCTCGAACAATCAAAGAAGTGGCAATCCTGAGTCTTGATGAAAACTTGGAAACACGTGATATTGTACTTACACTACGAAATACTGCCAGGCATTACAAAAAATATATTAAACACATCGTTCCAAAAAAATCTGTTTTGGCAAGGAGACGAAGGTGCTTTTGTTAACAAAAAAATAAGTCACTCCTAATTTGGCAGAGAGTAGAAGTATAAGAGTCGTTTATCCTGTTAAGGGTTGTTGGTTTATAAAATATTGAACAAAAATTATTTATTACACTCTGTTTAACCCTTCAAGGAATACAGATATCGATTTTTTTAGATGAGGAAACTACCAAGAAGTTCGATTAATTTCACGTCATCTTCATCTTCGTGTTTTCAAGCATAAAATAAGGTCATTTATCAATCGAATGACAAAAACGAGGCTTGCCGCATGCACATATTATAATTTGGTTCATCGAAAAAAATCAGTCAGATTAAATAGATGACATCAGCCTATGTGCGGAGATTCCTGATCGTGAAACCAATCCAGACCTACATGATGTTGTAATCACGGATGTGATTCATGGACTGTGTGGTGCTACCAACGGTAAGTGTTCCAAACGCTACTCACGAAACTTGACGGCAGAGACCACCACATTCAACGATAGCTCTACATTGAATCGGCGTCGATCGCGCAGTTTGGTAAAGTAAATTAGATACACGTGCAAACATGTCAAGAATTGCACTTTGTTGAAGCCACCGTCGGTTCACACAAACGTCGCTTTACTCGGAGATGCCATGTTATTATTCGTGGAACGATAATACGTGGATTGTGAAACCTACATTTCAATGTGGAAAAGCGAGGCTATGCAGTTTCTGGTAATCTAGATATGCATTCTACGGATGATATTGTTTGTGTTTACACAGTTCATCCGAAGAATGCTGAATTTTCCTATGGACCAACATAATTTGAATTACTACGAACTCTTAATGGCATAGTGTCCTTTACATTTTGCACAGCACAGGACACAACAATCGCTGTGAAGCAATTGTTTCCGCATCTCCAAGTCAGATACGCACATTATCGCTATCGTCATTACGACATTCTCCCCATCGAACCTACGTGACCTGTGGAATAAATACAAATATATATTCCACAGGTCACGTATATTTATCGCGGTTTATTTAATTATTTAGCTGGCCCAATGTTTTCAGAAGCTTGACAGCAACCATTGCCACGGGTGGACTGAGGACGGCCGAATTCGTGTAAGCACAAGAAATTCCGATATTCAGGCGAATGAGGAGATACCTAAGAAGGCTTCACTCTTGATCGTAGATATGTGTTACCTCATGTGCGGCAGTTTCTTAACCAGGTGTTCCAACCTAGCTAAATAAGCCATAGATAGATAGCGGAATAAATGACGCATTCAATAGAGAATTGGAAAGTGAATCTGAATATGCTTCACATGTATCAGTTCAATCACTTTAAACGAATATATCACTGTTCCTAAATAGAGGCAAGTCTATGATACACTGTTTAATGCAATTGATTGAAAGTATTGGCCTATTTCTTCAGGATTTATCCGTGTAACTCAGAAGACATTTCTCGTGTCATTATTGATTTTGACCACTGTACGTGCGAGATCCGAAATTAGGGTAATAGTCCCTTCTACTGGAATAGGAGCTATATTGTTAAATGGATACCGTACGGCTCACTCAGATTTATTCTCATTAAGCCATCAAACTACAGCATCAGAGAGCATCGTTTCATGTAGTTTTTGGAAAAGAAGGGCATCGACATAATTATGCCAATGTCGTCGTTGAAGGGCTCCGATTTTTCGTTTGTCCCTCTAATACTATAAAAAAAAACATATGGGACAAGTGCACAATGACGTACAAACACCATGGCGAGCACTTGAACGAACAATAAAAGACGTGAGTAAGAGGTGTTTTGGTTGTGCAATGCATTTGCTATCTGGCGATTTTCAACAAACCCTACCAGTCATTCCAAGATCTACTGCAGCCGACGAAATAAACTCTTGCCTCAAAGCATGAAATCTGTGAAGAAACTTCAACTGTCTGTAAATATGGGAGTTACATTGTCGATCTATCTGCTGATAATTTCTCCAAGTAATTGCTAACTATCGATAATTACCGTACTCCTGTTGACAAATCAAGCGGATTGATTTCATTTCCTCCAAATTTTTGCAATTTCGTCACATCGAGCCTATCAACGTAGTATTCCCCGATATCATCGCTAAGCTCATAAACGCTAAATGATTAAGTCAGCAAACAATCTTGATGGCTAAGAATAAAGATGAAGATGATGATGCAAAATTTTTTATAATTCAGTATCAAATCCTAGGTACCAAAGAGCTTCATTCAAGTCTGTCGAATGTGTAGCAAACAAAGATGACACTAATTATCCAACTGAATTGTTGAAGTCCCTGGATGTGCCTCGCACAATTTACATAGTATTTATTTTTTTAATATCCATCGCACAATTTAAATAATATTTATTTTTTTAATATTGGCTCGGTAGTCATTATGTTGAGGATTTAAACCAACCAAAACTGTGCCATGAAATGTGTTTGGTGATAAGAAAAGTGCTCATACAACGATGCATGCGTCGATACTAAAAGGAAAGTTTAGAGACGATCACATAATTATTACCAACGTAATAAGTAAAATGTAATATTTAAAATTTTTTGCTCCTGGTTTCACGGACAATAAGCTACAAAGAATAAAATGAGAAAATGTCTCACCCGGTGCGAAAATACTGCCGCCTCTCGTAACTTCTTCAAAAAACCCATAAATAACACCTTTATCCAAATGATTTTTTAGTACTTCAGATAAATCCTTGGCATCAGTTAAGCCTGAAAAATACAGCCTTAATTTAATACCAATAAATTAAGGTTTACCTGGAAGAGCATAGAAAACTCTTTTTCATTCTACATAAGAAGTTATACATGCAAAAAAAGCTGCCTATGGTATTAGGTATCTCAAGAAGGCATATTGAGTCCCTGGTGATTGCCCGAATTAAAAGCGGGTATCAGATGTTCTACTCTGTGTAATTCAATTCTTCATCTTGTAAAACAAGATTTGGTCGTTCAGTGACCATATTACCGCAATACTGGTTGCGGAGGTCTGAGTGAAAAGTTACAGGTCCAATTTGATTCATTATATTTCACTACTGGCCGTGTATGTGCGACTACGTGAACGTATAAAAGTTTCTTTATTTTTTCTTGAAAATTTTCACGCCTCATTGTTTACCTTTAGGAGTAAATTAAAAAGTAATAATCTATACCGAATGTTGGTCCAGCAGTTCCGCTGCAGCGTTTTAACGGAATACTTAAATACTAAATAAAACAACAGTGTGAAACATAAAGTACACTAATACTGTAAAGAGAAGATATCTTATTGTTTGTTGAAAGCTCCAAAGCTGCTAGACCGATTAAAAAAAAAATATGATACCATTAGAGTCCCACATTATCTCTGTTGAACATGGGCAATTTCTAAAATGTTACCGATCATTATGAAAACTTCGATACTGTAAATAATTTAGGAAATCCTTATATTAACTACAGAAGTTATTGTTAACTAGCTGTCTCGATAGACGTTGTTCTGTCATAAATTGAACTTGTCATAGTAAGGTGTGATCCCACAAAAACAGTTTCACTGTAAATGTGCAGCCCAATACACGATAAAAACTTAATGTAGACTCATGTAAATCTAAAAAAAAAAAAACATTAACAATAATTTAAATAGTAATTTTGACAATAAAATAGTGAAACCAAAAACTAATGCAAGATATAAAAATAATGTGATAAATGCATGATACGAAATGTAAATAACAAATGCAAACCAAATAAGTACGTCTATTATTTTTCAATAACTATTTCTGCGTTATATTTTATACATGCTCACTAAATACGTCGATCACTTTTATAATTGATTAGATTTTTTAATATCATGCATTATTTTTTGATTTCAATATTTGTATTAAATGCATATACTTGCACAGGATTAATATGATTTATTTTTAATTAAAATAATTTGTTCATTTCTTAGGTTTAGGCGAATGTTACTCATTACAGTAAAGTTACTTTTACGGATTTTATCGCGGTTTATCTAATTGCTTAACTAGAGTTAGAAAATCTGTGCGCATGCTAAAGTTGCTCCCTGCCATGAAATTAGACTTGATAGCGCGCAGACCTCATACTAAAGAATACTGGTTCCTTCCAAGGATGATCCAATTAGGCCATTGAAATAAAAAATAAAAATCCACATTTCAAAGGAGACATCATTACAAAATATAAGTACATTGCTTAAAAATATTACTTTCATCAAGTTTCTAATTATTTTTTTATCATTTATCATCACACATACCCACACTTGCACAAAAGTATAATATTATTATATATTAGTACTTTTGAATGTATTAAATATAAACTTTAAATGTGATAGTAGCATTAAAAATAAATATTCATTTAGTTTCATTCACCTCAGGGTAAATATTTTTATAGAACGTTTTTGTTTTTAATTTTCATGACGTCTTGTCGTAACGTTTAGTGTAAACACTTGCCACTCAGAAAAATCAAAGTCAACAAAGCGGAATAATATGCTTAATTTTTCGTTTCTTATTTTTCAATACTTAAAGAAATCATATAATTGAAAGGGTCAACTTTGTCACCGATGTAAAATATAGAAATGTTACGGCCGTTTTTGTGCATTTGATTTATGGAAATCGGTACCGGCGTAATATGCACAGTTTTTTCTCTTTACGCTATTGTTTACATAAGCATTTTTGAAACCTCTCCGATAAGCAAAACGTAAATCTGTTGCGATTCTATCAATATTTTGTATTTCTATAATTAACACTACTAATGCTTACTCTATATTTTGTAAAAATCTCAATAAATTACGATACCAAGGAATACAATTCATTACTTATTTGTCGCGTAACTTATTATTATTTATAATAATAATATCATATTTATAATTAATTAAAAAATTTAAAAATACATCTACGGTATTTTAAAAAAAAATAATTTTTAATCTAAAATAAGATACATATATGTGTATAAAGTAAACTAATATTGGTTGTCTGTAAGTCAACGTAAGTGAAAGATTCTCCAATAGATCTCTGAACGCATCACCCGATGGAGAAAGTGAGATGACTTCTCAGGCCCTCACGCACAGGCTCCACCTATAT